>NW_004624731.1:6755266-6811090 GCF_000247695.1 Heterocephalus glaber
AGAAAGAATGGCTGCTATCATGAAATCAACCAATAACAAATGCTGGTGGGGCTGTGGGGAAAGAGGAACCCTGATCCACTGCTGGTGGGAGTGTAGACTGTGCAACCACTGTGGAAATCAATATGGAGATACCTCAAAGAACTAGGACCAGAAGTCCCATTTGACCCAGCTATTCCCCAGGTGTATATCTTCCCCCCAAAATTAAAAGAGTCATATGACAGCGATATATGTACACCCATGTTCATAGCAGCACAATTTGTAATAGCTAAAGCTTGGAAACAGCCCAATTGCCCAACAACTGGGGACTGGATAAAGAAAATGTGGTTTTTTAATATAATAGTGTCCTACTCAGCCATAAAAAACAAGAAATTAAAGACATTTATAGCTAAATGGATGCACATTGAGGTGATACTCTTAAGTGAAATAAATAGGACACACGTGTAAATACCGAATAGTTTCTCTGTGTGAGAAATTGAAAGTATAAATAAGGACTAAAAGGTATAATAGATAATGTGAAATAGGAAGAAAAGGGGGAAAGGGGAAGGAAGTGGGAGGGCTAGGGGAAAGGATAGAAGGGAATGGAATTAATACGAGAAAATGGAAAAATGGAAACAAAGTCTTTGTAAATAGGGAGGGTTGGAGGGGTTGAAGGGAGGGCAGGGGAAGGGGTAAAAATAAGAACCAAGAGAGATTATGTAAAGTTGCAAATTTCCAATGATGAATGTCATTGTATTGTATACCTAAAATGTACCAATAAAATTAATTTTAAAATTGCAAATAAACATGTGAAAAGGTGATCAATTTCATTAGGATTCAAAAAAGTGAAAGTTAAAGTCATGAGTTATGACTATCTTATGCTGCATCTTTCAGAATGGCTAACGTTAAGACCTTAACCACACTAAGTGGTGGCAAGATAGAGCCAACTTGGCAAGCACTTTGACAATTCTGGGAAACACTAAGAACGTATCTACTACACAAGCCAAGAGAGATGAAAGCCTATGCTATCAAAGACTTGTTAAAATACATCCACAGCAATTTAAGTTTAAAAAATTCCAAGTTCTCTTTAGCAGACAAATCGATAAAAATATTTTGTATATCCATACAAGTGAATATTATTCAGAAAGTAAGGTCACCAATAACATGAATCAATCTCAAAATAGTTACATGAAAGAAGTCAGACATGGAAGTGCCTAACCTGGCTGCTGTCTCAGTTGTGCACAAAAGGGCAAAGCAACCTGACAGCAAGGATGACCGAGTATGCGGGAAAGGATGTAGACATAAAGTAAACGTACAAAGATTTAGACATCATCCAAAAAATGTGAAATTATGCTGGTACAATAAAAACGAGATTAAATTAACACAAAAAGTGCATATGATGTATAATTACATTTATATATACGCTAACATTTCCCAAGTAATGTACAGTACCAGACACAGCTAAGTGGTTGCCTGGCAGGGGGGTGGTTAGAGGCCCTTGGAAATCTCTGGAGGGATGGATTTCTTCACTGTCGGGATTGTGGTGATGCATTTTTAGCGGGATTCATATGTCAAAACCAATCAAATTACATACTTGAAATATGTGTAGTTACATTGAATTCAATTATACTTTAATAAACTAGAGAGGCATCTACATCTAAACCTATATTGTGCTTAAATTTTTTCAGTTTCTGCAAAATTTCTACAAGCATCCAGAAAGCTGCTCCATCAAAAACATCTCCTGAAGTTGAGAACACGGTGCTCAAAGAAACACTGTGGTCTGTAATCAAATCCACGGTGTAGGGACAGAGGGCACAGGGACTCACTACACATAAGGGTCAACTTCATTCATTCATTCATTCATGCATTCATTCAACAGATGCTGACCATGACTTCTCAGGCATGATAACAGAAACTTCTTTCTACACATTATTTATACCAATACTACTAAATTACATTGAAAGATATTTTAAAGTGTCTTATATTTTTAAATCATTCATTCACACGCCATTGCTGCAAAGTAAAACCCAAACTTGTTTTAGCTAATGTGTCCCTCCAGGTTGGCCTGTGTCTGATACACTGGCGTCCAGGGACACCAGAAGCGTCCTTCATCAAGGCTGCTGACCTCTCTGCCCTCCAGATTTCCCGACTCCAGATTTAGGACAGGGACCAGGTCTGCACACCCAGCAGCATCCAGGCACCTGACCCTGCGGTGGGCAGCACTTCCTCCCCGAGGGGCAGCTCAGCCCTGGTGGCCAGTGTGGTGGGAGAGGCCTGATGTGGTGCTACGCTGTGCACCAAGAACACACCGCGGCCCCCAGTGTGGAACGAACTGAATGACTTCACCGAGCAGAGAGGCTACTGCATGCTGAACAGCTGAGCCAGCGCACTCGGGTCAGCTCCCACACAGACACCTCTGGCGGAGCACCAAGCGTTCACAGAAACAGGTGGCTCCGAGCTCCAGCAGGAAAACAAAATTAAAAGGCAAAACAAGGACGTTCCTTTCCTCTCCATATGCCAGCGCTCATGCTGCACTTGGCAGGTTTAATTTAGGGCACAATTTTACACTTATTTTGCCATAACCTACTGTATACACTCCACTTACTACAATAGTCCCCAAAAGCCAAATAAAATCGTTGTATATCTTCTGTGCTATATGATTAAAAATAAACCTGGCATTTTAATTTATTCAATGACTTTCTAGTGCTGCTCACATCCCTGATTTATTTTCTGGTCATATCCTGGCTTATGATACTTGGTAAATACAAGGGGTTTCTTGGATGAAAAACAAATCCCTCCCACAGACTTCTAATCTGCAGATGTTTGTTTCCCTTCAGCCCTTGTTTATCAAAGGCCTGTCCCCCCTTGCAGGCAGCAGGCAGTCCTGACCCGGAAGGAAGTTATTGGTCTCCCCTCTCTAGACCCTGCTCTGTCCCGAGCATGCTGCACAGAGTAAGCTAGAAAGCAACGCTGCTCCACAGAGCTGCGGAGGCGAGGCCGGGCGAGAGGGTGCCTAGGAGCCCGCCACCCAGTCCCGAGGGAGGAGCAAAGTCTCAGAAGGGAGCTGAGAAGGCAGAAGTCAGGGCTGCAGGACAGGAACGGAGCGGTGCAGCTGTGCGGCCGGAAGGACGCAGGAAACCGAGTGAAGGCAAAGCTGTGCCCCGGGCTGTGAGTGTGAACTGGGGAAGACCCAGAGGGGGTCCTCGGCACCAAGAGGCTGAGACCCTCGGAGGGTGCTGCGCTCTTCCCGGAACCTTGTCAGCATGAACCTTGTCTTGGCCAATGGTGAGCAAGGAATAACAAAGCCGGGTCACGGGAAGTGGACCCCTGCACTGTTCACCTTCGCCCCGTCACCTTTCCCTGGCTGTCCAGCCAGGCTCAGGGGCCCAGACGCGGCAGGACCCGCCCCCAAGGGCCCCGCTGCTGGTCAGCAGCACCCGGAAACTTAGCACAGATCTGGAGCTGGGAAACCCGCTCGGAAAAATCCTCACTTCACACAGGAGAAAACTGAGAGCCAGGGAATCAGTCTTGAGGCCTCACAGCTAATGGCCCTTTGAGAAGATGATGTTTTTGAACACCTTTTCAGAACAGCCCTGATTGAATCTATCTACCCAATCTCGCGGCATAGAATTGAGATGATTCTTTGCCAAAATGGACTTGTTCTGCTAAATATTGCATTAACTTTGTTATATCCAATATGCACAACTATTTTAACACACAGTTTTTTGGGGTAAATATTATTAAAAAACATAATGGAATGTGCATAATTCTTGCTTTTCAACATTCTTTTCACTTTGCGGGAGGGTACTTGATTTTTCTTTAAGACAACAAGACCATTATAGAAGGGAGAAGAGGAAAAGAGAAACAGATTCTATCAAGTAAAAATCAAATCTTGGGAATACTTGTGTCCGTGTCCAAACAATCAAACTCTATGGGACTCAAATTAAAAATTCATAATATAGGGGCTGGGGATTTAGCTCAGTGGTTCTGCCACCTGCCCTGCAAGTGGCCAGGACCCGAGTTTGATCCCCAGAACCCCCCCCAAAATCATAATATATAGGAATTGATACTTACTGATCTAAACCCTCTGTGCCCTGCAGCTTCAGAGTACATATCTAACTCTAGTGGCATAACACATTCATCTCCAGACACTGCACTTACTGGTTCAGGGCAGGTGTATAGGCAGCTTTGTCTTCATCAATGATCGTCACCATCAGCGTGATCAGCTGGGGCCAGAAGTCCAAGTTCCTGGAAGTCGGACCCTGATCTTCTTGAGGGATGTCCTGCTGCTTACTCTGCTCCCGGGGGTGGGACATGCAAAAGAAGAGGCAAATGGAGGCCTTGAGTCTTGTGGAGGGCCAGTGGGAGGATCGGAGAAAATGATTAAGGGCCAATCCTGGATCACGGGAGACAAAGCCATTAAACTGAGCTTCCTTCCTCATGGTTGAAACCCGCAGGCCAAGCCAAGGCCTTGGCTCGTGTTTCTGATCACCCTTCTGTCTGGGTTCCGCCTCTGTCACCCTCTGGCTCTGGTATGGAGACTTCCCTTCCCATGGCTCCTATAACCATGCACTTGGGAATAACATGGAAATGCCCCTCTAATGCGGTGTCTTCCACAGTAAAGGCTGATGATGTGCGTACCTGTGTGCAATCCATCATGCCCAACTGTTGTGTCCAAAGTCGCCCTAGTGTGTCTTAAAGGTGCCTGGCTGCACAGTCAGGGCTACAAAGTTCTGTGATGCACACTTATGCATCATTTGCCTGCAATATTCTCATCCGGTCTACAAATTTTTCTGGTTAACAAAAATTTTGTAAATCGAGCTTTTTCTTTTTTCTTGTTCAAATGAATAACCTTTGAATCTTTCTGAATTTACCACACTACTTGAATCCTCCAAATCTCACTTATAGGAAGAAGAATGTGGCCCGGGATAACCTGAATTTACTTTGATGTGAACAGAGTAAAATAACAATATGGACTATTTCACATACAAATTTCATACTCGACATATGTCTTTCCAAAATGCAGATAAATGATCTCGGTTATTTATTTTGGTGGGTCTTCTTAAAGCACTTCTCTCACATTTACTTTTTAAAATTAGGCAAAAAAATTCAGAGATAATTTCCATTCAAGTATACAAATAAGTGGGAAGTGTGTGGCTTCTATGACTATTTTTTCAAAATCATTAATGAGCCTGTAAGTCCAAGATATCTGAAGACTTGAATTTACGGTGCAGGTAACAGGTTCTGCGGTGATGTGAGATTTGACATGGCTCTGTGGACTGCCACATCTAACTGCCGGGCCTTGTGCTGTGACCACAGGGCCAGTTGCGTGGTTGTCTATGCCAGCCTTCAGGGTGGATCGGGACATGGACCTGTGCTTAGGCGAACCCTCCCAAGCCGGAATGAACTGCGAGCCATGTGCAAAGAGCTGTGAGAGCCTCTCGGGTGTAGCTCCGGAGAACTGTATGGCAGCTTGACGGCCTCAAGGCAGGAAAGGCAGCCTGGAACTCACCCGGCTGGCCAACTGCTGAACCAGATGTTTGTGCTGAAATTTATCTTTATTTTTTAAAGAGGACTTTCTTGCTGCCACATCAGTGTGATTATTAATTCATTATGATAAGCCCATTAGCTTTCTCTCTCTGTGAACGGTGCTTAGCAAGCAACTCCGGCGAGCTGTGAAGGCTGTAAATAAAATCAGCTCCGATGGTCACTGTCATTAACCATGAGAAGGGAATGCAGTCAAACACCGTGTCGCACCTACTGCTAGTCCAAATTAAGAGAAAGGAAATTACTATAAATGCATGTCTCACTGCATCTCCATCCTCGGTCTGCAGAGAGGGTGCAGAGGAAGGTGGTGCAACTGAATGTGCCATTGCCCCAAGCCCCCGTGGTATCACGGTGCCCGCTATGCTGCCCCTCTCCGACACCACACCAGAGGCAGCTGGGTGCAGCGTCTGGCATCCAGGTCTGTGTCAGGAGAAGCCACGGACTCCTAGCAGACCACTGCAGCTAGAGCAGTGGCCCTACTTTATAGACTAGACTCCATGCTCAAGAGGCGGCTGCAAGCATGTAGTACATTATTCACTCAGCTTCTAAGTTACAATGTATCTAAGCAACAGTCTACTGTGTAACCTATGACCTTCTAAATACCTGGCCTTATGACCAGAAAAACTAAGGATTGAATGGCAGCAGTAGGTAAATGAGGCTAATAAAACTGCACTCATTTATGGGACTTCTGTTGAGTTACTCTTTTCATAAGAAAATATAGCAATTATAAACGCACTAATAAATGAAATTATTATATGTTGGAAAAGTATGGCTTAGTAGATCAATTGTAATTAGATTGATTAGTAATATTAGTGGCTAAAATTACTTTGGCACTAGATTGTTGAAAGAGACTTGAGAGAAAGTGTGGGAGTGGATAATAGGGAGAGGTGGCCAGGGTGCAGATCAGCTGAAGAAGCGCCAAGGGTCACGTTTGCATGTACCTCACTGCAGAAAAGCAGATGTGACTCACGCTACACTGTCACGATGTCAAGTAAGAAAATGTCAGCTGGTGTGGTGGCTGACCACTGTAATACCAGCACTCTGAGAGGCTGAGGCAGGACAGTGGAGATGAGCTCATCTTAGTGGCTCAGTACTTAGAGAGACCTCCTCAACATAAACATAGTAATAGCAATAATAAAAATGTAATAGTAATAAAGGCTGGGAATCTGGATTTAGATCAATACAGTCTCTGATTCAATACCCAGTACATAACAAAGAGAAAATACAGCCTATCCCATCCAGAAAACATTGATATACAGAGAGAATCGTTGCATGCAAAGCAGAAAGTATTAAAATAACAGACCGTGATTCTATGCGAATGGGACTAATGCGATGGCGTGGAAAGTGGCATGCACATTTGTGCTCCATGAGCATGCTCGTGTGCAGCCCTCCCTCTAAGGGGCTGCGGAGAACCCCCAGGGGGCAGAGGAAACAGACGTGCATGCTGGGGCAGCGTCCGGGTGAAAGGCCTGTGACAAAGCGTCTCTCACGTTAGTTCGAGTGGATGTGTGTAACACACACACACACATATGATTTAAGACAACATTAGCTTAAACAAAGGTCAAATGGTACAGCCTTGACTATGCAGCAGAGCGCTGCTCTGCCTCGCGGACAGGCAGGGTGGAGCCATTCGTGGGAAAGCAGACGCTTGAGACTGTAAGGTCCAGCGAGATTATCACACGGCCTCTCTTACGTGAGAAACCCAGAGCATGAACAGGCAGCAAGATCGAGGCTGGGTCGCAGGCAGGGGACGCAGATGTTTCCGGAGACGGGGAGGAGAGTCTGAGAGCCTCTGCCGGGCGGGGCGTCAGCTCGTTTACCGGTGACCTGGGGGCCCTGCCGCGGAGCCCGGAGCCGGCGTGAAAGGCGTCCTCTCAGAGACAGAGACGGTGCCCTGCAGCGGGCACGGGGCTCACCCCGGCTCTGCCCGAGCAGCCACCTGCAAGCTCACCACCCTGAAGTATGGCGTGGCTGGCTGCTAAAGTGCACGCATCACGCGCCTGGGGAGAGCAGCGACTGCACGCCCACCCTGCTGTCCAGGACTGGTGCCTGCATTGCCCACCACCGAGCCCTTGGCTGCTTGTTAAGAAATCGGTTGACCTCGGCCCGGCTGCAGACCCGCTGAGGCCAGGTGACCGTCATGGCCAGGGAATGGACCAACGCACTCGGCCAGGCCAGGAGAGGCCTCAGGAAGCACCCCGCACTGACTGGCATTAATTCCACTGCAATCGGCCCCATGTTTAAGATGAAGACTGATAGTTTCTCCTGGAAGCCAGGATAAGTCACAGTTTTGCTAGATTTTGCATTCCATGACAACGAAAGGCTCCAATTTTACTTTTCTATTGGACAGATTTCTGACTACACACCCTTCTCCTGTCTTGAGAGGAGACAGAGAGACTTACTAAGTATTCATAAGGTATCCCTTCCGGCTGGCCAGACTCCAGCGCTGGATCCTTTCATAAAATATTAACATTTGGTATTCTCAAACATCCTACTGTTACTAACTGATAACCAAAGATGAGCAACTAGACATCTTAAATAAGAGTAATTATTCCAAACTAAAACACTGATCTGGCTAGGAAAAAGGGGAATTTCTATAAAATAGAACATTTCACGTTCAGCCAGTTGTGGTGGCACACACCTGTAATCCCAGTGCTGAGAGGCTGAGACAGGAAGATCTTGAATTTGCCTGCTTGGTCTACATAGTGAGACCCTGTCTCAAAACAAACAAACAAACAAACAAACAGGAATATTTCACTTTTATTACAGCAAATTATTCCAGACTACTTACTAGATTTTTTCAGCTTCAATAAGTCACATGTATCCTGACATTTAAATGGCCAAAAGTGTTTGGACAGTTTAAGTGCTTTCTAACAACTCTAAATGGTTCCTTGAACTTGAAAAGGCTATACCTGGGTAAGTAAGATTTACATAATTATAAAATATCACTGTAAAATGTGGGCTTTTAAAGGTATAAATTATGTAATAGCATGGTGACCATTTATCTGGGCGGAGTCTGTAATCCCAGCATTCCTGGAGGCTGAGACAGGACAACTGCTAGTTTGAGCCTAGCCTGGGGCAATTTAGAGACTTAGTCATTATCCTGTCTCAAAATAAAAATAAGTAAAAAAGGTCAGGGATATAGCTCAGTGCCAAGGCTCTGGGTTCAATGCCTGATGCTAAAATAAATAAATAAATAAACCTAAGATTACAAATTTAGGAGTTAAAATGCGTTACATGCATACAACAACTCCACACAAGGAAATGTAGACATTATGTACTGCAAATGCACACTAATAAATGTAAACACATTTAAAAATAAATTTGGGAGTTGCAGTCTCAAAATGAGAGGATAGGGTGGGAGAAACTTTGGGCATTCTGCCCCCGCCTCCAGATTAAGTGTTATGTATGATGGGCCTTGTAGTCTCGGTTTCCCGGGTAGGCAGGGCTGGACCGCTCCTTTGGGAGGAGGCGGGTGCAGGAAGTGACCTCACAGCCCAGGATCTCGGACCGGCTGGCGGCCATGGGCCTGCAGCGGCAGAGTCCGCTTGCCACTCAGCTGAAAGCAGAGGAGCCCCAGGGGACGTGTTGAGAGTATGAGGCTCTGGCCTCCACTGTGGCCTCACTTGTGATCACTTCCACCACAGTGGAGCCTTCCAAGCCCACCTCCTGCCGGGTGGTGATCTATCTGCAGCGGGAGATGTCTGGGGACACCTGTTTGTGGCCAGCCTCGGGGGCCAAGCCCAAGCTAAGCAGCTTCAAGGGAGGAGGGCTGGGCAATAAGTATGTGCAGCTCAATGTGGGCGGCTCCCTGTACTACACCACTGTGCGGGCACTCACTCGGCACGACACCATGCTGAAGGCCATGTTCAGCGGGCGCATGGAGGTGCTGACCGATAAAGAAGGCTGGATCCTCATACGCCGATGTGGAAAGCACTTTGGCACCATTTTGAATTACCTCCGAGATGACACCATAACCCTCCCTCAAAACCGGCAAGAAATCAAGGAATTGATGGCTGAAGCAAAATATTACCTCATTCAGGGGTTGGTGAACATGTGCCAGACTGCCCTGCAGGACAAGAAGGACTCCTACCAGCCTGTGTGCAACATCCCTATCATCACGTCCCTGAGGGAGGAGGATAGGCTCATTGAATCCTCTACCAAGCCCATGGTGAAGCTGCTGTACAACAGAAGCAACAACAAGTACTCCTACACCAGCAACTCTGACGACAACCTGCTAAAAAACATCGAGCTATTTGATAAGCTGTCCCTGCGCTTCAGTGGCTGAGTGCTCTTCATCAAGGACGTCATCGGTGACGAAATCTGCTGCTGGTCCTTTTATGGCCAGGGCCATAAGCTGGCAGAGGTGTGCTGCACCTCCATCATGTATGCCACAGAGAAGAAGCAGACCAAGGTGGAATTCCCAGAGGCCAGAATCTATGAGGAGACACTCAACGTCCTACTTTATGAGACCCCTCGAGTTCCTGACAACTCTTTATTGGAAGCCACAAGCCGGAGCCGAAGCTAGGCTTCCCCCAGTGAAGATGAGGAGACCTTTGAACTTCAGGACCGAGTGCGCCGCATCCATGTCAAGCACTATAGCACTTACGATGACCGGCAACTTGGCCACCAGTCTGCCCATCGAGACTGACAAGACCCTCAGGGAGTCCAGGCACAGGAGGCCCTGTCTCCCATCCTGTCGCGACTCACCCCATCAGCCACCCCACACTGCTGCTGGCTGGGTGTCTTGCTCCAGCACCCAAAGGCATGACAGGCCTTGCCTGGGAGGTCAGAGGGCCTTGGCCGTGTTCCCTTGTCCTGGCCCCAAGCACTTCCAGATGCATCTCCCGTTCTGCAAGACAAGGAGCTGCTTCTGCTCTGGGGTGAATGGACTGACCTCCCACCTCCTGCTAAGAACATTCCCTCAGGCCCTTTTCTGAGTGTCTCCTTCCTCAGTTAAGGCCCATGGGGAGTTTTACTCTGGGAGGAAGGCAGCTTTTGGTGCTGTGGAAGCCCAGATTTTTGCAGAAGGGGGCTTCTTTTTTCCTAAGGTGTTTAAGCACAGGTTTGATGTCTTTGTTTTTTTTTCAATAATCTAGGGAATTAATAGTTTTAAATCTAATAAAGGGCCTGGACATCTCTGCTATCCCTGCAGAGTGCCAGGGCCCTGTGTAAGCCAGACCCTTCGGCCCTTCTTGATGCCTTTGGGATCTGTCTTTAAAGCACTTTGTACTGTTATTCAGGAAGTCTGTAATTTGCCCTGACCAATGTCTTTTTCTGATCCTAATCCCCTCCTGAAGAATCAATCTGAAGGAGGGGATAAAGAGGAAGCAATAAAAAAACCCTCAAAACCAGCCAGTTTGGCTTTGCCAGCCTGGCCAGCCAGCCCAGAGAGCATCAAGAAAGGAAGGAGGCAAAAGCTGGGACCTGTGGTGTTAATAGCATCCTGTGAGAAAAGACATCTCACCCCCATAGCTTAGAGGGACTAGCAGGATTTTTCTTTTTAATTCTAGTCCTTGAGGGCATGCTGTTCTCACATACCATAAAGCCAGAGGCTGGCATAGAAGCCTGGAGCTAGGCACCTGGAAGGCTACAAAGCCTGTGGACACTGCACAGGGCGGCCTGTGCTCCCAGCTGCCTGCATAGAGATGGCCAAGGCCTGTCTACATGTCTGCCCACCCTGACATCCACATTACTGGTTTGTGTCCTGGCTAGGAAAGGTGGCTGTGCTCAGAGTGTCTCCCAGGGGAGTTCGAGGGCACCGAGTCAGCTCAGGAGGGGCCCCGATGCAGCCAGGCTGGGCCAGGGTTCTGCCTGTGCCTGTGCCTATCCTCTCTCTGCTCTTCTGATTCTTTTAACAAACCAGTCTCGGCCGTGGGGACACGGGGCATCGACAGCTGCGCGTCCCTCTCCTTGGGACAGGGCGGTGTAACCCTGCAGTGCCCTCAGGCCATCTCCTTCCAGGACCCCAATTCCTGACACAGTACCCCTGGCTTCGTGTCTCAGGCTACTTGGCCTCGAGGCTGTGACAAAAGTCAGAGAGGAGGAGACTTGTCTCTAAGGCTTCACAGGCGTGGGGTTGGATCTGCGTTCAGGCCAATTTGTCTCAGTACACAGCGTGGCCTTTAACAACAAAACCCCACTGTTCTTAATAAAAACCCACGCAGGTTTCCTGAGGGTATTTCAGAGTCACCGGCATATTTCTCTTTTTTTTTTTTTTGGTACCGGGATTGAACTCGGGACCTTGCGCTTGCAAGGCAGGCGGCGGAACCACTGAGCCACATCCTGGGCCCTAGGGCCCTACTCACGCATTTCTTCGGCTTGTGTCTCTGTCCTTCTAGGAGCCCTGAAATAATGCAGGGCCCTGACCTTAGCTCTTTTTCAGCCCAGGGCTCCTTCTGAGCTTCCAGAAAGTCGCTGAGATCTTTTCCCCTGGAATTCGCATGAATAGGTTCCCTCTGCCCTTGGGTTTCCACAGGGGCCATGGCCCTGCAAGGGGACCCAGGTCTGAGAGGAAGTGGCCCTGCACCCTGCCAAGAGCTCCGATGAGGCCTGGTGTCCTCTCAGGGGATGAAGAAGCCCATTCAACAGGGCAGAGATGATGAAGCCTCTCTCCAATTGCAAAAGGCCTGAGGGAATGAAGCAGTTGTTGAGAGAGAGGAGACACCTGCCGCTACAGGTGTATTTATTTTCTCCTGCTATGTGCCAGGTCACCCCATTTCGGCAGTGACCCACACCCCTCAGCATCCTCAGTCCCTGCAGTGCAGGGCCCGGCCCCCTGCTTCTTTGCCCGGGTCCCGGGAGGCCAGCATCATGGTTTCTGTGCCTGTTCCCCCACACGAGCTCCCAAGGATGCTGGCAGAACTAATCTCCTCACAGCCGTAGCAGTCACATGAGGCAGACTGCCAAAGCCAGAAGAATATTCTTTCTGGCCTCAAAACAATCCCCAATATTCAGAATATATAAAGAACTAAAAAACAACAACCCAGAAAACCAAACAACTCAATCAAAAGGTGGACAAAGAAAGTGAACACACATTTCTCAAAGGAAATACAAATGGCCAATAAATCCATGAAAAGTGTCCATCATCTCCTGACAGCAGGAATGAGAATCAGCACTCCACTGAGATTCCGAGTCACCCCGTCAGAACAGCTGTCATGGAAAACACTAAAGGCAACTGGTGCCAGCAGGATGTGGGGGAGCAGGGACCCTCCCAGTGGGCGGGTGGGGCTGCAAATTAGCACAAGCACCGTGGAAATCAGCATAGGGATCCCAGAGCTAGATGTGGACACACACCTCATCCAGCCGTGCCACTCCTGGGTGTGCACAGAATTAAGAGCAGCTCACTGTAGTAATACCTGGTGACAGCCCTGTGACAGCGACGTAACTCATGCCAGCTACGCAGCACACACAGCTCAGACACTCGCCCACAGGCGAATGTAGAGAGAACACCATGGAATATTACTGAGCCGTGATGAAGAACAAAATCATGTCATTTGTAGGGAAATGGATAGAACTAGGGAAATAGGCCAGGGTCAGGAAGTTAAATTCCACATATTTTCTCTTACAGGAGAAGTCTAATGAAAGGGCCGGGGATTTAGCCCAGTGGTTCCACTGCCTGCCTGGAAAGCACAAGGTCCTGAGTTTGATCCCTGGTACCAAAAAATAAATAAATAAAAAACAGAAAAAAGAAAGAAAGAAACCTAATGAAGGTGTAAAAAAATCAAGCAGACTGGAAACTAGGAGGGAGACGACTGGGGAAGGGGCCAGAGCGAGGGAGTGGAATGGGAGAGGTGGTAACGCGATAAAAGAGATCCAGATCGGCCAGATGCATTTGCTTCTTTAACAAAGCGAACCTCGCCGTTCTGTGTTACCAACACACACTAAATGTTTTGGAAAACATTTAAAAAAAACCCCAAAAAACAAACAGACAATGATGCATGTTCTATCTTTTAGAATAAACAGACATGAAGTTAACGATTCAAAGAAAATCCCCAGCCCTTTGTAAGGGCCCTGGTTAGGTTGGGCCGTGCGGCCTCTGTTGGTTGGTTCCATCCTGTCAGGCTGGACCCTGCCTGCACCCTTGGGGTGAGCAAGCACTCTCCAAGCGAGTTTAGACTTGGGTTTAGGGTTTGGCCGCGTCCTGTCCTGTGGGTTAGCGGGGAGCCACAGGCTCATCCACACTCAGGGAGAAGCCCTGCGCCCCGGGCCAGGGCTCACCGGGTTTCTTCAGAGTGCTGCCAACCACCCCAGCGTAAAACTCGTTTTAACTTTGGTTAAGGGAAAATGATGGAAAAACCTCCCGGTGCATCTGTGCATCATGGCTTAGAAATTTAGAGCAAACATTTCAGTCCACTTAGCCGGGGAGCTGAACAAAACACTGCAGCATGTAAAACACAAACTGCCGTGGGCCCAGCCGGGCCCCAGCTGGCTTGGTGTGGCTATTATCCAGTGCCCGTGGTCCCCAGCAGGGAGCGCCTGGGGAGGCCGTAGTGAGCCCTGCCCTGGGTCCTGGATGGCAGATGGGCCGGCAAAGTGACAGCAACTCCTTCGGTGGAGCCTGTGGGGCTGCGGACTATGGAGTGCTGGTCCCTGGTGGACTCAATGACCTGGGGACTTCTGGCTCTTCCTGAGGGAGGCTGAGTCAGTGTGCTCTCTGCCTGGCAGGTGTCTCTCTGGAGCTCTGCTGCCCTCCATGCCCTCCACTAGCCACAAATGTGGGTTTATGGCTATGTTTGAACTGAACCAATGCAAGGACCAACAGGTTCTCATGGCCAGGAGCCACCGCAGTTCTGGACCCAGCAGCATCAGAGCCCGGCGGCTAGCAGGTAGGTGTCCTGGGCCCCTGGGCAGTGCTTGCAGGAGGGGTTGGAAGAGCGTGTCCAGGATGCTGGCAACACCTGTCTAGCTGTGACAGATCTGGGTCCCCTCACCCGGGTCACCGCACTCAGTGGTTCATTTCATCACCGTTTTCAAGAACATAAAAATCTGCGTGTTTTCCCTGGGAAAATACTTTTCCCATGTAAGGAGTTAAAAACAACCTTGGCTGTTAAGCTGAACACAGGTTCACATAAGACAAAGCACACTGATAGGCTGTGGCCTATCTTTAAATTCAAAAAATGCTAACCAAGTAAAAATGGAATATATCACAATGTACAGAACAATGCCAGGATGTTTTACACACTACAGGATGTTAAGTCAGCTGCTTGATGCACACATTGCCTCACACACTTAAGTTTTTGCATTAAAACCCTGGAACTTCACTCTGAGAGTCTGCGTAGCTGACTCTTGCCATCCGCTGCAGGCACTCGGGGATGCGGAGCTCCTGCACTGGCCCCTCCCCACCTAACGAGAGTCCGTGTTTGCTGGTCACCTCCCCTCTGTCTTGGACCGGGGTTCCCTGTGCTGCTGTGGTCTGACTCTACCCCATGGGTCCACAGTGAGGTCTGGACTGGATGGAGAATCTTCTAGTGATGGCACCCAGACCGCAACCCAGAGCCACAAACTTATCACAGAGCACCAGCACTGCATGAAACCCGAACGCTGGGGTTGCAGTTTAGACAAAAAACTCCCACATTAACATGTTCCGTCTTAACAGAAGAACACGTGTGTGCCAAGGTGGGCCACCACTGTCCTGGGCATCTGCCCTCTGTTTCTGCTTTATACCATGTAACATCTAGGTTTGTCCATGTTGCTGCAATAGTAGGGCTTCCTTTCAACTGCACAGCTCAGTAGTGTCCTCCTGAGTGTGTGCGTGTGTGTGTGTGTGTGTGTGTAAAATCTTTATTAGGGAATCTTTCATTTCCACTTGGAAACAACATTACGCAAAGCAGACAGACACTACACTTGCTACAGTGAGGCTTCTCATCCACAGACGCCGTGGATGCAGAGCACTGAATGGTCTCGGATGGGGCTCTGAGAAGCGCTGGACCTGAGCACTGTTCACGAGAGTCCCAGGAGGCCTCATGGGCCTGGGCAGGAGGAGCAGTGCACGCTCACTGGGCCAAGGGTCTGCAACCTGCAAACGGCTAAGGACGGCTCTGGCTGCGTTAGGTGAAACAAGCGAGACACAGAGACAGATGCTGCGTGATCTCGCTCACTGATGGGGGAGCAGGACGGGATCCCAGCAGCAGCAGACAGCAGGGATCCACAGCAGGGTGGGTGGGTGCTGGGGTCACTGGTCAGAACAGACAATTTCAGTGAAGCAGGAGGAGTAAGTTTAAGAGCTCTGCTGGACAGCACGGCGACACTAGCTGATGAGAATAAACATCTCTGAAACAGGAAGGAAGCGGATGTAACATGAACTCTACCATGTCTGGGGATGTAGCTCAGTGACACAGCACTTACCTAATGCATACAAGGTCCTGGGTTCAATCCCCAGCACCCCTCCCCCACAAAACAAAAGCATAAAAATCAGAACTCTATGAGGTCATGAATGTGTCAATTAGCTAGATTTTGTTGTTCCACAATGCATACCTACTTTAAAACATGTGTCCATAAATATATACAATTTGTCATTTTAAATTTAAAACGTGATTGGGGAAAATGCGTAGTTTGATGAAAAATATTTTGATTTTTTTCACTTTAAATTCAGTGGCATTCTTAAAAAGTGTTCTTAAGCAATGAGAAACACAGATGCACCTGTCCAAACAGGACCTGAAGATTAGACTTAACAGAGCCGGAAAGCTGCAGACAACCGGAGTGCTGACTTGCATTATCCAACTGAAAACATGTCAAGAGGTCAGCTGAGGAATCAGGATGATTGGCCAGGAGACGCTGCTCTCCTTTCAGTGTCTGAAGCCGGGGCTGGCAGCCATGACAGGCAGCGGACACGTGGCCTGACCAGCACTGCTCTTCCGCATGGGGAGTGGGAGGGGCCTGAGAGGGTTCGCAGCCTACTTTTCTCCCTGGGCTAATGATAAACAAACAGCTTTACCTCTGCCTACATGTCTGCATTTCATTTTGAGTTATTTCTTGATTTTATATAGTGAATAAAGTCACGAGCATGGTTCAAGTTTCTGAAATTTATGGCCCAGTAAGCAGACAGTTGGTGGGATCTTGCTCTTCAAAATGATTTCTTGATGCTTCATAGCCAAAGCCAAGCAGGGCATTGAGTCTTCTGTCCCTAGCTATACCACTTAGCATCTTGGGAGGCCAATGGGCCAGGTAGTGGCCCACGGCCACCACTGGCCAAGCAGGTGCAGCGAGTGTCCACATTGGACTGCGGTCTGTCTCCAATGTGCCCAGCGAGGGACAGGGTTCCTGAGAATGCTAATTGGGCACTGTAAACACCACGCACCAGGTGGGCAGTGGGGCCACTGCAAGTCAGTGATGACAGCGACACCAGGCCTAACCAAGAGTGAGGAAGAACGCGGCCCATCATCTCTTGCCTAACACCCGCAGAGGCCCAAGGAAAGTCCGAGGTCAGCACTGAGGGTCCTGCCCAACCAGTTTCAGCATAACCAGTTTCACTTTCCTTAAGAGAGCAGAGGGGAGTAAGACAGTGTGGATTCTGCTCCTGGTTCTGGTTCTGGTCCTGGGTCTCCTCTTCAGCTGCTGTTCAGCCAGACCCCAGGACACAGATCCGAGCTCCCCCCTTTTTGCTGTGTCCACCCAGAAGGGACACATTAAGTCAGTGAAACTGGTAAGCTGAAACCAGAAAAGGAAGCCTAAAGACTTTTCAGACTCAGTAGCCCACCTGTAAATAACTGAGAGGAGGATGTGTCTCTTCATATTCTGACTTTAAGTTTGTATCTAATAGCATCTATGTAGAGTTTCCTTCTGGAGCTTCAAATCCATGTAGGTGGACATAAAATGTGTGTTGTGTGCTTCCAGTTGTTTGGCTTCTTATTAATGCCTGGATCGTTACTTATGGATTTAACGTTAGGTGGGGAGCAGTGAGCCACATAGCCAACTGCCAATGCAAGTGTGAATGCAGCTGGATTGTCATTGCAAGGAAGAAAGAGTGGGCTTCAGCAAGGGCAATGCTGGGTAGAAAAAAAAAATTTCCAAATTAAACTTACCCAAAAAATGGGGGTTCAAAATTACCACCATCAAAATGAAATTAAAGTGAAATAATAATGTCCCCAGCAGGCCAAATCCATTTACTCTACAGCTAAGCATCTTTTAGCCCTCCAAATCTATGCCTGGCATCTACCTATGGCCACAAACCCACAGAGATGCTCCACTTTATTAATTGTGCCAGCGATAGAAATCCTCGGCGCCCTCCTGTGTGCATCTGCAGGACCCTCCCAGGGCCCGGGAAGTGGCTGCTCCGCAGAGGCGTTGTCCCCACAGGCCTTGCGAATCAAGCGGTGACGTGAGGCCACAGCTGTTCAAGGCGGTGACGCTGTTCGTGCTCATTTGTTCTCTGGGTTTCACAACACCGTTTCCTCAGTCTTAACGGCAATAGGGAAAATACTGAAACCAGTATTTGTCGGGCACTGACTCAGCTTCAGCTCCTAATGCAAGAGCCTAGTGGTCGGATGGACCTTGCGCACAGCTGCTCATTTAATCCCCAGGGTCTCGCCCCGTGCTGAACGGAGTCCGCATTTATTGCCAACCCTGGGCCTGGAGCTGTGGTCAGTGAGAGCTTAAGAAAATGAGCGTGGTCGGTTGGCGCCAGCGTCAGGGCGCGGGAGGAAGTGGGGGCCTGGACTCGGTGTGAGCTTGCGGCTCCCCCTCCCCTTTAGCCTCCTGTGGGTTTCCTGAGCAGTGACTGCACAGGCCCGGGTTTCACTGCTCGCTCGAAGAAGGCGCTGGCCTGGGGTCTGTACAGAGGCCTGGCTTTCCGAGAAGCTCCCGAGGGAAGGGCGGGGGCGCCAGGCTCCTCCTCAGCGCCCTGATTCCCAGGTGGTGGCCCCATCTCTGGGCTCAGCGCAGCCCTGGAGCAGGGGAGATTCCACGTGGGGAACGCCGCCTGCTGTTCGCTGACACGCAGGCCGGGCCAGGGCACAGCAGGCCAAGGGCCAGAGCACAGCAGGCCAAGGGCCAGAGTGTGGACTGAGCCTAGGGCCTCCCTGCAGACCTCGGCCCGCCCACCAGCCTGAAGCAGGGAGAGTCAGGCGCTTCCCACACAGCAGCTCCTGCAAGCTGCGCCTTTCCACCCCTCCCGATACAAGGCAGACATAAAACACACTCGTTCCCTCCACAGTTCAGCTGAATTCTCACCCGAACTGGCTGCTGGCTTGGGTTAGAAAACAGGAGCTGATGGGAGCAGCTTCTCCGATGCTTTCGTCTGTTGAGTCATTTGCGTTTTCCCTCTAGACTTTAAGGGTTCCCGTTAATTAATTCAGTCCGTGCATTCGTGGAGCAGCTGCCATGTGCAGGCTGCATGCTAGCGAGGGGAACAAAGGACTCTTCGAGGGTCGAGTCCAGTCCTGCCCTAGGGCAGCCAGGCTTAACAGTGAGCCCTGAAGTCTTAGAGTAAACAACATGGTACTATGAAGTGCGATCGATAAACAAAGTGACAAACTCCCCCCAGCAAGTGGGGCGATTTGCTCTCGGTCCATGAAGCTGTCTTTGCAGGAAGCTGGCTCTGGGCTGAGCTGGGACGGGTAGTGGCAGGCCAGGCCCCATGGGAGGGCAGCCAGGGACGCTTGGGTTCTGGAGGTTCGGGCGTCAGCCACACGCTCTGGCCCTGGTGTTTCTGTTCCACATCGGTGCCAGCTCAGACACTGCCAATGGCACCATGCCACCTGTCAGGTGTTGCTCCACAGCAGTGTCGCTGAGAAGCCTCTCCCACCAGCGTGCTGGGGTCTTTCAGCAAACCCCAATTTCTCAGTGACAGCCAGTCCCCCGAGTCAAAGTTACTTATTCAAAATATTATTTAGTAGATGATATCTTAGCACACAGACCTTAGGCTGAAGACATCAAAAAGGTACAACAGAAAATGACAGTGAATTCAATGTATCAGGTGGGAGCGTGTGTGTGTGTGTGTGTGTGTGTGTGTGTGTGTGTGTGTGTTCGGGTGCACATAAATATAATAAAATTTTTGGAGTAAGGATCTGAAATTGGACAGGACAATGAATCTCAGGTAAAATACGAAGCCGGATTACAATTCAGATCTGTGAAGTTATGAGGGGAACCTGAGAGGACCAAACGTAAGTACTCTAAGCTGTAAGATTTTTCATGTCATTTTGCCATAATCCTGGACAACATCCGTCCTACAGAGGTGAGAATCCGCCATCCAGATCACAAGCAGATGAAACACCAGCAATTAATTTCAAATAACAGAAGAATCATAATAAACAGAGGCTGTTAAAGTAAAAATAAAGCCGTCATATCTGGTGGAGAGATGCTTAATTTGAAAGGGAGCCATCAATAAAAACAGGACACACAATAACACACTCAGACAATTTCCCCAATTGCTTCTCTAAATAATCACAAAGTCCCCTAGAAAATTTCTGTCCAAAGACCAGAAAAGGTCTAAGCATGTGAGCATACTCAGCAGGATTCTAAGCATCTCTGTGATGGGGACCTGGAAGTGATATCACGATTTTCCTTAGAAAAACCATGATGTCTCTACAGCTGGAAAAGATGAGTGGTCCAAGTCCTGAACCTCCAGGAGGACAGTGTAACCAGGGAAGCACTAAAGGATGCTTCCATGATCTTCACAAAATTCTCTTATTTCTGGGCACAGAAATGGTTTTCTCGGGGGGGAAACAAGGTGAGGAGCAGGTGGGGAGCCTCGGAAAGCTGTCATGACAGCACTGACCAGAAAGACAGTCTCTTCTGTCCTAAAGGCCGAGTGCCCAGAAGGCAGAGCTAGTGAAGGACCATAAATCAGCGGACTTCTATGCTGTCCCACGTTCCGTGGGCAGATGGCAATGGATTGGGGTGTGTGTGCTTTCTTCCCAATGCACTGGGCCACATACACGAATGTGTGCCGTGGTTTATGTGTCAATCACCTCCGGAAAGGAGGGAGGAAGAAGATCCTCTCAGCACAGGCCTTGGCAGTGACCCTGGAAACGCCTTCTCTGAGGGGCTGTGAAAGTTTGGGCATCCACACTTGGCCCGAGATGGGGCCCAGGATGGCTGCCAGGGGAGGAAGGGCAGGGGTCTTGGTGTGGGGCTGTGGCCCGGGGAACTGAAGACCCACTGCACAGGAGAAGATGAGAGGCCCTGAAGGGCCAGTTCCTGGCTGGGCTCTGCGCTTCTGCACCGGGAGGGTCCATCCACCTGTGAGTAAGCGGGTTGAGCCTGACTCCAGCCACACCAGTGTCTGGGGCTGTGCAGCCTGGGCTGGCTTTGTCCCCACCTGAGCCACTGCCTCAGACGAAGCCCTAGAGTGAGCGGCAGCCACGGAGATGCAGTGGGCTGCACAGTGACCATGACCCATGGCACCGGGACTGGGCCGGTCCAGCAAGCAGCACCCAGGGTCCACAGTCAGACTCACTCCTGGCCTCCAATCCGTGCACCCCTGTGTCAGGGAGATCCCCGGGAGCGGGACTGCATCCCCAGCATTTTCTAGACACCAGTTCCACTGAGGCTGCTCCCCTAAGTCCTTTCGTGCTGCACGGCAAGTGCAGTCAGGTCTCTGCCACACTTGGGGCCCCAGGTCAGCTGTAAACAGCAGATCCTGTTTTCCATACAGGTTTTGGATGTTCTTTTTCAGATTCACATGAGTCTGCTCCCAGAAAGAGCGTGGCTGAACTGAAGTCTTGCTGTGATTCACTGAAAGCACGAACGGTCCTCAGCTCAGCGAAACCAGGAAACCTCCCATCACTTGGAAGATGATGCTGGTGGGACGTGCATGTGTGGGACAGGAGGGCCCGCGGCTTCCAGATCCCAGAACAAATGTGCACGCGCCCAGACCAGCTCCGTCCCGAGGGTGCTGGACCCTCCCAAAAGCTAATGCCTTTCTGTCCCGCGGCAGCTGAGTGTAATTACTTACAAATAAAATATGACTTTAATCTCAAAAGCTGAACCATTTTCATGCAACTTAATTTTTCTTTTCATTTCTGGCCATTTTCCTGCCTAACGCTTGGGTGACCACCGACTGCCCTCGGGCCCAGCCGCATAGCAGATAACAAGCCACGCTTCACAATCTTTAACCACAGAGAGACAGGTATTTATTTTTCTCACGTTGGATCTGATTTCATTTTGTTTCGCACTGCACGAATTAAGCCAAAAAAAAATCCCATTTTCTCATATTTTTATCCTCCAGTGATAAGGTCAAGCCTGAATTTCTAATCAGCATTAAATGAGCAGCGTGCCTATGCTGATTTGATAGAATTTCAGCCAAAATCAAAGAAACATTAATTGTAACTTGCTTTGCATAAATGTGAGATTCCTGTTGGACTTCTTAATGTACTGAAAACGCTCCTTTCCCCTTACTTTAGATACCCGTGGTGCCCAAGATGCTCAGATTGGGAACTTATTAGTTAAGTTCTAAGTGTTAATCTTTCTCACTCAACATATGCCAAAGAGCTAGGACATACTTTTCTCATGAGTTCGTCCAGCAAGAATAAGCCAGGTTCTATTAGGAAATCTAACGCAGTCCGATTACCCAAATAGCCTATTAGCTTCTCTCCTTGCTTCCCTCTTGCTCTCCAATTAATCGTCTATCTGCCGCCAGATTCATCTTTATGAACACACATCGGATGGTGCCATGCTCCTACTTAAAATTCTCAGTGGCTCCGCATTTCTCTTAGAACAAATCCAAACTCTCTCTCTGACTTCCAAAGCATGTGGTTCCCTTCCCAGTCTCATCCATCACCAGGAAAAGGGCCTCTGCAGTTCCTGCGACCTCACTTCCTCTGTCCAGGGACTGTGGCGGGTGTTTGGCACTGTTGTTGGTAGCAGTGGCTCCCACCTCTGTGCCTAGACGTCCAACCCTACCCTGTCCTGAGGTCTGCAGAGGCGGGAGCCTTCCTCTGTCTGAAGCACCTCTGTCCCTTTGTCCCTCACCAGGCAGTGCCACGCCCTCCTCAGCCTGCCCTTCTTACTTTACTGACCTATCTCTTCTGCCTCTAGAACTCCCAGCCGCAGGGCACCCCAGCCTCATAGGACCCAGAGGCCCTCAGTGATCTCCCTCCTTTATGTCCGAGCCACACAGGCAACCAGTCGGCTCCCTGCAGGCCTGCGACATGGGAGTTTCTGCTTCCAGAGCCCTGGGTTAGGCCTGAGGCCATGCATTGTGCAAAGTCCCCAGGACCTGGGGGCCCTGGCTCTGTGCCTCAGTTTTGTGAATCTGGAGACAGAATAACCTCTGCAGCATCTGCCTTCAGACCTGAGATTCAGCGGCCCACACTCAAGTGTCTCCTGGTGGATTCGAGCTCTCCCTACACGCGACGGGGAAGGAGGAAGGGTGGCATCCAGGCCCCTCAGCTCAGGAGTAAGGGGCTGTATCTCTCGGCATTCCAACATCTAGGCCGCCTCCAGTGGGCAGGGTCAAATACAGGATTAAATACAGAATCCTCTGGATCCTTTTTGTCTCTCTTTCAAACTAAAAAGGGTTAAATCTGTCTTTGGGCAGCACTGTCATTACAATAGCCAAGTCCAAAAAGACAACAGTATCTTTTTTTATATGAAAAGGAAAAATGTGTTTACAAGAACTGTTCCTCCAAGAGTAGGGAAATATATATGGAAACCAAAGAATGGTTTCCTGAGAGGATGGAAGAGCTATTTGTTTGTATTTTGCCCCTAGCTTTCTCGGTGACTAGCTCTTCAAATTACCTTCTTCTAAGATTTCATGCCTGCCAATCTATTTTTATGCTAAACTTAGAGACCTGAAGTTTTTTTTAATAAATGAATTTGTTGAAAACTCTTAAATTCTGCTTTGTCTTTTAAAAGATTTATCAGTGAATCAAAAGTATGTGAAAATGAATAGCACAAAAAAAATAACTCTTATTTTCTTTTGTAGAATCTCAAGTAATGAGTTTAGAATGGAAAAAAGTCATTTTATTCCTAAAGCTAAACTTGACAATATTTTCAGATTTAATATTTCATGAAAACAATTTAGAGAGGCCTGCTGGATATTAGAAGAAAACAAGAAAGTCTTTTCCCCCCCAGTACTTCAGGGTATATGCTAGGGTGGGTGGAATATAAAGCAAAAATGTTATTTGTTCATTCGCTTCTATTCTATAATTCATACCTTTATTTCTGAAGTTGATTTAAAATATACTTTAAGACAGTGTTTCCATCACACAGTACATCACAAGGAATCCCAAGTGAGTCATGTGCTTAAACATGAAAAACTAAAAACATTCCAGGAAAACAATGAGATGCCGTAAGATTTTTCAAATGATCTCGAAGTCAGGCTGGTGGTAAATAAAGCAGGACTTAAAAGAAAGTCCATTTTCCTATCTGAGAGCAGCCTAGAAGCTCCCCACTGGGGTTCCACCCTGCTCCCATAACTAGTAACTGACCCCCGGTACCAGTAAGGTAGATGATCAGATTAAGTTTTGTGGCCCGAGGAACCACATGCTCTGTAAACAACCATGTTCTGTAAGCACAGTTTATGATGCTCTGTTCCCATATGATCCCTAAGGCTCTGTTTTTTTCCCCCCCATTAAGTTTATTGGTACATTTTAGGTATACAATACAGTTACATTCATCATTGGGATCTTGTACCTTTACATGAATATCTTGGTTCTTATTTTTTTCCCCTGCCCCTGCCCTCCCTTCACCCCCTCCACGCTTCCCTATTTGCAATGATTCTGTTTCCATTTTTTTCTTTTCTCATATGATTTCCCTTCTTTCCTTTCCCCTACCCCTCCCACTTCCCCTGCTCCTTTAGACCTTTTCTTTCTATTACACAGTATCAATTATATATTTTTAATATAATATCAAGATTTAGAGGACATTACCACAGATTTTTTTTTTTTTGGCAGTATGTAGAAAGTGTTTTTATTATAGGGATGGCAGTGTTGATTCAGCATTGGAAGATCCACCCCCAAAAGTCATCATTTTAACAGAGGAAAGGAAAAAGCCGTATGATCCTGTCAGTAGTTGCAGAAAAAGTATTGGATTAAATTCTACAGCAGTTCATGGTAAAAGCTATCAGGAAACTAGAAGTAGAACAGAACCTTCTCAACAGATTAGACATGTACTCCATACTTCAGCAAAAACACCGTATATGGATGGAAAAGATACAATGCTTTCTCCCCAAGGTGGGGGACAAGGGCAGATATGCCTACTCTTCATCTGCCCATCAAACTTTGAAACATAGGCCCAAACCAAAATAGCCTGGCAATAGAAAGAAACAATTAGCATAGGATTGGCAAAGCATAAGTAAAATCTTTATATGTAGATGAAATGATCATCTACAGAGAAAATACTAAGAAATCTCTAGGAGCCCCTAGAACTTGTATTTGAATTTAGCAGGATTAGAAAATACAAGATATATATAAAAATTCAGGTCTATGTATACTTGATATGAATGAAGAATTGGATATTGAAATTTAAAAGTTATGTAGGAGTACAAAGGACCTAGAAAAGTAAAAGAAAGAAAAAAAAGACAGTGTTGGAAGACATTTATTACTTAATTTTTTTTTTTGGTACTGGGAATTGAACTCAGGACCTTGCGCTTTCGAGGCAGGCAGCGGAACCACTGAGCTAAATCCTGGCCCTTATTACCTAATTTCAAGACTTCCTCTAAAGCTACAATAATTGAGGCAGTGTTGGCATAAGGAAAGACATATAGATCATTGGAATAAAACAGAAAATCTGGAAATAGAACCACATATATGGTCCACTGAAGACTGTGTCTTCTTACAAGGTAAATTACTAACCTGTCTGCCTCTGTCCTGTTCCAGTAAACTCACTCACTGCATCACTAGAAAGACCATCCCCTCTACTAAATGTATAAAAACTGGAACTTTCCTTTGTTCAGTGGCCCAGCACATTCGACATGAGTTTGGCTGGGTCAGGTGCACACTAATAAATCTTCCTGATTCCCATTTGCTCTCTCTTGTCCTTTGGAATTCTGCAATAGTATGGCACAGTAGTTCATGACTCCTCTAAGATGTGAATGGGTGCAATTGACAGTACAAAATTTAAAAAAAGAAAAAACCATCATAAACGTAATCTAAAGAAATTATATTTGCAGCCCGCACAAGGACAAAGATCCAATTTCTTTAATATAGAATAATATCCTACTGATCATAGTACCATAAACCAATAAAAAAGTGAACAAAACTTTGATCAGACATTGGCTTTTTACTGTGAGAAATATTTAAACTTACCAATAATTAGAGAAACGTACACTGAAACTCCTAACTACTCTGAAATCTGAACCTTGGTGGTGCTCAGAGAGCTTGAGGGTGGTGACCAGGCCAGGAGGCTCTGTCCCCCGAAGTGAGGCTCTATTTGGGGGCTCCCTGCCCTTCTCCTTGGGGACACAGCAAGAAGACGCCACCCTGGGAACCAAGGGGGCTGCAGCAGACCCAGATCCGTGTGTTAATCAGGGACTTCTCAGCCCCAGAACTGTGAGAAACAAATTCATCACCTTAGGAATCATGCAGGTGAAGCTGCTTTCAAAAGTAGCAGCCCAGGGCCGGTGATTTAGCTCAGTGGTTTTGCCACCTGCTGCACAAGCGCAAGGACCCAAGTTTGATTCCCCAGTACGAAAAAAAGGTAGCATCCCAAATGGACTAAGACAACCACTAGAACAGTGTGTGGATGAGATATGGAAAAAGACAGTTTACAGATCACTGCAGTGACTGAAAATTTATAAAGACTCTCTGGAGTCTTGCAAATCTATATGCTCCTTGTCCAATCAATCAGATATACATCCTGGAAGTACATCCAATGGACAGGCTTTGTTTCACTAGTCACTATGTATATATGGGCATTTTCCACCAGTATGGTTTGTGATAGTACGACATTAGAAGGACTCAAATCTACATCAGTAGGGGCAGGTTAAATAAATTCTGAAGTCCATACCATGGACTATGATGCAGTCATGAAAACAGGAGTTCGTTTTGGTACTAGACGCTTGGACCCAAGGGCTTTGCACTGAGCTATCCTCAATTATTGAACCAGGATTCTGCCAAATAAAGTGCTATACTGACAGGACTGGGCTTGGATTTGTGATTCTCCTGACTTAGCATCCCAGAGTGCAGGGATTACAGGCATGTGGAATAAATAAGAATATTCTTATGTGTCAGAGATGAAACCATCTGAAAGATATATTAAGTGAAACAAAGTTCAATACAGTAAGAGTAGCGGGTGTAGACAGGTGCGCACACCTGTATCTGCCTGCGTCTATGCACTTATGAAGCAAGCGCATGGGAAGCTCGGATGCTTGAATACTGCAGTGGGCTCCTGTAAAACTTAGGGGCACCGATCCTCATGTCGTCCTTCTTGGGTAGCAGCAGAGTTGAGATTTCCCTTCACTTGAGGACGCTACTCTGGCTCGTACTGCCTCGGTGCCATTACTGGTTACAAAAGGAACTGAGCCACTGAATGGGAAGGGCAGCGAGGACTTGGTGCCGAGGGTAACTGTAGGGCACACCCAGCGTTTCCTGACACGGAGGGGCTCCGCCAGCAGGTGGAGAGCAGCCGAATGCGCACGCCCGAGGGGCCTGGGGGGGTGGGCAGACCATGTGTCCAGTGTGCTGTGAGTGCCCTCCTTGTGGGGCGGGACTCAAAGCAGCCCAGGGAGCAGCGAACCAAACCTGCACGCCAGTGCCCAGTGCTGCCTGTAGCGGACTCCTTGCCCACCAGCGGTTTTAGCACAGAACGGGCAAGTGGTGATGGGATAAAGAAAGGATCCGGTCTGGATACATATGAATAAGGTACTTCTCAAACACCTCTTGTGTAGTCCCATGAGACGATTGTTATTATCCTTCTTCCAAGTGAAGAGGCTGAGGTCTAGAGGAACTACCTAACTTTTCCAAGACGTAATGACAGTGTTTCTATCCTGACTTCAGAGCTCCACCTCTCCCTGAAACAACCCACTGCCAGCCCGACTGGAGCAGGTTCTGTGTCCAAAGGAAGCAGGCCCAGTAACCTCCCCTCCCTAGGACCTGGGCCAGCAGTTCCAGGCTGATAGGAAGGGCCCTGCCCGCCGGCTGTCCTGGAGGTCAAGGCTGTCGAGGTCCTTCGGGTTTTCTGAGGGACTGTCTTGTGGGAGAAGCGCAGGACAGAGGCACTCAGGTGTGGCCTGGGTGAAAGCCAAGGATGACACCCCAGGGAGTCTAACATTTGAAGGCCTGGTGGAAGAGGGACCCACAAACAGTCAAAAGGAACAGCCCGTGAGGTCAGCAGGAAATAAGGACAGTGACTGGACACGGGGTAGAAGTGCAGAAGAAGTGAGGAGTGGCCAGCGGCAGCAAACAAGACCGACAGGTGAGGCAGGCGAGGCTGAGCATCTGCCACTGGCGGGGCCCCTCGAAGGCGAGCAGACAGGGTGGGCAACTCCAGCTGCCCACCGCGCTGACTTCGCCTCTATTGAGATGAAAACTAGAACTGCTTATCATACTCCAGTTCCCACCTACTGCGTGACTGAACGACGACGAGATCAGGTCGTCCTTGTCTTCCTGGGGACACAGCTCTGGGACGAACCGGTCTCTGAAGTTCCTCCTACGCTGCAGCCCAGACCAGAGGCCTCCTGACAAACTTTGACACTGCACTGCACTTTCTTCTGGCGAGGATGCTGCTGTAATTACTGGTGCAGTCACTAATTGCTGTTTTAGGGTTTCTGTCTGGCTAGACCGGGAGTCCTGAGGATGGGGACTGCATTTGCCTTATTTCTTCTCTTTCCCTTACTCTTACAGGGTCTGGCACAAAATAATAACTTGACAAATTTTAATTATCACTTATCTAGGAAGGAGCTAATAATTTTTAAATCCTTTTCCCATGTGGGAAGAGACCTCAGAACCAGTCTTCCTGTATGATCTGGAACGCTCTGGCTATTTTGAGTGTTGCCCGAAAAGAGAAACAGTGGCTCAAAGGCAGTGTCACTGGGTGAAACGTTGAAAGCAGTACAGGAGGAAGCGCAAAGTGCATCTTTGACAGGGGACTTTAAGAGGGTGAGCAAAAGGACCCTCTCCAGAGAGTCACGCAGTGCGTGTAGGAAACGAAGGTGTCAGGCAGGCCGAGGAGGAACGCTGTGAGACCCCGCTGTCCTTCCGCTCGCTGGGACAGAGCGTGAAGGAAGTCTGTGCCTGCACTGCCGTCTGCCGCCTTTCCCAGCCCGACTGGAGACTCTGCGTGGACACCAAGAGTGATGGCCAGGCTACGGCCACACTGTGCAAGGCAGTCAAGTGATGGTTTGTTGTATTTTTGTTTTATGCCTTCTATTTGATACTGTTCTGAAGACTTGGAGTCTAGAAGAAACCTGCTACTAAATATAAGACTCACAAGAGACTATGTAATCAGCACCATTAAATCACATTGCATTAATGTGACAGCATTTACTTACATGGCTTTGTTGTTTATGATGATAAATGGAACCATTGATTATAGCCAAGAATATTTTAGAGGGTAAATCTTGCCTCTAAATATTTTTATATATACTCCCACAAATCAAATCAATGAAGCTAACAGTATATTTCCTGGAAGGTTTAAACAGTGATTTTAAAAACGTATTCCAAATATAACTACACACAGATCCCTGTAGATGCTGGGATACTGACCTCTTATTTTAAAATTTCTCACTTGCCTCTCAACCCAAGCCCTACATTTCACTGAAATCACTGAGGAAATGATCCTTTAACCTGAGTTCTGTCCTCTGCACACATCTCTCTTTTAAGTACTTTTGCTTGTGAAATGATTACTAATTTGCCAGGTACTTTCAAACATATCCCTCCTTTTGACTTTATGACCTGCTAACTCTGAAGTCAATAGGAAAGGTATTGTGTCTGTTTTGGAGACGAGAAAATGGAGCCTGAGTTATTACTTTGCTACTTCTAGGGAGTAAGTAGCAGAACCACAACTGAAAGAAAAGTCTCACGGTTTTAATTTACATATATTATGAACAAAACCACAATCACTGCACCCCCGACCTACAGCAGGCCTGTGTGTGAGGTGTTATGCTGCACATGGAGAATTCATCAGGGAGCAAGGGAGACAAAGCTCATGCTTGGGTGGAGCCTGCTGTCAGGCTCAGTAACAAGGCCTCCTCTGCAACCTTTTGCTGTGTGACGTTATTCAGCTCTCATCAACACCACTGATTATCTCTCTTTTTTCTCTTAGACAAGAATTTAGGAATACTGGAACTCTTGGGAGGCTGAGAAAGAGGAGCCCACGTCTTACAAAATACAGTAGACCATGGGCCAGGGATTTAGCTCAGTGGTTCTGGCGCCTGCTGTGCAAGCGCAAGGACCTGAGTTCGTTCCCTGGTACCAAAAAAAAAAAAGAAAAAGAAAATACAGTAGACCCTTGAGTTGCTACTGGCTGACACGAACAACTTGGGTTATGACCAGAATTCTAGTTTTAACTTACAACCAAGTTACAACCCGAATGCTGGCCACTTGTGTTCCCAGATGGTCTCAGACACAGATTTAACCCTGAAGAGCTCTGGAGGGAACATGACAGCATCCTCTCCTGTGTGGGGTTCACTGAGAAATCCTGGGCCAGGGTCTCTAAGGACACTGAGATCTGCCTGTGTACAGGAGAGAGACCCTGAAGGCTGTGGAGAGGAGCTGAACCTGACCAACTTGGCTTACAACCAGCTCTCAGGAATGAATTGAATTTGTAAGTCCACTGTAATATGAACTATTAGACAAAAATAGCCCTTCGGCAGATATTTTACATTTTAGAGTTCTTTTCACAACAGAATTTTCAGTGAAATTTCTTTTTTCTCTAGATGATTACTGAAAGGAAAAGAATGAGAAAAATCTTCAAGAAACCAGAGATGGAAATAAAGTTCTATTTAATGTAACATTGGACTAGCGTCAGGCATCACTTGAACAGCCTGTGTAACAGGCAGTTTCCTGCGACTTTTGATTGGTTAGTCTATTTGGTGGCCTAAAGTAGCCAAGAATTCATGTTTCAACACATTCTCCAGGTGATTATTAGTGGTGGGGCAGCTGGGGAATCACCAAGCTAGAATCAAATAATTGTAAGAAAGTGCATTATTTTCATTACATTTACTGAACTTTTTCTGAATTTGGAAGAATTTGATTTACTAAAATGTCCCACTCAAATCAATGTATGAAAACTAATGGATTTAGATCCACTGGTTTCCCAGGAAGAGTATGACATTTAGAACAGATTTTGAGTGAGCCTGCCCAACCTGTAACCTTCCCTGAGACGCGATAGGTGTCCAGCGACTTCATCCAAAGTGTCATAATACACAGCAGCAGCATATCATAGTTCAATTTGCCTTTGCCTGCCGTCACTTGTGAATACCAAATGGAGGTCAGAGAATGCAGCATTCGGCACACCATACCCGACGTCGCGTGGGATGCTGTCGGGGAGCCCCTGCCTCTGCAGGGTGGTTTCACTGCCACCCCCAAGACTACGGTGAAGTTCCTGCGAGGCAGAAAGAGTCACAGCAAACCTGTTATGAAACTCAGGCATCTGCTTCCAAACATATCCCTCAGGGACGCCGAGTCTCTCAGACACGAGCGCCTGAGCTGCAGCCCAAACCCACTGACTCAGCGCAAAGCGCCAACGCTGCAACTGCACCTGAACACGGAGGTTGTAGTTTAGAAAAAACAACTCATACACTAACATCTTTCTTCTTAAAAGAAAAACAACACCGGGCCATAGGTTCGCCACCACTGCTTTAGGCCCAGAACGTTAGACTTTTCCTAAAATTTGAAGTCAGGGAAATGTTGGAAGCGCAAATACAGAGAGTCAGACCAGGTAAGTTTTCTGCATCTATCTCTCCATCTACCTCTCTCTAGTCCTTTTTCATTACCATTTTACAAGTCCATCTCCTCCTAACACATAGTTGTCTATTTCACTACTCATATTGTCTATTTACTTAAAATTCACACAAATAGTATTTGCTATATACAAATTTTATTTTCCTTTTTTTCACTCAGCACCATTTTAATGTAAATGTCTAACCTCTTTTTCTAAGCACCCCATGATACTCCCTAGCATGAATTCACCACATTTTCCTTACTTAGCCCCCAGGAGGGAAACCCAGATGGCTTTTCCTCCCTGGTTTCCTGCTGTATTGAAGGTCCCAGCAAGTGTGTGCTGAGGGAATGGTGAGAATCCCACCAGCTCCAGGCGGGGAGCAGGACTGCACTCGGGGTTTGCACCTGTGTCTCCACCGCCCCACGAGAGACAGAATCAGCCAATTTACTACATTTTGCTACCTCTGTGGATACAAAACAGTAGCTTAAAGATTATATATTACTCAGGCCTCCATGGGAAGATATGTCTCCAACTCCTTTGTAATTTTGGTTTGAGACAGAGCCTCATTAAGTTGTTAAATTGTGCAGGCTGCACTTGAATTTGTGATCCTCCTGCCTCAGCCTCCCAGAGTGCTGGGATTACAGACGGGCACCACCATAGCCTGCTTGAATGAGATTTGTGCTTGTGTGAAAGAGTAGCTTGCTTTTGTGGGTTTCTTAAATGAATGCATCTCAATTTTATCTGTTGAATCTTACTGACATGTGTTTTCAAAATTATGCAACCACACTCAAATTTTAAAATGTTCTATTCCTGCTTTGCTGATAGCTATTTTTATTTTATACTATATGTAAAGTCTAGCATATATGGATAATTCTCAAAAGTCAGGTGTTTTAAAACTTTAATTGGTAAGTATTCATCGTGTGTCCTATTGGGTTCCGTGAGAGATCTGTCAATTTTTGCTTTTGTTTCCTGTGCTTTTGGATTTTTTCTGGAAAATAATTGCCTGTACCAATGTTTTCTCCTATAATTTCTTCTATTGATCTTAGAGTTTCCAGTCTTACATTTAGGACTTTGGTCCATCCTGAGTTGATCCTGCACAGGCTTGAAGGTGGGGGTTAGGTTTCAGCCTCCTGCTTGTGGGCGTCTGGGTGCCCTGAACTATGCAGGGCGGAAGCTGTCCCTCCTCCAGATGTGCTTTTGGAGGCCTCGCCGCGAATCTGTTGAGCGTGGACTGCTGGGATCTCAGCTCTGCTTCATCGGCCTGCGTGTCTGCTTTTGCGCCACCACCCTGCTGTTTCTGCTATATGGATCTGTAATATGTTTTGAGATCTAGGGTTGTGATACCTCCAACTTTGTTCTTTCTGATGAAGACGGCTATGGCTATTCTGAGTATTTGTGCTTCCATATGAATTTTATGATTGCTGTTTTCTAGGTCTGTCAAGAATGCGGTTTGTATTTTTATGGGGATTGCAGTACCTTGCTGTGGACAGCAACACTATCTTAACAACATCAATTATTCTAAACCATGAATATGGGAGGTCTATCTAGTGTCTAGCATCTTTTTCAGTTTCTTTCATCAATATTTTGTAATCTTCACTGTAGCGATTTTTCACTTCCTTGGCTAAGTTTACTCCCAAGTACTTTGACTTTTATAGCTGTTGTGAATGGGATCACCTTCATGAATTCTTTCTCAACAACTTATTAGTGTACGAAAAAGCTACTGATTTTTGTATGTTAATTTTGTAGCCTGCTACTCTGCTAAATTCACCTGGCAGTTCTTAGTCTTCTGGTATTTCTCTTTTTACAGAATCATATCATCTACAAATAGGGATAACTTAACTTCCTCCTTTCCTTTTGGTTTGCCTTTTCTTTCTTTCTGTTGCCTAATTGCTGTGGCTAAGACTTGATACTCTTTGAGAGTAACGCTCTTGTCTTGGTCTTGCTCTTGGAGGAAATGCTTGGCTTGGAAGCTGAGCCTTTTCTCCATTCAGGGTGGTATTGGGTGTGGGTTTCTCTTACATAGTAGCATTTATTATGTTGAAGTACATTCCCTCTACACCTACATTGTTCAGAGCATTGTTCTATTCTGAAAGGATGTTGAACTTTTTCACACGGATTTTTGCAGCTATTAAGGTGATTAGATGATTTTACCTTTCATTTTCTTGTCAGTTTATATATGTAATTTACATTTACTGGTTTATGTATGTTGAGCTGTTCTTGTCACCCTGGGATGAAATCAACTTGACCATGGTGAGTGAGCTTTTCCTTGTGCTTCTGAATTCAATTTACCATTTCTAGTTGAGAATTTTTGCATCTATATTCATCAAGGATGCATTTCTATAGTTTTCTCTTTTTTTGAAATATCCATTTCCAGTTTTGGTAACAGGACCATCATGGTCTCAGAGAATGAGTCTGGAAGAGTTCTCTCTCTTTTAATTCTTTTGAATAATTTGAGAAGAGTTGGTGTTAATTTTTCTTTAGAAGTTTGGTAAAATTCAACAGCAAAACCATCTAATTCGGGTGTTGTTTTGGTTAGAGAGCTTATTACTGACTCAGTCTTATTACTTGTTGCTGACTTATTTGGGTTTATATCCTCTTGGCTCAACCATTGTGATCATTTATGCCCAGAAATTTGTCTATTTCTTCTAGGTTTTCCAAATTACCAGCATTTAATTTTTCAAAATAATCTTTAATGATGCGTTCAATTTTTGTAGTATCAGTTATAATATCTATTTTTCATCTTTAATTTCATTTATTTGTGCCATTGATTTTTCTTTTTATTAGTGTAGTTAAGGTTTGCTGATTTTGTTTATCTTTTCAAAGGGCCAACTCAGGATTACTGATCATTTGTATTTTTTTCAGTCTTTATTTCATACATTTCTGCATTGATCTCTATTATTTCCTTTCATTAATTTGGGGACTAGTTTGTTCTTGCTTTTCTGAGCTCTTAGGTTATTTGAAATCTCTCTTTTTTGGGGGTCTAAGCACTTACTGGCATATGCTTCCCTGTTGGTACTGGTTTTGCTGTGTTCAATAGGTTTTGATATAATATGATTCCATTTTCATTTGTTTGGAGAATTTTTCAAACTTCCCTTTAGATTTCTTCAAGGATCTATTGTTTGTTCAAAAGTGTACTGTTCAGTCTCTATGTGTTTGTATAATTTGTTTTCTTATTTTGTTGACTTCTAGTTTTATTTCATTAAAATTGAAAAAGATATAGGTTATAGTTTTAATGTTTTTGTTAAAATTTGTTTTGTGGTCTAATATATGGTATATTTTAGAGAAATGTCCACTCACTGATGGAAAGAATGTGTATTCTATAGCTGTTGACTGGAATGTTTCATAAATGTTAAGTCCATTTGATCTACAGTGTAGTTTACTTATAATGTTTTCTGGCTGATTTATTCTGTGGATTATCTGTCCATTGATGAAAGTGGGTTGTTGAATACCACAATTATTTTATTGGAGACCATCTCTCCTTTTAGATGTAATAGTGTTTGTTTTATAAAATTTGGTGTACCAGCATAAGTGCATATAGATTTACAGTTGTTATCTCTTCTTGTTGAATTGATTCCTTGATCATTATACAGTGACTCTCTGTCTTCTCTGTCTTTTCTTATAGTTTTAATCTTAAAGTTTATTTTGTGAAATATAAGTTTAACCATTCTAGCTTACTTGTGAATTTCTTTTCTTTGGAAGATCATTTTCCATTCTCCCATTTTTCAGTCTTTATGTATTTTATTTTGAGGTGGGTTTCTTGTAGGCAGAATATTATTGGGTCTTTTTTTTTACTCACTCAGCCCATTTGTATTTTTTTAATTAGAGAATTTAGTTCATCAATATTCAAAGTTATTGTCAATAGGGAAGTATTTATTCCTGTCATTTTACTAATTTCATTCTAGTTTTGGTTATTCTTTGTGCTTCTCTTCCTCTCTTGTTAATCTTTTTGGTTTGATGCTTGACTATACTGATAATGACTGATACTTTTCTCTTCCTCCTTTGCATAACTATTCTTCTAGTGGGATTTATACTTTTACATGCTATCATGATGGTAATTATATTTCTTTCACTTCCAGATGTAGGACTCCCTTAAGCACTTTTTAAAACCAGTCTGATGGTCATGAATTCTCTCAGTTTTTCCTTGTCTTGGCAGGACTTTATTTCTCTGTCATTTCTGAGGGATAAACTTGCTTGGTGTAGTACCTTGGTTTGTAGTTACTTTCTTTCAGTTTTTAGAGTGTGTTATTCTTTCTTTCCTGGCCTGTAGGATGTCTGCTGAGATCTGCTGTCAGTCTAATGCCAATAACCAGATGTGCTTCAAAATTAAAAGTGCAAGTATGTTTTGGGTAAGATATATCTTATTACAATTTCCTTAGGCAGTCATTCAATAAACTACTTAAAATTTAACAAAATATTTACAGTTAATATAGCAATATTTTTAGGCAAAAAGAGTTATTTTGCTTTCAGTGTCTTTTTATGGGATATCTCTGCATAGAGAAGTTCCCAGGTCGGGACAGGGCATGAATAGGAGCACAGAAATTAATTGGGGAACATTCTTTGGTCTACAGAAAAAGTTCTATTATTCAGTTCTTTCCAGGGAACTGAGTTGTTGCTGTGGAATTAGCTGAGGAACATTCCTTCAAAATGCATTTAGAAAGTCTTACCTATCCTCTCCTTCCCCAAAACAGAGGGTCTTTTTACATTGACTTTAGTAAAATAGATATGTTCTGGACCAGTGATGATCCAAGTTTATATTATGCAACTCTTTTCTCCTATTAGTGTCCCATGTTCCTGAAATAACCATTGAAATACAGATTTTTTATCTCTAGATGAGATGTTATTCCAGAAAAAGATGAAACATTTTAAAATCTATTTGAAATGTTTATTTTTTAATTTTAAACTAATTATCATTTTGTCCGTGAGATATCCTCAGAACCTACTCTGGTGGCTGGCATATGACCATGCTGGGTACACGTTTGTTCAGTGAATCTCTCCCCTGGTTACAGGCAGATCTCCCATGAACTCGGTGCAGAAGGCCAACCCTTCTGTCTGCACAGACACACCGGGGCTCTGGGTCGAGCTAAACTGGATGGCATCATGGAGTCAGGTGGTCAGCCAGGTCAGCGTCACCAACTGAAAATGGAGACCACAATTCTGTTTTCTTTCCTTTTTTTAAAAATTGCAACTATTTTGACTTTTCTATGAAATAGGTTTCTCCTCTTTATTCCAAGGATTTTATTTTTAGATGGTTCTTCATAATCCCTTTGGAAAGAGAAAGTATGCTTCTACATTTAAATAATCAGAATTGTGGTGTGTCCAACATCCTTGTGATTCTTGATTTTGGGCTCCAGGGATTGTACCATCCAGAGGGAGCTCGGACAACACAGAGTGAGGTGAATGTAAAAACTGTCCTGATGACAAAATCGAGGCATGAACCAGCTGAGCACCTCATCCAGGCCCACAAAACTAAGCAATAGGCTTGACCTCAGGGTTTTGATATCGGAGATCATGTTCTTGACTGTAGGATTTTAGTGTCACTGAAGGAGACTATACATAACTAATCAAGGTAATGCTGTCTTATAAAGTTTACTAGATAATTAGTCCATTCACCATACCCGTTCTGAGTTAGATGCACCCCTATGCAGTGGAAAACCAAAGATGAATCTCACAGCCTAGTGAAAAGGACAGGTCAAACAGATCTCATCTGATGGGCCCAACAAACTCAGTGTGTCACACACCGATAGGAACGTGTCAGGGAATACACGGAGAGGGAACAGAAGCACCTAACCCTCCAGGAAAGGCAGCCAAGCCTTCCTGGGCTGCGTTACCTCAAGGGGGTTTTCTAGGCTAGAGGAGACAGGGCAGCAGGGACATCATAGCACACATGGTGATGAGTCAGACAGGCCAGTGGACATGGGCACGAAGGGAAGACAGTCAGAGCTCAGATCGTGCAGGTCCTTTTGACGATGGTGAAGAGATTGGAGTTCATCCCATGAGGGAATAGGGAGCCGATCAAGAGGTACAAGGAAGGTGAACGCGGTTATACTTTAAATAGGTTGTATGGCAGGTGGGAAATGGATCTGAAGGTGAATTAGGCAAAACAAGCCAGTTTACGTTGTGGTGACAGACAATCTCTCATATCAGTGACTTCATGCAGTGAGCATAATTTCTCAAAAACATCCAGAGACAGAAGCTGCCCAGGGCAACCCCTGTCCGCCTGCAGCCAGTCCCTCTGGGACATGTGCCCCACTGTCACTGCAGAGCAGAGCTAGAGTGTCTGGGGCTGGGGCTTGGAAGTGGCCTGCCTCTGCCTCTCAGGGTTTCATACTTGGGAGATGGGGCCCACGTCTGCCGCACATCCCAGTGCAGCACAAAGAGCCCACCGGGAACCTGACTCCCTTCTGTGTTGTTTACACCTTGAGATGCTTTTGTGTCCTTGGAGGTAAATAGGTGTCTATCACTCACCCTGTTGGGCAGCAGAGGCTGTTCTGAGCCCGTACCAGCCCTGGGAGAGCAGGGCTCTGAGTGCGGGTGGGCAGCCTGTTCGTGCACTGTGCTGTGGACCAGGGAGAGAGCCTGAGGGGAGAGCCCCAGGGAAGAACAGTGGGCTGTGAGGGGACTGGAGCCAGGCCACAGGGGCTCATGGGCTGGGGTCAAGACCATGTCAAGACAAGGCGAGTGCACCATTCTGAGATTTACAGCCACAAGGATGATTCTGGCTGTTCTGCCAGGGACAGAGCTGAGGGCTGGGGTAAAAACATGGAGATCTACAAGGAAAAGACTTCATGACTCCAGTGAGCAGTGGGCAGAAGCACTGAGCTGGCAAAATGGGTTGGCTCTGTGTGCAACTGAAGCTAAGAGGCTAATTTTGTAGGTAAAACCGTCGGAATTTGGAGACTGGCCCGACATGTGACATGAAACTCAGGATCCTGAGCTGGCGGGAGAGGGGGGCTGCTCTTACGGGAGGGGAGTGATTCGTAGTCATGGGAAGGATTCCCACATGGCTCAGAGGGGCTCTGCAGGGTGCCGGCCCTCATCCCCCGGTCCCGAAGTGCTTCCTCTCTAGTGCAAGTGAGAGCCATGTGGACGTAAAAGTCTCATAAATCAAGCGTAGCTCCAAGCACTCTCTCCACTACAGGATTTCATATGTATCTACCTAGAAAGAAAACTATTCGAGAAGCAAATTATGTAAATATCTATTTTTGAAAGCAAGTTAGAAAATATTAATCTACATTTGATTCACGCGATGACTTACAGTTTGTTAGGGGCACGTTTGCTTTATAGGGAACGCCTAGAAGGCTTTCTTACAGAAATAAACTGCGTAATTGGCTTGCTCACACGATTATGTTTGTGGTAGAAGACACTAGCCAGGGAACCAGTTTACTTCGACAGATGGTTCATTCACTGGCCGTGGACTCACAGACCAGGGTGACTGAGATTCTGTCCTGGCCGAGCTCTCTGTGAAACTGTACCTCCACTCTGAGGCATCTCTGGTAGTCTCTACATTGCCCCACTTTAGCAAAAATCTAGCAAGGTCAGTGCAGCCCGAATCCCCCTCCTTGCTGGTTTAGTCACACTCTGATATCTGACTGAGCTTCCTCTCTCCTTCACCGGGTGGATCTGCTCACTCCGGGCTCCTTCTGCCAGAATTCTCTCAGAGAGCTTAGCCAGAACTCCGACCCTTGATGTGACCTGTAAGTGATTTCTATCCAATGAGCCCTGGCCCTCACCTACCACCTTGGCTTCTTGGATTTTACCCTTTGGGTCAAATAAAGATGAGGATGTTAAAAATGTAATTCTTCAGGGAAGAAGTGAGATGAAGGACAAAGAAGCAAGCCACTGGCAAAGCACCAGCCACTCCAACTCCCAGGAACCCCAAGAGTTGGTTCTCACACTGGGATCCATGTAGCACAGCTGGTAAATATTATGACAGTGTGTGGTTATATTTTGTTTTGCTTATGCAATCCCAACTTCCAGCATTAATTTCTTTCCTCCTATTCTGCAAAGGAATAAGTGGTCCCAGAAAGGGGTGATGCTACATGACATCTATCTTCATCCAGTCTGTGTCTAGAATTTGCCTTGCTGGGTGACCAGAAGGCCCCATGGGCAATGCATGGCCTTGCATTCTAGGCACTTCAGGGGGATGAGCAACAGATGGATTATAGAGTCAACCCCAAATACCAGTTTGACAGAAGCAGTAGCAATACATATATCAGAGTGTGCATTAAAAAAGCCCCATGCAAAAATTGAGGCACGTTGTGAAGAGGAAAGTAACACAGAAACACCACATAACCTACAAAGGAGAATATCCATAACGTATTTTAGAATTTTCTGCAAATTAAGTAAAATTCAAGCAGTCCCAGAGAATAAAATCAGCAAAGTATTAACAGCAATTTTATACTCAAGGGAGTACTAATCTTCCAAAAAGAAGGATAAACTGAGTCATGTGTAGGAAATGGGTGCAGCTTGAGGTCACAATGTTAAGTGAAATAAACCACTCAGCTTAAACACCTTGTGGCTTCTCTTAGGTGAGAAACTCAAGCTACAGCAAAGCAAAAGGTGATGGAATAAACAGCAAAGCAAAAGGTGATGGAAGTAGGAGGTGGAGCTTTTGCAAAAGGGAAGGGTCCACGAGATGCAGGAGGGATGAAAACATCCCTGAGCTGTGTCACGTACAGGGACCGACTCCTCACGAGGAGCAAAGTCACTGTGTACTGCAAACATGGGCAGGAAGAAGAAAAAATGTGACTCAATTTCTTCAAAACCAAACCGAAACAAAACAAAAACCCACAGGTAATTCACAGAAAGTAAGACATAAAGTTCACTGGGCATGTCTGAAAGGATGTTCAACTCTGAGGCAAGGGCCGAGCTCGTCTCTGACAAAGGGTAGTGACACCGGAAGACGTGCATGTGAAACACATCCGTGTCCAACACACAGAGCCTCGGAACAGTGCGGAGAAGGGCAAACGTTGTTCAAGGGAAGCATTCGGTCATCTGGGTGGGAAGCGTATGTATTCGTAACTGATCGACTCTCTGTTTTCTTCTGTTTGTGAAATATTACTTAATGAGAAACTTACATCATAACAATGTAAGCACCCTGTTCCATAAACCCTTCTCTGTCTGCCTCTTTCCTGAGGCAAGAGGGTGAGGGTAGCGTTAAGTTCTGGGGAACAGTGCAGGGACAGAGCAGCCGTCCTAACGTCTAGTCCCAAATCTGCCGCTGTGACCTGGGCAAATCCTTCCCTTCTCTCAAAACTGAGTCCTGACACGAAAGTCCTGCACAATGCTACCTGCCTTCACTGTATAAAGTTAAAGTGAGCTGGTGCACATATATGAAAATGATGCTCAAATGTGAAGAAAGAATACGGAAATTCTCAAGCCTGAGGTTAATGTGACAGTAAATGAGCATGGCTTCCCATTTGGCGTCATTGTAAATCTACAGAAACAAACATTAGGAACAGAAAGGCAGTGAGCAGAAAATGCACATCTCTCTTACCGGGTCTGTGAGCTGGGAGTAGAGTTCGTGGCAGTTGTCGAAGATGTACTTGTAGGTGGAGTCCAGGCAGGCGCGGACACAGTCCTTCACCACCATGCTGGCCCGCGGTGGGCTCGGCAGCTCCAGCACCTGCAGAGACCGGGCCTCAGCACGGGGGGACGCAGCCTCACAGATCTCACCCTGCACATCTCCTTGAAAACACTCATTCATTCATTTACCTCCATTCAGTCATGCAATGAGGATTTGCCACTATGTATCAGATAACAGTGATAGCCAATGAACAAAACAAACCAAAATTCTTTTTACTACAGGTTTAAATTTCAGCCAGTAGTAAGACAGGTAATTAAATACATTATGTGATGGTGCATTCTGACCTGAGACTGGAAATGTTTCAGTGAAGTAGAAGTGACACAGGGGACAGTGAGAGTAGAGGAAGCCTGAGGAGGAACAAGATGAGAATGGAGGTGGGAAACTCACTCAGATCATCGGAAGAACCTCGGTTTTGATTAAGATAGGAAAGAATTGGACATTTTGAGCAGAAGAGCAGAATGATAAAAGGTAAAATAAGCAGGGCATGGTGGTGCGCACCTGCGATCCTGAACTCTGGTAGGCTGAGGCAAGAGGATTGTAAATTCAAGCTTGTTCTGGGCAACTTAACACCTTAGAGAGACCCTGTCTTTAAATTTTAAAAAAAGGACTGGGGACATAGCTCAGTGCACAGGCCCTGGGTTCGAACCCCCGTACTAAACAAACAGTGAATGGAAAATTAGACCTGTTAGGAGAAACATAGGAAAACCTGATTTTGGTTTAGCTAAGAGCACTATCCATAAATGAGAAAAAGATAAATTATAAACTGTCAAAGATGCACCTGGGAATGGAAAGATGAAGCCCAGAAGGGAAGAAAATATTAGCAAATCAAATATCTGACCAAAGACTTGTGTCCACAACACATAAAGAACTCTCAAAACTCAAGTGTACTGTATTCTCGATGAGTGTTAGATTGTAACTGTTCTCACCACAGGAATGGCAATTCTATGAGATAATGAATAGGCTAAATTAGCTAGATTTAGTCACTCTCAATGTGTATATATTTCAAAACATCATGTATATAATAAATATGTATGATTTTATCCTTCAATTAAAAAAATTAAAAACTCAACAATAAGCAAATAAACTAATGAAAATAGGCAAAAATTTCCATAGATTTTTCATGAAAGGAGATAGTCAGATAGAAAATCAGCTCAAGTAAATGTAATTCATTTTATAGAAATAAAATTAAGGCTAGGATAAGATTCAACTTCAGTACTCCTACTAGGAAGGAAGGAAGGGAGGGAGGAGTGTGCTTTTCCTTTCTCTGATATTTTAAGACACCATTCTTAGTCTTTTGAGTGAAAGAAATCATGGACAGCTAAAAAGAAAATAAAAATGTTGTCCTTTTTTCTGTCCCACAACTTTCTGGAAAAGCATCACTGCCTCTCTTTCCAAAAGTAAAAATATTTAGCCTGTAGTCTAGCATGCTGTTTTTGGAAAGGCTTTCCATTAACTGAATTGCTAGCCAAAATTATGATTATAAAGAATCTGCTACTAAAGCAGAGGAGATATATCTAAGGAGAAACAGCTGAGTAGTTTGGTGGATAATAGCCAACTATACCAATGGGTTGTGTAATCAATCTGCACTGTATATGCACTGCCACACTGGAACCGGAAGTGGCCATCCCTGGGAAAATAAGCCAGCTACTCTCCGACAACAAGGAGTGGGCCGGACATCTGAGTTAAAGCTGAAACAAGTGAACTCCTTTCCAGTTAACTCTCTTTGGGATTGTTTAATGTTCCATATCCAGTGAGAGCTTTGAGATAAACTGAATTTCAAACTAAGTTTGGACAGAGAACACAGCACCCTTAGTAGGAAGGGGACCCCTGCCTCGACACACCCTGGTGGGAAGGTTCTGTAGCTCAGGCTGGTGACTGTGCTGAGCCTCTCTGACCAGGGAGTGAGTGGCAGAGATGGAAAAAGAAGGGCACCTTCATCCTGAAGAAGGTGATGCTGGTGAGCAGGTCCACTGTAGACTTCAGGTCCTGCAGCCTCTCGCTGCTGCTGGCGGGAAAGTTTTCCTGGTAAACAGAAAACAGGACATGAGTAAGTTTCCAGTGGGAAAAATACACTAAAACTAGCTAGTAATGAAACAAAGAGGGGAGTTAACACATAACATTTTTAAAAATCCCTAAAATACTTCATACAGAAAATAAAAGATTCGGAATACATATATTCTTTGCCTGAGAAAGCCATCGGCTCATCCTCATCATTTGATAAAAAGACACAAAATGCTATTATTGCCATGTAATGATGATTCTTGCTCGTAGCATAGTTTCTCCCTGAAAATCATATATTTGAAAATTTTTCATGATTTTCTAAAGATGGGTGCTTTTACTTTCAAATGTACTTTCAGCATTGTTCATGCAGTACATTTACTTTTAGTCCCAAAGAAATTTTTAAAAGAAAAAAATAAGATTGCACCGCATGGTCTCTTCTGTTCAGTAAATTTCCACAAAAAGTTTCCTTTAGAGATTTGGTGAGCAGTGCCATTTAAAAATACAGATGTTCATAATTTTGCAGGAAAGGGAAGGTGCAATTAAGAAATTGCTTGAGGGCCAGGATTTAGCTCAGTAGTTCTGCCACCTGCCTCATAAGCGCAAGGTCCTGAGTTTGATCCCCGGTACCAAAACAAAGAAATTGCTTGAATGAAGAAGCAGTTTTAACATTGAAAAATTTCTCCCACTAGTTTTCTCCTAACCTGGCTTTCTAAAGGGCCATCGGGAAACCACAGGTGACTCCCAGGCCTTGCTAGGCTGAGGGCAGCGCTGGGTGGTGTGACACATGACGGTGAGCCCCAAATACCCTTTCCAGTGCCTGGTGTGGCGACTCTTCCCAGAAAGGGGCCCCCGTTGCAACGTGAGCTCGGAGCTTGATGAAGCCTGGCTTATAATTTCCAGAAATATGCAATTAGGCATGTCAGAAAGGGGCTAATTAAAAAATAAATGCAGGGGGAATGCATGTGTACACACAAGAAAATATACTTAGGGTAAACTGTTCAAGAGTATAAGATGTTCCAGGCCATCTATATAGTTGGGACTGCAGCATTTTTGGAATTAAAAGTTGTAACTGAATTTTTTGTAACTAAGCTACTTTGTAACTAAAGTGGTGTGTGTGTTTGCACACACATTCCACATACATGAAATATGTGTTGTATATGTGTATGTGCTTCAGCAGGATGTGAAATAACAGAACAGTTACCAGTGAGCTCCGCACAGCTTATTCTGATGCAGGGGGAGAATATTGATGATCATTTAAACAGTTACCCGGGAAAAGCTGTACATGCTCAGGCAGTGTTTTAGGCTTGTCGTAGTTTACGTGGGGCAAAGTACTGGACAGGAAAAGAGAAAGGCAGGCTGGAGCCTGGTGTGGAGGACCGGAAAGCAGCATTTTACATTTCCTGTGTGCCATGGTTTCCAGCACAAGGGAAATCATGCGGAGAAAGCACAATAGTTCGCCTGCCGGGAAACCCTTCTGTACGTACCCGATACTTTGACAGGTCAATCCTTAGAGAGTTATGCAGCTGGTCCAGCAGTTTTATGAATTTTTCCCTCTGTACCAAGAAAACACAAAAGAGGATAGAATTAAATGGCTACTCTAACTGTAGCCCTCGCAGTTATTTGAGTCATCCTTCCCACTTTGGGAAATGGAGGCTGGAAGGAGTCAGCAGCTCGACCAAGACGGTGGAACTTCTGGGTTCCCCACCCTAGCTGCAGCTTTCCCGTAGGGAGGTGGCGCCCAGTAATGGCACCCCTTGCTGCCTCACTCTCTAACCCCAGTGGTCCTGGATCCTCCTGACTCAGCCTCAGGTGACCACATGTAGTGTTATCTAATTTCTCCTGCAACTGACACCTCTCACATCTGGGCCACGCCCAGGCCTTCAGGGCCCAGCTGGGAAATTTGCATTCAAGGAAAACATGAAACTGGAGGAAACTGCAGAGCTGGTAGAAGATTCCAAACAATGTTGGATGATGTGAGACTAAGTGTACTCTGGCTGAGTTCTCAGATTCTTTTGAACGGCAGGGAGCTGAGATGTGATCCATTTCCCACTGCACCACGGCCTGGTGGGCCTGGCTGTGCAGGACGGGTCCGAGGAGTAGGAGGACACAGTCCCTGGAGCTCCTTCCTTGTGGGCCCTTCTCCAGCGGTGTGGCTGGCCTGGCAGCTGGGGACACTGGGGGTAGCGATCAACCATGGCAGCATATGCATTATTGCTACCAGAAGTCCAGGTTTCATCAGCTGAGGGGAATAACAAGCTGGGTCAGCCAACTGTCCAAAGGGCTGGACAGCACTGGGCTGCCTCTGCTGACCGGGTCCGGGTGCTCTGGCCTGGCACTAGGGCAGCTGCTACAGGCAGCTGTGAACAAACGGGCGCGGCCGCCTTCCAGACAAGCGTTATTCACAGACGCTGAAATTCAAATTGTATGTCATTTTCATGCACCACGAAATAATAATCTTTTGATTTTTTTCAACATTGAAAGATGCGAAGAGCATTCTTAGCTGATGGACCAAACTAAACAGGGGGTGAGTGGATGGAGCCGTGGGCTCGGGGCTGGGAGAGGCAGGTGCTACCCCAAAGGCAGGCCGGGAAGTGCATGGGGCTGGGAGCTGTGGGTGCAGAGCCCTCGGCCTCGCTTCTCCCTGCATCTCACCCCACAGCAGGGTGGACTGGGCCAGTGGCCACCGCTGCCTGAGCTTTGGCCCTCACCTGCCTCAGCCTCCCCGCTAGGAGGCCTTGACATACTTTCCTGTGGTCGGCAGGTTCTGCAGGACCTGCAGGAGTCAGATAAAAATTATTCTGACCTGGACCAGCCAGTCATGACTTGCTCTGGATCACACCCAAAGTGCAGTCCATTAAGATGAGACCCACTTCAAATAGAAGGAGGGCACAGGCTGCCTCAGTGACTTCTGGTGACTCCACCAAGGCTGGGCATGCGTACATACTGGAAATCCATTTTCATTCCCTGTTGCTTTGAGATTAACACTGACACCATCACAGCTACCACGAGACATAGAGACCCCTGCAGTGAGGGCTTTGGTGCCCGGCTGGTTAGCCCTCCATCCACTCAGTGTCTGCAGAGCAGAGGTGAGATGCCTCTGTCCCCCACCATGGCAGCCGTAGTGTCCCACGGCCGGGATGCGCTTTGGAAAATGTAACTGTCTCTTCCTTCTCTGCCCTTTCATTCTCCTCTTCTGAGAGCCTCTTGCCAATTCGTCTTCCTGAAGGACACCCCGTCCACTCCTAACTGTGATGAGTGTCAATCAGTGCGCAGCACAGAAAACAGGCGGAGTCGGAAAGACACAGTGTGTGGGGGGGCACCTGCCGAGGCCGGGCCTGGCCCTGGGCCACTGTGTGCTGAGCCCTGAGCCCTGAGCCCTGAGGCCCGCTCCCCAGTGGCCCTGCAGTCACAGCGAGCCTGGCTTCCCCCCTTTACTGCAGGGTCTGAGGACAGATGCACTCGCCTGCTTAGCTTTGTTATTGGCCATTGTTTTCCTTACAACCCAAATGAAAGAAGTAGGATAGATATTTTCCTAAATTTGAGAAAAGTCCTTAAAATGCGTGTGGCATTATCAGTGAGTGGTGAAGATGAAACAAACTTCACTAAAGTAGCAATTAAAAAGTGCTGATCAGCTCTGCTACATAGATATCTTCCATTTCTTTCCATTTCTTCCTGGGGAATTTTTGTCACAGAAGGACCCAGGAAGCCACAGGCAGGAATGTCACCCTGGAGATGCGTCGGGCAGGGAGAGGACAGTAGCTGCGTCCTGGTCTGCTACGCTGACGGTGCTTGACACGAATGTTAAATTCATACCACATTTGCTGTTGAAAACTGTGCGTCCCTCCTCACAGTGCATCTTCTCAGGCTGTGCCAGGCACAGGCAGTTCTGACCCTGGGCAGTGGAGGAACCGATGTCCTCTGCAGCAAGCCAGGTCCTGGGCTCCCTGACCCAGTGACCTCGACCCTTGCAGCCCTGTGGGCTCCTGCCCTGTGCTGGGCGGAGGACCCCTCAGGCCCCATGGCCTGCGCGGTGTGGACTCCACTATTCTGTGCCCGGGAGCGGATGCACGGCCACCACCGCCTGCCTCAAGTCCTGCTGCCAACCAGGCCGGGACTCTTGTTTCCAGGCTCCTCAGCCCTGCCTGTGGAAAGGGCGGTGTATGGACAGTGGGACACCCGGCCCTGTTCTGCTGCTTGGCAAGCTGATGCTCCCTGGGGTGTCTGGGTGTTCGTGGCGGGCGGCCCTGCAGTCCTTCACTGAGCTGTGAGTCCGATCCTACAGGGGAGATCCCTTCTGTGTGAAGTTGAGGGCGTTCTTCACCCGACCGACCCCTTTCTCCTATACATCTGTCTCTGCAACACTGACTCAGTGCTTCCATCTCCCCAACAGGAAGTGCTACACCACCACACCTTACCCTTCCAGGATGAGTCACACAGCTCACCCAGCCTTTAGGCCCTCCATGGCAATCCGTTTTCCAGCCAACCCAGCCCCCTCACCTCCACCTGCTGTCCTCCCCATCCGGTAGGCTGGCTGCCTTACACGCAATTTTTTGTTTGGTTTTTTGAGACAGGGTCTTGCTATGTAGTTCAGGCAGGCCTTGAACTTGCAAGGATCCTCCTATCTCAGCCTCCCAAATGCAAGTGCTGGGACTGCAGGTGTGTACCACCACACCCGGTAACTTTTTTGAACTTATTTTGGATCTTCGTTTCTCCTGTCATTACTCCAATGTCTTCCTAGGCCTATGGTAGTTTTTCTGCTATGCCTTGGACTTGAAAATTTGATCCATCATTCCTCTGTCAATGAGTCCCAGGAGAGAACCAACCCTTCTTTTTTCTTTAATCCCAAAGCCTTGGCCAGTGCTGCACAAACCCCTCTGAGACCCCTTACACATTAGGAGTGGTTCATGGTTACTTTTACACGTGTCTGGGATTAGCTCATTAAAATATAAGCCTTAAAGAGTAAACGTCAACATTCAACCTTCAGCCCTCCATTACCTGCCATAATAATTGACATGAATTATTGTATAAATGTGCACTGAAAGCACAAGTGGACAAAGAAAAAGAACATATGGAAGGATAAAGATATAGATTAGCATTTCCATGTTTGCCCAGAGAGTATATAATCTCAGGAAAAAACCAGAGCTAAATAAACATCAATTTTACTAATAATTATTTGCTTATTTATTTGGGACAGGTCTGGGCTGGCCTTGAACTCGCTATGGAGCCCAGGCTGGCCTCTGACTTGTGACCCTCCTGCCTCAGCTTCCCGAGTGCTGGGATCACAGGTGTGCACAGCCACACCTGGCTCACTATTTAGAGTTGTGCCTTAAGATAATTTGCTAAGTAAGTTTTCTAAGGTCATCTTCCAGATTAAAACGCTGGTCCTCCCTCCCGCACTGCTCTCTCCTCAGCCCTCACCCGCCTGCAAGCCTCTCCAGCTCCCCGGAAGACGTCTACTCCAGCAAGATTCTTGGTCTTGACTCCAGACAGTCTTTTCCTGCAGTGCACTGCTCAGCTGTCTCTCTGAAGCAAGGGCTCTGATGTCCAGCAGCTGTCATGTCTGCATCCGTCCAGTTTGGAGGCAGCCTGTTCACGGCCGCTTGTCTGGTGCCCGATGGAGCCCAGGGCAGGAGGAGCCCACGCCTGCCTTTCCCTCAGGACCCTGCACTCCTATCCCAGAGCTGTGTGGAGCCCAGCCTCCCCGGGAAGTCAGTGGAGATGTCCGATGCTCGCCACCCACTGCAGCCTCGAACAGATCGCCCTGGGACAGCAGCTCCCTGAGCCTCCTCCGCCTCTGTCCATGCTCACCCCAGCATCTGTCCAGCCCTGGCCACATCTGGCCATGTCCACAGTGACTGGCCATGACCTGGGGACTCCCAGCACAGCAGAAAGCCTGTTCCCAACCCCAGCGGGACCCCAGGTTGAGTAAAGGCGCCCCTCATATCCTCTTAGCCACCTTGAAAACCTTCCTCCTCCTCCTGCCTGCTGGGCAGCCCTCACTTGGCAGTGTGCATTCCTGTCCTCCGGCAGCTGCCTGGAAGGTGAGGACGAGGCGTCTTCCCAAGTTTGGCTCCAGCATCAAAGGACTCGCACACCGCCTCCCACATGTCAGAGCTGGGCCCCTAGTGTCCTGCAGGAGGACCACCTGTCCCCTCTCCTTGGGGACGTGACCTCGCCCTTCCTCTCCTCTGGCAAATGTGTAGCCCGTCCTTGCAACTGGTCCCTTCCCTGGAGACCTGGAAATACATTCAAACTTGTCTTATTCAATAGTGAAAAAGTCCTGCCTGATGAGAGGCCAAAGGCAAATTCTCTTTACATTGTGAAACCTTGCTCCTGCTCAATCTTGCTTTCTTCTTTCTCATTCAAGTTCCCTCAAAACGTAGTCTATATTCTGGCCCACTTTCACTTTTGGCAGATATTCTTATAAAGTTAATACAACTTTTTTTGTTTTTGAGTAGCAGGTAATAAAACCCGGGACTCCAAGGCGGAGGAGGCCAATGCCGTGCTGAATGCATGTGAATCAGCAGGTAGCAGCATCAGCCAGAGGAGACAACATAAACTCGCCCACCGAATCACCAACTCAGCAAGCTGAACGTGGAGGAAATGTTTCTTTTGTTAACCCTGTGCTACAAGGAGTTATTTAATTTACAAAATGAATTATGATGATCCTATTGCCACAGAAAACAGAAACGCAATGAGATCAGTCTGCTCTCTCCTCTCCAGGTCAGCATGAAGTAAGGAGCGTGCTCTCCGATCTCCTTCAGGTAGCTCTGACGGCGATATTAATCACGTAGCTGCATCTTCTTTCTCAGAGCAGGAAGGCTCTGTGCTCCCTGCAGCTGGCTTATTCTCCACAACGTACACAGCAGAATGTCAGAAACAAGACGGTCTCCTGACACAGAATGCTGTGTGATAGGCGACTTGCAAGACATGATTCTGGAACAAAACTCTTCCCTGGTCTGAGCTTTGGTCCCAGTGGTATTTTGCTGAGCTGTACCGAGAAAGCTCTTTACCCTGGTCAAGATGGAGGGGATCTGCCCACGGGACTCACTGCATGTGGCCCTGGCACGGTGTAAGCAGAGCCGAAGGACAGCCGCCCACACTCACATAACTCCAGGACTTCCCACTGCACACACCGGTTTCCCAAGATGTGAACTCCTTTGATCTTCATCTTAACTTTGACAAACTGCAGAGTAAGAGTCATGTTTTCAGGGAGCAGATGAGAAACTGAGGATTGCGTGACAGAATCAGGCTGCTAAGCGACAAGAGAAACTCAAGCCCATGACAGCCCAGGGCTGTTCTGTCAGGAGGGTTTCTTCCGATTTGTCGCTGAGCAGTGCTCGCCCTTCCTGTATTCTTTCCTGCTCAGCTCCTGTGCATTCTCTCTTAGGCAAGCAGGTGAATGGGTCCGTCCTTTCCCTTGCTGTGCTCAGCCATCTCTGCCCCACGACAGGCACTCCATTTTTTATCAGTAATGAAATCCGCCCTGTGAACAAACCTGGAATTGCGGTGGGAAGCGCAGCCACGGTGTCCTAGAAACCATGTTCCTGCCATGGATCTTACTTCCCTTCATGAAATTAGAAGGAGAGAGAGGTGCAGAGCCCACACAGTTACTGGCAGCCCTGCCACCCTCCACTCAGCCCTGGCAGAGAGCTGGCAGGCGTCCCAGGCCCACTATCCTCTCCTGGCCATGTCCCTGAGGACCCAGAGCTGCCGGGCTGCTGATTGCGCCCTGAATATTTCTGTGATCTGCACTTCTTCTCCATCTCTGCTGCTGCTTACTTCAGGCTCTTACCATCTCACTGGGGTTTCTCTTCATTTATGTCCTGTTACCAGTGCTTTCAACTCATTTTTAGCCCTTATAGAGAGCAGTTTCAGCGATGGGTGCAGGAGATAAACTTTCAAAACTCCTTGGGAGCCAAGTGTCCTCGATGCCTCTAAATACTTCAGGCAGGCAGCTCGAGTGAGGTGTGGTGATTCCCCTAGGCTTCTACGTGCCATCTGCCGTCTGCTCAGAGGATGCCCCAGGGACTGGGACCAGGACCAGGACCAATGGGGAGACAGCTGGAGCACGGCTCCCAGGGACCAGATCTGGGATGACGGCTCCTGGCTCCTCCACACGGAGGATTTCCCATGAGCCCCACTATGCCCTTACAAAACCAGAAAAGGTCACCCTAGATGTGGATACCAACGCGGCTGAGGATTCCTGTTGACCATCGAAGGTATTTTGCTGCATATTTCAAATAACTTTGAGCTGCAGTTCATTATTCTAAGAGAAGTTCCCTGACTCGTGTCTCCTGCAAGGTGACTGCAGAAATCCTGAGCCCCACAACCCTTGGAAACGTAAGTCCCATAAACTATGGGAGATTAAAGTTCAAAAAACTAGATGAGGCTGGGCTACAGCTCGAGAGGTAGAGCGACTGCCTAGAATGTACGAGGCCTTGGTTCCACTCCCTAGCGCAGGAAAACAAATAAAAAGTAAATCAAGTTTATACTCACGCCAAAGTTGGTGGCAGCAAATCGGTCGGAGGCAGAAACCTGCACGTTTGTGGACACGGTGGTGTGGGCGTAGAAGGCGTTGATGTTGGCCAGCAGGGTGCTCATGATGGCGGGCACCCCAGGGCACATGTACTTGGAGGACAGGCAGGAGAAGTGGCTGCAAGACAGAAAGCGTCAGGTGCTTTTAGACACGGGCAGGCTTGCCTGACAGCACGTCTGCAGGTGGCAGCTCAGCTCTCTCCACCTGCATCCAGGAAGAGGACAGGACACTCCCACACCCTCCCACTGAGGAGGAAGAGGGCCATGGCCTCGGGCCCTTCTCATTCATAAGTGAGCGCCGGCGGGCGGCTGTGTGGAAATCTCTCCACTGCGAGGGCTGCGAGCCCACACTGAGGGAGCAACCGCCAGGGACGGAGCACTGTGGGAGGGACGGGTGTGGCATCCCTGTCTCCACTCCTTCAGCTCCCAGAGTGGAGGGCTGGGCTGCAGCAGAGGCCTCCTCCTGATGCACTGGCACTGAGCGCAGCCACCCTCTGACTGAGTTGGGTTCCAGTGCTCTCCTCAGAGAGGGTGGGCTCTGCAAGCAACTCTGTCCAGGAGCACCGTGCTCCGCATTGGATTTAATCAGACAAATAGATGCTAGCCAGAGACTCGTTACGCTGTAAGACCATTCCTTTCAGACCGGAAAAATGCTATCATTTATAACCATCACACTCCTGCACTTTCAAGCAAGCCTGTTTCATCTGGACAATGACAAAAGATTGGCAAATTGAAAGCAAAGCTTATGCAAGAGTGGAAGGTAAAGTGGGCAAGGAGGAGAGAATGGTCCTGTGCTCAGTAACCTGTTCTTGGTTTGCTCCCAGCTCTTCGGAATTCAGTGCCCCAGGCCTTGCCCACTAATGAATGCCCTGAGCGCTGCCCCAAAAGAGGTCACCCCAATTTCCATGACTTCAGCTGGTGAGAAAGTAGGTTCGGTCTCTCAAGCATGGATCTCTGAGAGTCAGGAATGACACGTTTTGGCATGAATGCTCCATGGCTTATGCAGTTTAGCCTGGAATCCCATTATGTCATGACTGTTGCGTTAAGGGAATGATGCTATGGGAGAGGGCAGGGAGGTGGCAGAGCCAGCTTCGCTCTTTCAACACTCTGCACTTTAAAGCAATGTCTTCACTAAATGTTGCTTTCCTAGTGTCTTAAACCAACAGGTAAAATTGTGGTATTCCTTGTGTATGACTCAACATTTGAAGTATAAATACATTGATAATGAAAATGCTCTAAGAAATCATAGCTTTGGGATCCCAGAGAAAAATGTCACAGCCAAAAACTTGGAAAAACAATGAAGCTAAACTTCCAACCCTCTCCCAACTTTTCTTTAAAAGTAACTTCAATGTAGAGCTAAATAGTGGTTATAATATTTCTGTTCTTAAATTAATTTGAATTAAAATTCATTCTAAGGGTTTCCAACTGCTTAACTTTTGATCCATTTTTAAAATATTGAAGCCACCTTGCCAGAGCGATCATCCCTCACTCACTGCATATTAACCATGATTTGGGCCCTTTTTGTGCAGTTCCGCCATAAAAACAAACAGAAGGAAAACCCAAAACCAGAGTCTGGCTTGCAGACACTTGGGAAACAGCCCGCATAGCCAACCCTGCATTGGCTTTGGGGACGCAGAGCTGCTCACACCAGGGGGATTCACTGTGCAGTGACTTCAATATCCCTCTTCTCAGAAAGTTGTGCAGAGGCACAGTGGAGTGCAAGCAAGGAGCTGAGTCTCCTGTGCCACAGCCTGGGCGGAGGACTGGTGGGCAGCCGGGGGCCACTCCACGCAGGGCTGGGCATCCCGACAGCACCCACGAGCAGCGGGCTCCACAGACCGAGCCTTCACTGCCCACAGCCAGCACGGCGCCCAGGCCTCCTGCTCCTACACCTCCTGTGACCAGCACGGCCACATCCTGCCCCCGCTGGGTGACCCCATTCTGCTCTCCACTTCCACAGACTCCACACACAAACGAGCTCATAGGACGCTTGTCTCTCTGTGTCTGGCTTCTTCTGCCTGCTTCCCTCTCTGCCGGGTTCACTCATGCCGCAATAAATGACATGGTTTTCTTCTTCTTAAAAGCTGAATAGTATGACGTTGTAGACAGCGCATTTTCTTTATCCCTTGTCCATTGACATACATGTATATGTATGTATGTATACACACACACACACACACACACACACATACACTGAACCCAGGACCTTCATACTGAGCTGTATCTCCAGCCCTTTTGGCTCATTGTGAGACAGTCTCACCAAGTCACTAAAATGCCCAGGTTGGGCTTGCCCCTGGAATCCTCCTGCCTCAGCCTCCCAGAGTGCTGAGATTATAGGCCAGGCTGATTCCGTGTCTTGATTATTGTGACTAGCACTGCAGTGGACTCACTGACTTCACACCTCAGGACTGCTTGCCGCCTGTCTCTGCGGTGCTGCCTGTGTTACTCTTTCCTCTGGAATATGTTTGGTGTGGGATTTGTGTCCTCTCTTCCATCCATTCTAGCACAGTGATTTCCTGCACACAGGGATTGGTCAGTAACTTTCTCTTAACCCTGCAAAGCAATCGGAGGCGAAGGCATTTATGTGGAGTTAAGGAGTGTGGGACACGCGCTTAGTCCTTCCAGGACATGGGAGGTGCTGCAGAGGATGCTGCCAGGCTGCTCTGCAGGCCAATCGAACTGTGCCTGTAGCCAGAGTGGGAGAGGCATGGGAAACTCCACAGCACGGCTGTGTCCATGCTGGAGAACTGACAGAAGCAGCTTCTCTCCCACTGAAACCCCAGGGATTTCTGGAGTGACAGGTGGTGGCTGCACCTGGTTGCCTCCCTGAGCTCCTGGGAAACTGGAAGGATCGAAAACCACAACCATGTGTGTCAGCAGCTCGGCACACGCACCTTGTGTGCTGCAGCCCCACACACGCACCTATGTGGGCATTGGGAAACAGTATTCACGTATGTGGTCATACTGCTGTCTCTGACTGGGGTTATAGACTTTTTGTGATTTAAAAAATATATGTTGTATTTTTTAAAGTATACCATTAATATGTTTCATTACCCTGATCAGAAAAAATACATATGAAATATATACATTAAATGCTGCTAATTCAGTTTGCCCCATTGTTATTTTGCCTGTCATCGATAATTATAAAATTTCCCTTGTAAACTTCGGTACTCATGAGAATCATGGATAATTCAACTTTTTGTTCTTGTCTGGTTGACTGATGCAGGTGTTGGATTTTCACCGCTCTGACAAAATAGCTGAGAAAATCACTTCCTGGAGCGGAGCTGCCCCTGGCTCAGGATTCCAGAAGCTTGTGTGCTCTGTCACTTGGGCCTACATGGCGGCCAGGAAGGACAGAAGGGCTACTGCAGTCCCCTGCAAGGGTGTCCCCAGGCATCTACTTCCTGCTCTGGGCCCCTCCTAAGGTTCCGCCTCTCCTAATGGCAACTTGAACACCAGCCTTTGAGACCCAGCCACTGGGAGACATTTAAAATCCATACCATAACAATGTGCTCTAAAAAATGCATTATCTTTAATGTACATAATATAAAATATAACCTATAAAAATATTTAAAGTATTATTAAAGATGATTATTGTAAAACATCCCAGAAATAGTTTATTTCTTCAAAAAATTATGATAGGTCAATGTTAACTTCTGGTTAATAAGCATGTAGCCTCCTAAAATATTATAAAATTACTAAGAAAATCATGCTTATTTAATTTTATAAAACATTAATAATTAATTTGAACACAGTAATGAAATGATCTGGGTGCAAAACATCTGAAGGCAAGATATGAGAATGGTGCAGCTATGAAATTGAGGCTGACACAAAAAATACTAGTATTTCTCTTACTACATTTGATCTCATTTGATTTTTATATCAGTTTCAATATCAAATTAATATTACCATGGTATTTCTCTTCCCAGCTTATTTACCAGCAAAATTTTTGTCGTCTGGTAAAAGGGAGAAGGTAAACATGTGAGACTCATTAACACGACCCTTTTAGGTTGGACGTGGCTCAGTGCACACGCTTCATACTCTGGACGCAGTTGCTGTCTCTCAGCACTGATACAAACATGCTCTTCTTAGAAATAACCAGTGACTCCTGAAAGGAGGCTCCCCCACCACCATTCCACGCTCCTAGGGCAGAGAAGGTGAGCCACGTGGGCACCAGAAGCACCCCCCTCCCCATGGAAATGAGAAGACACGTAAACAAGCCTCAAAACCAGACTTACAGGTCACCTACAGCAACCCCAAAGGGAAACAAGATGGAATAATCTGATACTCAACCACCTGGACTCTCTGAACTGACAACAAAAGAGGATCTGGGAAAAATGAAATCAGAAATAATTACTCAGATAACAGCAAAGATTGTGCTCATGGTGCAAGACATGATTAATGAATCTTGA
>NW_004624731.1:6813750-6866832 GCF_000247695.1 Heterocephalus glaber
TAGGGGAAAGGAAAGAGGGAAAAGAAAAAATATGAGAAAAGGAAAAAAATGGAAACAAAGTCTTTGCAAATAGGGAAGGATGGAGGGAGTGAAGGGAGGCCAGGGGCAGGGGAAAAAAATAAGAACCAAGATGCATCATGCAATGGTACAAGAGCCTAATGATGTATGTAACTGTATTTTATACCTAAAATGTACCAATAAACTTAATGGGGGGGGAAGAAATAACCAGTGATTCTGGGTGCAAACAAACAATTTCAATGCCATGATTAAATGTTTAAGCACTTGGCAATGATTTACAGAAAACAAAACACTGAAAGAAATAGAAGTTTTAAGCCACTGTACTGAGTAGAAGCTTTTCCTGGGTTGGTAAAAAACCATTTTTCTTTTTCTAAAAACTGTGCCTAGGAGGATGATGAGTCAGAAGGAGTCCTTTGGTACCAAAATCAGGGTCCACACTGAACTCCCCTTTTTTTCACTTTTCAGTACTGGGGACCAAATTCAGGATCTTGCGTTTGCCAGGCAGGCGCAGTGCTGCAGAGCTACCTGGCACGTTCACCCTGCTTTTCCATACCTAGTGTTCTGAATAATAGACAATGAAGGTGGTGATGTGCATTAAGCACACATTTCTTAGAAAACGGAAGGGAACAAAGGAGACTTAAATTTCAAAGAAGAAAAAGAATGAATTAGGATCAGTGAGTTAGGGGCCTTGGAGAAACGGCCAGCAAGGTGGAGCTCTGTTTTGCTTTCTGCTTCTGAGGGGCAGGGCAGGCGCCAACTTGGGGTTAGAGGCATCGCAGTGCAGACTCCTCCTCAGACCTGAGCCTCTTCTCTGAGCTCAGCAAAGCCACTTCACCCTCCTGAGCTGAACCAGTGTCTCCCTGGGAAGCGAGAGGATGCCTCTCTGTCCCCTCCAGCACAGGTCGGCTCTCACACGGCTGCGTGCTGGGGTGGCAGCCCCTGTGTCACAGCTTCCTGCCTTCAGCAAGCGAGGGGGTGGGGCTGGGGGCTAGTGCAGGCTGGGGGGGGGGTACAGGCGGGGTTCTCTGCCCTGGCGCCCTCCCTCTTGAGGAGACCCTGGCCGGACTCACATCTGCCTCAGCTGAACTGTGCCCTCACTGTGTGCAGCTACAGCCAAGGCAAACTTTCCCCTGCTTCTCCTCATATCTGTTAAAACTCATTTCCTTTACAAAGGTTACCGATCTCACAGTACTTAAATTGTTTCTATGTAGGAACAGGATTAAAAGGGCAATCAGCAATTCACAATGACCCAGCATATCCTGCTGCAAACTCCCCTTTGAAAAGTACTCCTCTAAGAAAACTAGGTCTGGGCCAGGGATTTAGCTCAGTGGTTCCGGCACCTGCTTCACAAGCGCAAGGACCCGAGTTTGATCCCTGGTACCAAAAAAAAACAAACCAAAAAACACAGAAAACTAGGTCAACAAACAGTGCTACTGCAGTTCCTAGAACTGTTTAACGTTTTCTCCCAAAGACATGATTAAAAACTGGATTAATAATGTTAAAAGCACTTGACTTCACTTTTGCAAGTAAATGGGGTGATTGTCAAAACAATTTAACAGATGGAATTTCAGTTCCGCTGGAAAAGCTAGCATAACAAACTCCTCCCAAAATGAGGCTTAAATTGTGAATAATGAAGCATGGAACTGGCAGGAAAACAGACAGATAGACTGATGAAAGAGAGCAGGGAGCCCAGAGATAAACCCACGCGTTTACTGCCAACTGATTTCAACAAAGTGTCAAAAACACATGAGCAGGAAAAACAGTCTTTTCAATAAATATGCTGGGGAAACTGGATATTCAACATGCGGAGGAAAGGCTGGACCCTGATCTAATCACATACAAAATCAGCTAGAACAGATTAATGCTCAAATTGAAAACTGAGAACTAGGAAACCAGGAGAAAGCAGAGGAAAAGCTCTGTGACATAGGTCTGGCCAATGATTGTTTTTTATACGAACTCCAAAGAACGGGCAATGAAAGCAAAAATAGACAAAGATTACATAGACAAGATTACATTAAACTAAAGCTCTGTCCAGTGAAGGACATGAGGGAAGATGCAGCCTGTAGACCGCAAGGAAATAACTGCAAATGCACATCCGATAAGGGAGCATGCAGAGTATGCCAGGAATTCAAAAGACACTGCCCCACAGAGACAGGCTGAGGGGGGCACTCTCCTAGGAAAGTCTGGTGAGAGGGGACTGCACTTACAGCACATGGGAGGTGCCTGAGGACCAGCAAGTTGATTCTTAAGGTTCAGGTTATTCACCAGGAAAACAGATTTGGCTTCCTTAGCATGATGGGGAATACACAAGAGAAAAATGTAATAATGCACTACCAGATTCTCTGGCTTAATACACAGCTTTCCTTATTTATTTCTTCTCCAAACCCATCTTCAAAGAAATGGAATGTACTTAAGAGAAACCAAGCAATCTCTAATAAGAGGAAGTGTCCAGTTACCCTGGGTTTTGGCTAAGCATACAGGGTCTTTACGTATCAAAAGAAGCTGCAATTTGTTTTCTTCAAATGGTATACCTGGGAAATTCACAAGCATTAAGCAGGGTTTTTTTCCCCTTTCTCAAACGTATGTGGCCTTACTAAACAGACGGGACATCCTTTCTTCCTGGACCCAGGGTTCTCAATCCCACACTGTTAAAAATCAAGAGGAAGCAGTTCTGAGAGCTTGAAATATCTCCTTCTATGGTTTTCTCTTAGTTGGTCAATTTTCTGACTTTTGATTTTTATTTTTTGTTCCCTGAAGCAAGGTTGCAAAATAAGAGATTTAGTAGTTAACCAGCTTAAAATAAAAGACAGATTTATTAATAAACTACCCCTTTCCAATTATGATGTGTTGGCCTAGAATAGGCTATTGTTACGGCTTGTGTGTAAATGCTCCCCAAAGCCACATGTAGGGTTGTAGGTGGGGCTTTTTAGAGGTGGCTGGATGCTGGGATCGAGGGTGTGTCCTTACTAAATTAGTCCACTGATTGGTTTGGCATAGTTCTGGGTAGGATTAAGGGTAACTCACCCTGGGTATGAGTGTTACCTGCCCTTAGGGGTAGAATATAAGGGACAGAAAGAAGGTCACTGCTTGTCACTTGCTGCTTGCTGCTTTTGCTGCCTTCTGCGGTCGTGGACTATTTCTTCTCTGTGATGCCCCTCTGCCAGGCCATGCTGCCTTGGAGTCAGCCAGCTATGGACTGAAACCTCTACAAACTGTGAGCCCAATAGACCTTTCCTCCTTTAACTTTGGGTGTCAGGTATTTTGTCTCAGCAATGAGAAAAGTAACCAAGACAATTAGGAATCAAGCTTCAGTTTAATTGGAGAAGTATCATTTTGAAAGCATGATTAAAACTATCTTCTAAAGTTATTATTTCAACCCTTATCTAAAAAATGTCAGTATACGAAACTTCTCCAGATTATTAGAAGTGATCAGTGTGATTGTTCAACATAAATAGTGAAACAGATATCTATATCAGTCTAAACGTTTCATTTCTACTTTATCTGTTTTCAACTATAAACCTCTGACATTCATTGCTATGCCAGAAGTTCAGATAAATATAATAAACAACTTCTACTTCTGATTCATTCAAATCAAATGCATACCCACAATACAAATAATCTATTACATTATGCTATCATTGAAATGTATTTGTCAAGTTATTCTCCCCAAAACCCAAGGCATTGTTTTTCTTTTTCTCTCTGTTTTTACTCCATAGACCAATGGCTGGCAATCTATGGCCCTTAAGCCAAATCTTAACCATAGCTCTTGTGTTTTAAGAGTTTCATGAGAACTCATCCATGTCCATGTTTTCTTAAGTCTACGGCTGCTTGGTGCTGAGGCTGCAGAATTGAGCAATCATGACAGAAATTAGGCCCACAAAGGGTCCTATGTACTACACTGTTCTGATACTATCTGGTCAGTTATAGAAAAAGGTTTTGACCCATTTTAGAGTATTATCTAAGTATGAGCAGGGACTTTGTCAAACCTGAGTTTCTTTTTCTTTTTTTTCTTTTTTTTTTTTTTGGTATGGGGGTTGAACTCGGGTCCTTGCACTTGCACAGCAGGTGGTGAAACTACTGAGCTAAATCCCCAGCCCAAATCTGAGTTTCATAAGTATGATAAGACCCAGTTTACCTGCATGTCACTTAAAATAAAATGCATACCCAAACTTTTATTGATCCTTATTGTTTACTTAAATTGAGGGGCAAGGAAAATGAAGGAGGCATAAAATGAGAGCTAATTCCCTTACCTACCATTACCTACCTTACCAGTTTTTTGTGTTAACATGCCTGCGTCTCGGAATATAGAAAAGACAGAAGTGAAGAAATGTGCGGTGGCACCAGAGGGTGTTGGGGAGTTCAGAACCCAGTTCCTTTCTGTCCCTGGGTTCTCTCCAGAGCCAGCCAGATCTGCCTGCTTTCATCCAGCCTTCCCTGCCAGTGCACTTCATTTGCCTTCTGCTCTTAATCATCCTTGAGTGTGAATTGCACTCTAATGTCATGCTAGGTGTTCCGCTGAGCTAAGGACAAGCAGGTGGCCAAGCCCCTTCTCCAGCTACAGCTCAGGGGGCCTTGCTATGGGGCCGGTGGGCTGGGGACCACCTGTCAGGGCATCCAGTTGGGAGGGAGTTTAACTGCCTGGCCTCTCAGATCTCTTTTGTGTCTGAGGATCTGTATATTTTTGTTATTTAGCATCAGGTTGTTCTATAAACTGAAGAAATGTATACTTTATCAGTAACTGTAAAAACTCCCTCACTCGTAAACTGTTCTGTTATAAACTGTGACTACTGATTAGACATCAGGAATGCTAAACTCTGACAAGGAACACCAGCCGTGGGCCAGGTAACATCCACCACTAGGACTGGTAAATGGGTTATCTGCGCAGCGTCTGTTCCACTCACATGGAAATGTGACCCTGTACTTCTCTGCTGCATGCATGTAAGTGGTTTACATAGTGTAGGTGGCGCATGCGTGACCCAAAGGCTCTTACAAACTCAGACCATGACGGTGCCTCAGAAAGCAAGCTGTGGGGTTGGCAAGACCCAGGTCTGAGTCCTGGTCCACACTGCTTGGGATCCTGGGCTCCTGGAAGCCCATTCTGCAGCAGTGTGGTTAGGGCAGTGTGGGCCCCTCAGGAATGCTTGGTTTTACGGAACCAGCAGTGCTGATATAAAAGGGAAGGAAGGAAGGAAGCATGGACAGCTTAGTCAAACACACGGGACAAGAGAGGATGGTGGGTGGCTCAGGAAGTCCCTAACACTGGCTGGCCGTATCCTCGGGACTTAATAAAGGGTTGTTCTTAAACTTCACCGAAGAGGAGAATCGCTGCGCACCACCTCAGGGTGGGGCAGAGGATGTGCACTTCTAAGGTCCCAGGTGCTGCTGAGCAGGGAGGGGCTGGGAGTCAGTGGCCCGGAATCCCCACATCCTGGACACTGCTTTCCAGAGGGTGAGGAGGGGAGGCAGCGTCACACATGCTCAGTGAGACAATCATTTGTGATCCGTTTCCTTTGAATGAAGATGAACGCTGTTTCTTGAGATTTTATTTTTGCAGGCTAAGAAAAAATACCTTTAATATCATCACAGAGAAATAACCAGAGTAACACCTCAGTTCACAAGTGCTTCTGTGTGCAAACAATTCGGTTTGGGTGACAAAGCATTTGGCAAAATTGGGCTTCCATTTGCAAACTTCACTTTGGGAGACAAACACGTCCACAGACATCTTTCCCGCACAAACACAAATGCAGCCTTCTCCCCAGAGCCCTAAAACAAATTACTGTTCGTTCATAAAATGAGCTCTCACTGTTCTGTGGACATTTGGCATATGGCTCTTTCTTTTAGCTCCTTTTCAATACAATCTTAATGATATTTATACAATTTTGATATATAGTAAGTTCCAACAAGTTTTATGAATATTTAAGACTACTGAGTAATAGTCTATCTTACGTTACTACAGTGCAATCATTTCCATGTTGGTGGGTAATTTTTTTGTTCCATTTGTGTTAGTATAAATTTTCAACAACTGCTTTTCTTTTGAGACAGATCTCTCCATGCTGCCCAGGGAGATACCCAACCCAGCAGGTGTCCCCAGTACTTACGTCATGGCTTGATAAATGGATTCGATCCCATACCGCATGGCAAACTCGTCGACTATTTCTTGGGAAGCATCATCGAAGAAGACTTTCCAGGCTTCATCTCCTTTCACCTCTGGGATTTTCACGCTACCACTGGATTTCACTTCCGTCAAGTAATGGAAGAGATTCTAGAAGCAAGTGGTTTTCAGGGTTCAGTGATTCCTCTGAGTAAGTGTAACATGGCTAACTCTAACTTAGGGAAAACATGCCTGCAGGACCACCGCTGTTAATGTTTCATCAGCAGCTAAAGCAAGAGGAATACCTTGGGTCTTGAGTTCAATTCCCTTCATTTATTATGCAAAGCCTGCTTTTACTTCTGTCTAGGTTAATACAGAGTTAACAATGTCTAGGGTAATACAGACCCAACCATTTCAGAAGGGAAAATAGTGTCTACATATAAACATTCTCTGCATTCATAGCCTCTGAATAAATTGCAGTGGCCTGCACAAACAATGTAATGTTGGCTACATTACTGTAGAGATTCATTTTGTAACTGATACTAATGGGCTTTAGCTGCAAAGTGGTAAGAGTTAGGGCAATGAAATGAGGTTGAAAATAAATGTTTGAGATTTTTATAGTGAAAAATATCACTGCCCTACAACCTTCCTTGCTTCTGACAAGTTCTGTGACTGCTGTGTGGGTGCAGCCTGGATCAGCCAAAGAAACTTTCCTGGATGTCAGTTCTTTCTGGTTCTTGAGCCAACAGAAAAGTCTGAGCAGTAGAACATTATGCGGCTCCTCGGTGCCCGCGTTCGTGCATGCACAATCGGGCCAGAGTCCCCAGAAACAAGTCCAAGGGATTTATTTCTTCTTGGTGGCTAAAAACTGAACTATTTTTCCTGAAGGAACGATGCCCTGACCCGACTTGGGTCCTGAAAATAAGCTTAGCTCCTGTCCCCTACTGCTCTGTGACACGGGAGACACGGCTTCATTTCCTCTGCATTGAAATGGGGTGCGAATATTTATCTGTATCAAAGATGTACAGGTTTAAATTTTATGAATGTGATGCATTTGAGAAAAGCAATATGCAAACAAGCAGAGCTCTCTTGCTGATGTCTCCTTCCCCCTCGGAGGTTCTTTCTCCGTATTTCCCTGGACACAGGGAAAAGGCCGCTCACTCAGCTTCACCTGACCTTCTCTGACCCAAGGGAGGAGGGTCATCTTCGTGACAGAAAGGCTTCAGGGATGCCTCTAAGTGCTCCAGCTGCAGAGCACCCATGAAGCCCGAGGTCTCGGGTCTGGGTGTCTACACTGAGGCCCTGGAGGGAAGTGCAACATTGGGCCTTGGCGTCCTGCCCATGGACTCGTTCTGAACTCCCCCAGGTGGGGCTCTTCAGGGTCCAGACACTGGGGCTGCCCTACCACGGGGCACCACCCGCTATCGCTGGGGACGGCACCACAGGTCCAGGGCTGGGTTCTCCCAACCCAAGGCTGTTTCATGATCCACGATCAGTATCATTCCTAACCAGGTTTCATTTTTAACAAAATTCAATGTATTTACCTCATGTAAACATGTGTATTGTATGTGGTATGGAGCAACCTTCTCCTCTCCTTTTATTTCCACATTGATTTTCAGGCGGATGGCCCCGGACACCGCGGACTTATCTGTCCGTTTCTCTGAAAAGGCAGAAGAGTTATCGGCCAGTCATTCCAACACCACCACAGCTCTCAGTCAAGCTCTCAAAAGCTGTGTGTGCTAAACCCGCTTTTCCTAGGCCAGATTGGATGATTCACAGTGATTCCCCGACACGACCTACAGTCTTTGCTTGTTGTTTGTGACTGACACTCACAGGTGTTTCAAACAGAAAAAGTTAATCAGAAGAGCTTGCCATGCCAATGGAAATTTTGATGTACTTGATTGGCTTATGCAATCAAATTATATAAATAATTTGGCAATTAAAGGCAAGATAACGGGAGTATAAAATTAACCAGAAAAGCATTTCCTTTAAAAGCTCTCACTCCTCATTTTCTCCTTCCTGGGCTTGTCAGAGGAGGCAATGTCCCAGTTAACAACGACAAATCGGTCACTGTGATTTGTAACAACTCCACTCTGTAACCCGTGCTGATTTATACATGTTGGATTAATTGCTTCCTGGAATGGAGTTGATGTGTCACATTTCAGCCACAGAACGTGTGCATGGTGTGTCCAGAGGAACTGAAGGGAAGACCTTGCCACAGAGCTCCTCAGTGTGAGTGGAGGTGGACCCTCCACCGACAGGTGGTACCGAGGGACCAGGTGCCAAGGTGGTCCATTCACAGGGAGCAGCAGCCCTGAAACAGGAGGGCCACGTCCCTGTGTGGACGGAAGGTGACTGCCAGCCCCCACCGTGTCAAGTCGGGTGTGAGGGTTCTGCCCCCAGCAGGGCTGCTCGAGGCAGTCTCGACAGTTTCAACATGAAATCAGTGGAGGAACTGCTCCCTGAAGCACAGTCCAGTTCCACAGCAAACAATGTGCTCACGTATTTTGTCAAAATATGTTGAGGCATCTCTGTTCTGACCTGTAACTTTACTGCCTCCACTGAAGGACATGCTAACATATACTATTAGGGAAAAGTCCATGTACAGGCGAATCTCTTTCATTAAAATACAATTTGTGAATATTGCAGACTCAATGGCCCGAGTTTGCCCTCAACTAACATGTCTGTTTTCAGATATAAAGCAATTTAATAATTGAAACAAGAGGTTGGCAGTTGTTCATTATAACTTAGGTTAAAAATTCTACTTCGATTATGTAAAAGTAACAATTTTCTTTAAAGACATTTTCTTAACATATTTTTGGTAATGAGTTCTTAGTGTTGTTTGAATCTATCTCTTTCCTTATACTACTATATGATGTAGAGTTTCATCAATTCTATGGGACCTTCTCCCTTTACTGGGTCAACTCTTACATTACCAGAAGTCTGTAGGTTTTAAATACCAAAAGCTTTTTTTTAATTTGTGAGAGTATTCTGGTACCCTAACTGGTAACTCTTAGTAATTCTGCATTAACTGTTCTGTGATTTATGACCAGCCTGCTCTCAAAACCTTAATTGGCATATTTCAGAGGATAGGATTAAGAAATGTTTGGATCATGTCCTCTAGAGAAACTGAGGTGACCCATATATTTTTACTATTACTAAGTCAGCAGTGAGGACAGTGTTATTATTTAATTCCAGTAATGGTCAAATTAAAGCTTGTCTTTATTTAAGTACTGTCTCCATAATAACATTTCATTTGAAATTCATGCCAATTAAATGGATTCTCAGTGTCTCCATCCCTAGTCGTCATTAAGGCCACATGCATACTTGGTCACACCAACTAAAGCCTACTTTTATATCATCATTTGAAAAAACTCCAAAATATACTGTTTGTTCCAAAATTCCATCACTGGATCAGAAAAAAATAAGGCAAACACCATTAAGTGATAGCTTGATTCTTTCTTTCTTGAACATTGAGGAAGGGATTTTGAAGTCATTTGCCATGAAATAAAAATGAATAATGATAAAATGCTTTTCTCTGAAAAGATGGCCAGCTGATTCTTTGAGTTTTCTCTATCTCAAACTTCCAATGTTTTTCAATAATGCTAAATTTAAATAAAAAGTCAGTTTTAGTTGCCAGTGAAACTAACCCATTCAAAAGTCCAACCCAAGATCTAAAAAGGCACTGGTTCTTGTGACCCACATGGGAATATTACACATGTCAGAGATATTCTGGAATTTTACTTGACTTGCTTTCAAATAAACATGGATAATCACCTAGGTTGTACCAGACATCCATCTCTCCGCTCAGGGTCCTTACTTCCACAATTGTCTGTCCCAGGAAATCATCTGACTCTTTCTTGAAGTGCTGCTTCACCCGGGACTTGATGTCATCGTCCTCATCCCAGACTCTGACCTTGATCCGGTCCGTGGAGTTATGGCACTCGCTGAAAACACAGGCGAATAGGTTAGGCGCCCCCACAGCTGAAGGGCGGCTGTGTCGGGCCTGCTGTGAGCCTGCCCGACCCAGAACGCCAGCACAGCCTGCCTCCTGGGTGAGCTTTCCTGCCAGCTCCTTCGCACTGTGGGAGGTTGGAGGTATCTTGTGCAGCTACAGTGAAAAGATTGGACTACTTAAGTAATGTCGACAAGGAAAACCCTATCCCTTTCTGTCTCGTTTCTTTTAACTGAGTTAGATGTAGTCAGATGAAGTCAAAGGCTTTGCTGGAGTATTTTCACTTGTCCCATGTTCCCTAGATGCAGGAGTGGTCTCGGATGATGCATCCATGCTCAGAAAATTCTCCACCAGAAGGTAAAGCAAAGTGTTACAACAGACAATGAGAAAGTGGACTTCATAAAGTACAAAATGACATTATAGCTAAGTGCAAGGACTCCATAAAAGAAAGACCTGCATATGCACATAGATACTATTCAACCAAGTAGAATTAGGGTAGAATCCTTCTGATTTTATGAATAAACTCCAGTCTAGACAAACCCCCATTTCAGCAAACGACTGACTCCTGCGACAGCTGTGGTCTCTCCTGACCCCAGGGTTTGCATCCTCTTCTGCTGTATGCTCCTCTGCTTACTGACTAATCACCCCTGAGAGTCAGCTGCTCCTGCTCTGTGGCACTCTTCCTGTGGCTTTTACCCAGCTGGTTGACACCACGTCCTTGCCCCCTTCATTCACTGTGTGCCTCCCCTCCAGCACTGGGACCTTGAACTTAAGGTTGATGCGCAAGCTTTAGGTGTCCCTGAACTTGTTTAATAAAAATCAAAACAAACCTCATCTTAACTTTTTTCAACTTGGAATATAGGGAGAAGCAGTAGTTTGTTACCAACAAAACCAGAGACATTTATTTATAGGTAGCACTACAAGTCTTAGGAAGCTTAAAATATTATGTATATCTATTATTACTCTATAAAAACGATATTTCAGTGTAATTCATTTTCGTTTCAAGCCTGCATTTTATTTTATGTGTTAAAAACACTGAATGTTAATAGGACACACTTGTGTAAATACCGAATAGTTTCTCTAGTGTGAGAAACTGAAAGTGTACATAAGGATTAAAATGATTAAAATGAATAATTGATAATTTGAAATAGGAAGAGAAGATCCAAAGGGGTAGGGGAAGTGGGAGGGGAAGGGGAAAGGAAAGAAGGGAAAGGAAAAATTATGAGAAAAGGAAAAAATGGAAACAAAGTCTTTGTAAATAGGGAAGGGTGGAAGGGGTGAAGGGCACACAGGGAATGGTGAAAAAATAAGAACCAAGATACATCATGTACAGGCACAAGCACCTAATGATAACTGTAAATGTATTGTATATCTAAAATGTACCAATAAAAGAATTTAAGCAAAAAACAAAACACTGAATGTTGAAGAGGCATCCACAGAGTTCACTAGAGTAGAGAAAGTGTTCGTGGAACGAAACCGATGTACGCACCTACAGTGCGGGGGCCCTGCCACCACCGGAGTGGCAGATGGAGCGGCAGGCGCAAGGACGGCTTGCAGGAAGTTGTGCTAGTGCACACCACAGCTCTGCTGTTTCCACTTAGTGCAGAGGTTCCCAGCACGGAGCACTCCGGCCACTTCTAGGACACTTCTGTTGTCCCCAACAGCAAGGGAAGTGGTGGCATTCCAGGGGCCAGGCTGGAGATCCAGACACCACACCATGAGCGGGACAGCGTGCATGAATTGAAATGTCCCACTGGGCATTAATGAAAATGTGACACCGTGGGTAATTACCTCAGCTCAGGACCTGACTCCTACATCGCAACATCAAGTCTTTTACATGGTTTACCAGGCACTGACGTTTCTTGGAAATCAAGTAGTATTTCAATCCTAATCAGGGAAGATTTTTCATTTTTTGTAGTTATTTTTCAGATCTTCACCAAAGAAAAGTAGTTTTCCATTTTGAGAAATTGATGACCAATGTCAAAACTACTCTAATATTTGAATCAAAGAAGGTATATCTGCATTTGAAAGAGTCTCATGGCTTCCAGTTCTACCAACAGGAGGAAGACTGTGTCCACTGGACCCATGCTCAAGGGTAGTTGTACCCGAGCCCTACATACAAGGTGTGATCAAAAAATAGTGACCACTTAAATGAACACATTTATTACAGTAAAAGACACATTATTATTCATTCCCCTTGAAATCCTCCCCCTGGCTTTAAACACACTTATCCCATCATCCTGGCCATTTTCTGACTCCTCTTTCCTGAGTGTCTTTAGCTATACTGTCATGGCTGCCTCGATGTCCTGAATTGAATCAAACATTTCCTTTTCACGGTTGTTTTGACTTCTGGGAAGAGCCAGAAGTCTCAGGGTACCAGATTTAGTGACACAGCCTCATGTTTTTATGAGCCTGACTTTCGTTGGATGGCACTCAGCAATAGCAGTCACTGTATTTTTTTTATCACATCTCATAAAGACACTCAGGAAAGAGGACTTGCAGAACTGCTTCAGAAAGTAGTAAGGAGGACAATATGATAAATATGCTTCAAATGAGGGAGAGTACTTTAAGGGTGATTAATGGCAATGTGTTTTTACTGTCATTTTTTTTCAACATCCACTGTACATTTTGATCACACATCACATTAAAATACATATTAAATACTTTTACCTCTCTTTTATATTACACTTGCAACATTATATTGATTTTCAAATTATATATATATGTATATAGAAATGGATAGATTAAATTATATGCTCTTTTGATTTAGCATAAAATGAGTCTTTAAGAATTATTTTCTGTAAATAAAGGTTCATCAAGTTTGCTAGGCTTGAGAAACACTAACATTTTCTACCCGACCCCACTTCCATGAGAGTCAGTCTCTGTCTCTAAGATGGGGTGATGAGACCCATCTCACACAATGTTTACAGGGAATGAAGGCCAGCACAGTTCCTGACACACCGTGCTTGATTTGTGTAGTCATTATTATACTATTATCCCAGAGGTTCTTTCTGAATTTAGAGCCTGTTTGCTGAAATATCTACTCTTGACAATTTCTAACATGTGTCATTCAATAAATATTCCCCCCAAATAAAATTTCACCAAATTAAAATCCTTATTATCATTCCTAGAAATACATTTATTTAAAAAACCTAAGTTTGAGAGCTATTTCCTACTAAAATTTGGTGGGCATGGAGGGGCAGAGAGAAGATGGGCAGCAGCTGCCATGGCCTGCTGCCAGCTCAGGAGGGCAATGGCGATAGCACGTCCCTCCCTCCGCTCAGAGCCCGGCAACTGCACAAACACCCCACAGGCTACCGAGCCATGGGATTCAGATGCCAACATCTTTGGCAACTTGTCCAAAGTTTATGTTAATAATGGCTAAGATTCTAGCTGGGCATTGTGCACACACCTGTAATCCCAGTACTCTGGGAGGCTGAGGCAAGAACACTGAAAGTTTAAGACTAGCCTGGGCAACTTGGTGAGTTAGGGAGACCCTGTTGCAAAATAAAAAATTTAAAAATGGGCCAGGGATGTAGCTTATTGCAAAAGCACTGGGTTCAATGCTCAATACCAAGGGAAAAATGACTAAGAATACAACGTGTTTGTATAAAAAAGCCAAAAAAAAAAAAGTGTAGGTGGAAAGAGAAATCTGGCTACCACTCTATTTTCTTGAGTCTTAGAAGAAAAGGTCAAAAAAATTTTAGAGCAGCAAAAAAAAACCCACTTATCATTGTCATAATGTTCAGTCAAATATTACAAAATCAGAACAATGTCTACTTTTGTCACCTCGTGACAGAGAAACTACTAATGATCATGTAAGCTTTCAGAGACACAGCTAAAATACATTTTTTTTACCTGCAACTAGCAGCTACAATACACAGCAAGAGCTAGATAATAAAGATAGTAAACACTCCTAGAATCTATTCATCAACAAAGAAAAAGCCTGAATCATTTTGAAGAGGAATTTTTTGAGGGGGCAGTTTTTGTTGTAAAAGTCAGAAGTTTTAAATTCTAGTTAAATATATCTATATATCTATAAATAGTAATCCATATAAAATAGTAACAGTAGATACACATATATACATATATTATAATACACATTTCTACATAATTCATATACATGTGCACACCTACATTTCGGGTATGTGTGTATAGATAAATATATCTCAACAGCAAGAGGAAGTATGGACAATACTTTCCAAATTTCTATTAGAAATAGCTCTATTTTTGGTTCTAGGTGGAACCGTTCCTTCCAAATTACTGTCATACTCACATTATTAAGGCTATTTATTAATGTGGTTTGAAGTTTTTGTTTTTGTTATGATCTCCAGAGTTAAATGCCCTCCTCCATCCCTGCATCCACTCAGTCAATTACTGATCCAGTACCAACTCCCCAAGATAAATGCAATCATTATGTACTGCAAATGTGTACTAATAAAAAGATAGTAAAAATACATCAGGTGCAGCTGAGGCTTAGTGCAATTACATCATTCCTTTGAGCCACACCTTCTCTCTATAATGTCGACATAAAACATCAGTGATGTGAGTTGGTGCAGAATAAACAGAAACAATTTATAGGAGCCTCTATAAATATATTTGTAATCAGGCTGAAAAATTTGAGTCTTTTTGCATTGCTCACTGACTGCATTTTGTCATATTCAATTAAGCTTTTAATTTTGGACGAATGTTAGATGTGCTGAAAGTCTTTCATCACTAACACTTTCCATGTTGGTCCCACTTCTTTCTTCTCTAAGTGATAATACGTCTTATATTTTGTCTTTTCTGCAGAACTAGTGGTGAGAAATGTCAAAATTTGCCATTGTGTTGCAAGATTCATTGTCAGAAACTGTCTTTCAACTTTCACAGAGTCCAGACAGCAGGCTGCTGCTGCTCCAATTCCAGGCATCAGTCAAAGTGTGTCACAAGCCTGGCCACAATAGTGGCCCCAGCTCTAGCTGTCCACTTCCATGTTATCCATGGCCTCCTGGGCTCCCCATCATCCCCTGAGTGAGGCTGACAGCCCAGTACCTGGGTTTTGGGGTGACATTTACCCCAAACTCACAATTGAGCACAGGATGTAAGGCTGTGTTCTGGAAGCTGCTTGTTCTGCAGCTTTGGCAGTGGAGGCATCCACACTTTCACAGAAAATTTCTAGTCTTCACTCCAGATCAGAAAGTGTATTCAAAACAGTGTTTTCTCCAGAAAACCCCATGATCTAGCTGGACACTCTTCAGATGCAGCAGCTTCAGAAATTTGGACTTTGACCTTTCTGACTACTCTTGAGCAACTGCTTGCCTATCAGAGAATCATTTTCTGCAGCAATTAACCAGAGTGGACTCTGCCATTTGCTATTAAGAACACTGATTTCTCCCATCCATTGTAAAGCACAAAGGGAGCTGCAAGTAACAAACCTCAAATGCGGAATTATGTCTGAGGCGGAGAGGAGACGATATGGCAGACAGGAAAGATGCTAATCAGGATGGAAACCCAATGCATTTTGGTTGCAGATGAGAAGAGCAGCCAGGAAACCCACAGGGAGGAATGCCAACCATGCTGACCACTGCTGCTGACCACTACTTACCACCACCTACCACTGCCAATCATGCTGACCACTGCCAACCACACCAACCACTGCCAACCACTGCTCTTGGTGGCATTTTCTTCAGTGGGAACAACAGGAAGAGGATTTGAGCACTGGCAGGTGCTTGTTAAATTGCCTTCTTCAGATGCATCTTGTAGGAGAGATGCACTTGGAGCAGAGCTGGGGAGTCTGTGAGTGAGATGCCCAGAGACTGCCTGGGCTGGTGAGGCTCACTGTGCTCTAAATGACTGGATGTCAGGCTTTGGAGCCTGCAGGGCTGGGAAAAGCAGCTGCTTCATCTCCAAACACAGAGGCCGAGTTCTAAGTGCAACTTCAAATAGAGACGAAACATCTCCCTGGGTGCTCCCATCACCGTCCTTGGTGGGTCTCACAGAGGGACACCAGTGGCAGAGCAGGTGCTGCATCCTGACCCGGGCTTATTACCGTGCAGTGCCTGAGGCTACACCCATGAGAAGGGAGGCGATTGGAACCAGAAGCTGACAGTGGGAAGTGAGACTTCAGACTTCCTTGGGCACTTGCCCGTAACCCTGTCCGGGAAGCCTGGCCACATTCCCAGGAGGCATGCTGTCAAAGGTGCCACACGGCCGAGTCCCTGAACCCACACCCCTGGGAAGCAGCCCCAGCTAGGAAGACCGTGGGGCTGGGACTATGGCTTGGGCCAGTTCACAGGCATCATGCAGGGAAGCAATGCCCTAGAGGACTTTTCCTTTTACTTCCACTTCACACTTTGCACCCACCTTGAGTGTAGGCACTGACAAAATAGACACAGAATGTTCCTGCAGAGAGAAATCCATGGATGTGGCGGAAAATGAATAGAAGAAATGTACCCAGGAAGAAGTACCTGGGTCTGCCAGATTGGTTAACCAAGTAACTCCTTTAGGTGATCTGGAAAGTCTGGTTTTGAGACTTGTTTACGTGTCTTCTCATTTCAATGTGGGGGGCGGGTGCTGCTGGCGCCCTCGTGGCTCACCTCCTCGGTACTGGGGGCAGCTCTGCTCCTCGGCGCTAACCAAGTAACTCCTGCTGCTACTATGGTCAGGAAGTCCAGCATACCTCGTCCAACAGTAGGGAAAACTGACATCTAGTTTCCATTTTCTCTCTTATTAAATGAAACTTCTTTTTTCAGTACTGGGGACTGAGCCCAGGGCCTTCTCATTGAGCTACATCCCCAACACTTTTTTTTCTTTGAGACAGAGTCTTGAAAAGTTACTAAATTGCTATGCTCTAACTTTAGATCCTTGTGCCTCAGCCTTCCAGAGGACTAGGATTATGGGCCTATGCCACCCTGCCTGGCTGTGAATGAAACATTTTAAATTGCTGCTGTTTTCTCTTCTTTCTCTCAACTCCACACTGAGAGTATTAGAGGAAGGTGAGTTGTCCTTAATTCATAGGTCACAGGATCAACAGAGAACCAGGCCTGGAGCTTTTGTACAGATCATGCAAAGAGCCTGGACACAAGCTAAATGCTCTCACCTGGACCCAGCTTTGACATGACCCCCTCTGGACAGAAAAAGCTGGATTCATTTCCTGTACAGCAAGCATGGAGCAGGAAGTTGTATATGAATTCTGAGTGGTCCAAGAGGTAGATGTAGGCAGATGCTATTTATTTGTTTACACAACAATCTTTCAAGCCACGATCCTTCTCTTTTCTAGTTTTACTCTGTTCCCTATCTCTTCTTGGGACTAGATGGGCGTGTGCCCAGGTGCGCCCATGCTACATGAATGGTATGCCTGTGGCATAGTCTCCCGTCTTTCTCTTTCCTGCCCTGGAACACAGGGTGGACAGAATTTGGGAAGCAGGGCTCGAGAAGAGAATGGAACACACTTGGGAGGAGTAATTGAGTTAATGCACCATTTCTAAGATGCCTGTACTGGAACGCTGTTCGAGGAAATCAATGAAACTCCTGTGATTATACCACAGTTATGTGGAAATGAGAAAATGAATGCAGCTCTACTTGAATCAAAAGGGAAAAGAATAAAAACCCTGTAAATTTACTTTGTTTGCTTATATCTGAAATGATTTAAATAAGCTTGGTTCACAAACATTATTTCTTCTACTTGATTTATTCTTTGGAATTTCTTAACTATTTAAAATGTGTTCCACAGACCTTAACTTTTATCAAAATACAAAGTTTTGCATGAAGCTTTTGTAGTAAGTAGAGTTTTACAGCAAGAGATATAGCTTTACACACACAAGAGAAAAAAATCTCTCATGTACACTAAAAAGAGAATGTGCAGGCTTAAGTCTCATCTGCTCAGCCACTTCCATTCTGATTCCTTAGCTAGCCAAGTCTCCTAGTTCACTCAACCAAGTGAATCCAGCTGCTTATTTCACTGCACAAGCTCCTGGTTAAAAAAGTAAGTATCATGAGAACTGAGAGATTTGCTTTGTGGTTTTCCTTTTTGGTACCAGGGATTGAATTCAGGGCCTCACGCCTGCTGGGCGGGAGCTGCCCCACTGAGCTACATCGCTGGCCCTGTGTTATTATCATCAATATAATTCCCTTTTAAGGAGTAGTTTGCATTTCTAATTTTACATTTTTTCATTGTTAAAGTGAGGACTGGTACTGTTCCTACAGAATAAGATATTCCATTCCTTCCCAAATGAAAAGAACAAATTTTTTCTTTCTGGATTCAAGATTGTGTGTGTGTGTGTTGTTGTGTTGTTTTGATTTTGTTTTTAATTCATAGGTGCCGTATCTCTTTGAAGCCAATCAGTATTTGGCCAATTTTCTTTTGGTAGCTACCCAAATGAAATGACTCAGTTCTTGATAATTTTTCTAACTTTGCAAATGGTATCCCTGCAAAAATGTGTAGATTTAGTTTCCTAGACACGGTCAAATAGAATACTCTTCTGGGTAAAGTGAAAAGATATTCCTTACCCAAGTCAGCAGATTTAAACCACTGTGAGATGTGTCACTCTACTTGGAGAGAAATCTGTGGGTGTCCTGAGGTTCATAAAAATCCGATTTCCTGGTTTCCATGGAAAAATCTCTTTCTGCAATGATTCAGACACGACCACAGGTGGCCAGGAAGCGGCCGTTCGGGTGCCCATGGGTGCTCACTCCTGAGAAACACTGGGGGAAAACACTGTCGCCACAAACAATCCTGTTCATTAAAATGTGTAAAATTTCTGACTACATATTTTAAGTGTAACAAATAAGATTCTGTAATGTTTTAGTATTATACTGTTTTATTGAAAGGCATATTCATGCCAGAAATATTAAATATGATAAATATATCTAGGTATATACATTGAAATAAACTGCAATGGTATCACTATTCTATCACTCAGCGTATCATTTACATTTATATATCAGGGTAAGTGATAAAATTAGTGAAAATGTGTGTTTTACTCTTTACGGTTTTCTGTTACAATAAAAATGTGCTTTAAGACATCTCTAATCATTATAATAAGTCAGATGAAATTGGGCTGGAGGGCAGGGCACTGAGGAAACCATCAGACAGAATCTACTCCTAGAGCCATGCTGAGCCAGTCATTCTCCAGTTACAGCTCAAGTCCCTGGACTCTGACCCACTAAATGGAAATACTACGAGACACTCAACTTTCAAATTTCCTCCTAGTGACTTGTGAATTATTTAATGCACTTTGTTGCAGTATTGGTGCCTCATTTGTTACTGAATCAAGACCCCTAACCCCATTACTTTGGAATTTTATTACAATAGATGGAAAAACCAAGTTCAAAACTCAATGACAATGGAGGAAAACTTTTCCCAGCCATATGTGACACCTCAGTTCACAAAGTTAATTCTCTCCAGGACTCTGGCCACACACCAAATTGGACCAGAACCGAATCAAATTTCCTCTTAAGGTCAACATTGAACTTAATCATTGAATTTGATTCGGTCCTCATCCAACTCAGTTTGCAACCAGAATCATGGAAAGAATGAAGTCTGTGAGCCGAGGTACCACTGCAACAGAATCATTTAATTACCAAAAACCAAAAACCATTCTCCAGCACTGTTTTGTTGTTGTTGCTTGTATTTTCTCAAGATTTTTCTTTGTAGTATTTGCGCATTGCCAATCTATTCTATAAGTCAATGACACAGATGAAGATAAGAACAAGAACAAGAGATACTACTGTCAGCAAAGGCGAGGGAGGGGGGGTCAGGCTGCAGGGCTTCAGCTGACGGAGGAAGCCTGTGTGTCAGCAGCTCACAGGACCCCAGACCTCAGACGTCTTTTCAGCACCCAGCCATTCCCGGCACCACCTGGACCCCACAACAAGGTCCAAGCTCCTCAAAATCCTGTATTTTGATATCCAATGCTTTCTCATCAGATAATAATGTGGCAGAATAAACTAACTGTACTAGTTGTTTGGAATTATTAAACTAATATTAAAATTAAACACTAATAAAATAGTGATATTTAATTTTAATAATATGAAACAATTCCTGAAATATTAAAATTACATTATAAAAGTTTCACATAGACATAAAATTAAGTAATTAATACTACTAAAATAATAAAGATTAAAAAACTCGTTTGTTTGGACAAATCCCTTAGTGCCAATTTTGCTGCAAAGAGAGACAGATAGTCGAGGGCAGTGATGGTGAACCTATGGCACACGTGGCGCAGTGGGCTGCTTTCTCTGGGAAAGCTCTGAAAGGTTTGCCATCAGCAGCCTAGGAAGAGAGGTCAGCAATCAGCAGGGTCAGGTGGGAGGCACCTGTGGGAAAGGGGAGGCACCGGGTCCCTGGGGGAACCAAGCGCTCCTGCTCCCACAGTGCGGCTCACCGTGTCCTTTCTGGTCCATGGCTGTCTTAGGTAAGGACCTTTTCCCTACTCTGCTCCCGGGTGACGCTGGCCTCTTTCCAGTCCCGGGCAGAAATGCCCTCTCTCTTGTTTAAAGTTCCCAGGAGCTCTCGATGGGTTTTTTTTTTTTTTCATTTCCCAGTCCCCAGTACCTGCAACGAGCAGTTAATCAAAAAATGTTTACTGGACAAATAAGAGAAATATCGCAGGTTAAAGTAAGTTTGCTCCTCATTTTTGTACCGTATTAAATGTTACAAATATGCATGTGCACTAGGGGCAAAACTACTGCAGTTGAAATTGGGCCCTTGAAGCTGGAAATAAGATCAACTGTGAATATTTTTTTGACATTCATTAGATGTTTTCATATGAGATTTATGTTCTCACATCTGGTCCTTCTCTCAGTGGTGACCTGGTTCTTTGCTTATCTGCGCATGCCTGGGGAGAGAGAGGTGCCCCTTGGGCTGTAGTGTGGAGCGAGGGCACGGGCAGTGGTGTGGCCGCGTATTTGTCCTGCTCTGGCCTCGCTGTCCAAGGCCTGGGATTCACAGCCCAGGTTACGCCTTTCCACATTCTGCCTTTAAGGTCAGTGTGTGAGACGTAAATGAAAAACAGAACAATCTGAAAAATACCTGCTCGATTCGAATTCCATCTGAGTCGCTAACTAGCAGTATGCTTGGGGAAATTACTCAGCTATATGGAGGCCCCAGACCCAAACAGAGAGGTCAGAAGTGGCCAACTAGCTTTTAAGAGTACTAAAGACAGTGTGTGTAATGCAGCTGTGCTAACCACCTAGTAGGCTTTTCATTACAGCTAACCAATTTAGCTAATTATTTAACTCAAATGTATTCAAATGGTATCTAAGGTATATATGAAAAAATTTATTAACTCAGTTATCAAGACACACAAAATTGGTTAAAAATTAATGTATACTGAAATCTTATGTAATTAATAACAGTATTAAGAATATATTTCAAACTGTAGGAATTTTTAGTACTGATCATCAGGAGAAAAATATCTTGAAATGATTAGAAGTGATTAAAATTTTTAAATTTCATGCACTTTTACATACAGTTATGCACTACATACCCCCCTTTGGCAGCCAGAGGCCACACACGACAGCTGTCTCTAAGACTTCAGTGCTCAGTGACACAGTGGCATCTCAGTTGGTGTAAAGTACGCACGATGATGTTTACACAACACAGCCACATTTGATGCATTTCACAGAGCATAGCCCTGGTACTAAGCAGTGCACGACTGTATCCATGTACACTTATGTGCTTATGTGTGCACAGGACCAGATCACATATGTACTTACATTTCGATTTACTGCACCCATAGGATGGAGGCAGACACAGTTGTACATGTGTACACATATGGTTCTGTATGTGTGTGTGTGTGTGCATATATATGACTTTACACGTGTAATTAGAACTGGACGTAAGCTCTCCCGCAGTGGTTATGGTCACAGAGGTTATCTAAGCATGGAACAAATTACATCACGGAGAAGCACTTCCATTGTCAGTTAAGACCCAGGGCTCAAGCAGGTTACTCGTCATATCCAAAGAGTGGAATCAGCCAAGTCATCCAGTAGGAAAACGGGGAAACAAAGTGCAGTGTAACCGCACAATGGAACACTGCTCGTTAATCAAAGAAAACCACCTCCTGAGACACAAAATGGATAAAGCTCAAAGATGATGCTGAATGAACAAAGCCAGATTCATACTTAGAGTGTGTGAATGTTGCGGCATTCTCATGAACCCCCTAACATGAAGCATAATTAGGGTGGGAAAGGAGACGTCTCCCCTCGTAGCTCCAAAGCAGCAAGGGGGAAAGCAGCAGCCTCGCCTGCAGTAGGAGAAAGGACACTGTGTACATGGATTTATTTGGTCAGCAGTCTCTACCAGAAACCACGCTGGGGAATCAGAACGGAAGCCGCTTGCACTGTGCAGACGGCTGGGGGCAGACAGAGAGTAAAGGACCCCAGAACTTAATGCCAGCAGGAAGCTGCTTCTTGTGGAGGGACAGGGCCCAGAATCGGGACAGAGCTCCAGGGAGGAGAGGAAAGGACAGCAGACCACAGAGGTCTCCACCCAGAGCTGGCGTCCTGGAGGCCTGCGCCTGGAGCTGCGGGCCCAGCAGGGAGGAGAGGCTGGGCTCCTGGGCCTCCAGCTCCCATAGTGCGGCTCTGGGCTGCACTGTGCCTGGCAGCGGAGCCCGGACAGGGCTGCTACAGGGTCCAGTCCCCAGGAACAGCGAGAAGGAAGGAAACCTGGGGAAACGGGCAGATGGAGGCCTCCTAGGCCAGGCCCAGGAGAGGAACAGCTGTTTCGGCATTGCTCATCCTTTCCTGAAGCTCTCGGCATTTGTCTCTTTCATTTCTTTTTTCAGTACTAGGCACTGAGCCCAGGGCCTTTGGGCTGAGCTTCAACCTGGCCTCTTTAATTCTTTTAAGACAGGAACTTGCTAAGTTGCTGAGTTGCTCAGGCAGGGCTCAAACTGTGATCCTTCTGCCTCAGTCTCCCAGGGTGTTAGGGTTACAGGCGCCCTGCATTCCCAGCAGTGGTTTTCAATTCTTTGCTGTGCAGTACAACACAGAATACCCGGTGTATATATCTTTATGTGCTTATGAAATATTTTAATCAAACTGACTATTAAAAGAGGACTGGCCAGGTTGAGTGGTGATGCACATTTACATAGAGGTGTGCACACATACCTCTGCTAAAAGGCCCCAGAAAATGTGCATTGTTTATCTTTGTACCTGCACATTCAGCTAGTTATCACACTTACTGCATTGAACTTTATTCTAACCAGGAATTGCAAACCTCTGCGGATCGCACTGACTTCTCAGGGGGCAGATCCAACACCTAAGAATGCATGTGGCATCTAGCAATATTTTAGTCTTTCTCCCAAGTACATCTACAAAACAACACACAGAAAAGCCTCCTCTCCCATGTAAGAGACCCCTAAAGAGCTTATCAATGTTTCTTGCAAGAGAAAAAAGGTTTAAATTCAATAAATAGCTGGAATTTCTCTCTGTCAAGAAAATACAATCACTCAGCTCCCCTCAAGGTCCCTAGCTTGGCCTTTCTCTCAGTTCTCCTCGTCGTTCATTGCCAGAGAAGGTGCTCGGCCACTGTCCTAAGAAACTCCCAGGAAGTTGCAGAAACACAACAAGAGCTGTAGTGCTTTCCTTTCCTGACCAGGTTTTATCTCAACACCGACTTGGGTCGGGTGCAGCCTTCGGTCAAGGCCATTAAGCAAACCCCTGCTCCAGGTGCCGGCACCAGTGGCCTGGCAGCAGCACAAGAAAACCTCTCGCTATGTGTGATGGAAGATTCAAAGAGATGGAGTACGGAGGAAAACGGTGCCAGGTCATCACAAGACACAACAAAACCCTCGAGAAAACCTGTGATGTCCTGCCATTGGTGCCAGTCTGGGATAGGGACCCGTGCCATTCAGGTGTACCAGGAAAACAAAGTTGAATAATTATGAGCATCTGGATGAAAAATTTACTAAATGCCCATGTGAGTGTATTCAGCTTCCAAAAGTTTTTATAATGAAAACAAAGCAATCCAATTTGATCAAATGTAAACATAGCACAAGTTTTAAAAACAGTGCTTCTTAGCCTCAGCGATAGAATATGTAGTACTGGCGACTGGGATAGAATTCCTTTAAGAAGATGAATGATAAGCATGTAAGAAAGGTGCTATACTGGGCCTGAATCATTTGAGATCACTATTCTGTGGGTCTCGGAGTCACATACTAGCAATTCCACATGCTCCACTGTCCACAGAGCACCTTCTCGGGGCTGGCTCCTAGACTCTCCTGACTACCACCCTCAAAGTCCCACTGCGGCCTCACTGCAGCCTCTAACTCCCTGAGAAGCCAGCTCACAGATGTAAACAGCAACTCAGTTTTATTTATTTACTTATGTGTGAGACAGGGTTTCACTGGGCAGTCCAGGCTGGCCCTGAACTATACAGTGATCCTCCTGTCTCAGCCTCCCCAGTGCTGCAATTACAGGTGTGTGCCACCATGCTGGCTTCAAGTTTCTAAAAAATGTAGTATTTCCTGCATTTTACTCTTGTATTACAAAACAATTTTGGTTCAGATCATTCAGTTTTATTACAATCCCTTAGACTGAGTTATAATTGAGAAATAAAACTAGATTAGTTGTTTCGATCCCTACAGCATAAATAATCAAGTTTAAATTAATTATTGAGAAACGCTTTAATGTGTGTTAAATCTGACCCTCGCATTAGCCAAGTGAGAAAGGCAGTGCCCATGTTCTCGGTGGTGGTCGTCTCTCGCCTTCTCTCTTAGTCAGTGGTACAGTAGATTTTCCCTCAGTAACAGCCTTGGGGCGGCAGACGGGGCTCAGGGACCCTGGGAGAGGGACATGCCGGCGTCCTCAGCCAGTGCCAGCCCGCTCCATGCCTCCCTGGGACGGGGGGCCTGCGAGGACAGCGTGAGCATCCCCACAGGGCCAGCGGCGCGCTGACAGCCGACCGGGGTGAGCTCCGCCCCAGGTCAAGCTCCAGCCCTGTGGCCCCCAGGCCCCATTGGCTCCAGAGCACACCGGGGTTTACTGGGCAGTCAGGACGAGAAGAAAACGCACACTCATGGCTGAGGGCAGGAGGCAGGGAGGGGAAGTCGCACCGAGCTCACCCAAGGGCTGTGCAGGGGTGAGCACGGTGCACGCTTCCCGAGGCCACGTGAGTCACTGTCGCATCATTCCATACCCCACCGCTCCAGAGGGAGAGGCAGCCCTTGCCAAGAGTCAGCCACCCCAGGAGGGCCCGAGGGCGGTCAGAGCACTCACACCCAGTGCCAGTGCGTAGGGCTGTGATATCAATATTGCTGGCAGGCTAAGTGTGAAAAGACACACCCTAAACCCTAAAGCAGCAACTGAGCCATGAAATAGTTAGACATAAATAACCCAACCAAACGGGTCAAGTTAAACTATAAAAAATGCTCAACTGGTCCAACAAAAGGCTGAAGAGAATAATGAGGAGCAAACCCCACACTGTTCCACGAAGCAGTCCCGCGGGTTTTACCTGCCTTCCCCGAGGGCCCAGGCCCCGAGGTCCGCCTGTGTGTTATTTGCCGTCCACTCGGAGTTCTGTGTGCACTGAAAATACGCATACTCTGCTGTTGTTAAGAGAAGTGCTCCAAGTGGCCGTGCGACAGGCACTGCACCTGTGTGCGTCTTCACACCTGATGTGACCCCTGCCAGGTGGATGCAGGTGGCTCCTGCACTTTTACTCTATCTGCAAATCCCTGTCTTTTAATGGAAATATTTAGATGCTTCATAGTTAATGTGCATGGTGGCATATTTAGGTTCTATTTTTTTTTTCTTTTTTTCTTTTTTGGGTACCGGGGATTGAACTCAGGACCTTGTGCTTGTGAAGCAGGTGCAGTGCCACTGAGCTAAATCCCCGGCCCCAAGGTTCTAGTATATTATTTTGTACTTGTTTGTTATTTTGCCCACTTTTACCTCTTTTTATTTATAGAGTATTTTTACCTTGAATTTTATCTGCTTTGTTGGCCTCTTAGGTAATTTTTGTTTTCTCATTTTAGTGGCTGCTTTAGAGCTTATAATATAAACCTTTAAATTATCATAACCAGCTCACAAATATTAGAGCTGCCATGCACAGTATAGGATTCTTACAATGACATACTCCTAGTTCTGTCCCAGACATGTAATCGATACCACATGTTCTAATGATTACACATGATACAAACCTGGGAATAAACATTTTTTCTTAAACATTAACTAATTTAGTCTACACAATAACATAATGGTGGTTCTACTTGCCAGTGAAGTTATTATTTCCCATACCGGTCATTTATTTTTTGCCTTTGTATACATCTGTATGTTCATCTAGTATCATTTTCCTTTGCTCTGAGCACTTCTTTTAATAATTTTGTAGTGCAGGAATACTTTCAGCTTTGTGTGCAGTTTTTTCCTGTAAACTATTTTGAAGTCTTTCTTTTCAGAAGATAGTTTCACTGAACATAGAATTCTAGTTCGACAGTTTTTCTCTCAATAATTTGAAGCTGCCACTCTGTTGTGTTAAAGTTTGCATCACGCCTGACAGAGCCCTGCTGTCCTATATTATTTTTCTCTCTCTGTATGTAACAGATCTCTTTTCCCCGGCTGTTCTCCATGTCTCCTCTTCCCGGTTGTGATTATGATGTCCCTGTGTGCTGCGTGTGTTTTTAATCGTTGTGTTGAACAAGCTGGCTCCAAGACAGCTCCTGTGTGTTCAGGCCCTGTCCAACCTGGCTGCACATGGGGCCCAGCCAGCTCCGCCTACACCACAGCTGGCCTGGGGGTGAATGTGGCGACAGGCACAGCCATGGGGCCAAGCAGCCAGCCTCAAGCGGCGGGACTGAGCTTATGGTGCCTTTCCTGGCACTGCTTCTGATTCTAACCTCACTGCGCTGGGACATGATTTTCCTGCCATTTCCCACCTGAGATCCAGAGGCTCCGGACCCCAGGTTTCCAGCCCCTGGGCCGATGTCTCTCCCATGCAGCCATGTCACTCCATCTTGTCCACGCTGAGGGCAGCGCTGGCACAGTGGGCCCGGGCACAGGAGGCAGGTGAGTGACGCCCATGGATGGGGCCGCTGTGCATGACACGGAGCAGTGCTGAGCTGTGTCCCCCCACCCAGCACCATGGGCAGCGGGCACCCGACAGCAGGGCCCTCAGGGGCTTTGTCACACACTCCACACTCCAGCAGGTGACCAGAGACAGACCTGAAAACCCCCACCTAACCCTGTGACCTGCTCCTCTCACTGGGGAAGTCAGCACAGGACGCTGTCATTAGAAGTTATAAAGCGAGGCATCGCAGACTGACTGCAGTCTTCAGAAAACAGCGTCTCCACATGGGCCATGGACATCCCGCAGCTGGCAAAGTCCCCATTCAGACGAGACAATGCAGAGCCGTGTTGCCCCTAACCCCGGGCCCACCTCCTGCCTTTAGGAAAAGTGTGGAAGATTCTATTAGCTGCAGGGCAGGACAGGAGATCAAATGTCAGAATCAGAATGAGCAACAGGTGGGTTCAGATCACGGAGCGGCGCTAAGGAGGCCTTGGGTGACATAACACTTTATCCCCTTCAAAGCCCTCTCCTGTCCTGAGCTCAGCTTGTCCATCCTTGGGTGATAACGTAGAGACCAGAGAAGGCTCCGGCCCAGCCGCTCCTTGAGGGCTGCTGCCTCTTGGGCTTGTGTCCTGAACACCAGACTCTGCAGCCCCGCCAGCCACCATCCTCTGAAGACCCACATCCCACAACTCGCATTTTAACCTGTGACAAGTGAGCCAAAATTAAAATTGGCTTAGCATTCAAATCTCTGGAGGGCTTCAAAGTACCTCTAGTAGAGAGACAACTGAATGTCTTTTTTTTTTTTTTTTGGTAGCAGGGATCGAACTTGGGACCTTGTGCTTGCGAGGGAGGCAGCGGAATCACTGAGGTAAATCCCTGGCCTAAGACAACTGAGCTTTTAAACCAGATCTTAAAGTTGAAAATGACTTCAACTGCATTTTCTCTTCACAAGCTTCGTGCCCACTTGACTTGCTCAGGTTAACAGCAGTTTCAAGGGAAGAATTCTGACAGAGGAGAAAGCACTTTCCTAATCACTAAATACGGTGAATGTTTTCAATTCACAAAGTTTATCACATAAGAGATGCACTGCCACTGGTCCTCTTGTGAGTCGCCCCTTGCTCTGAACACACGCATCCCATAGTTCTTGGCACTTCCTGGAGCAGCTCTGGAGCCCTCTTCTGTGAGTGTCCTCTTTAGTTTCACTGTCCTGGCTCCCTCAACATCTTGAATCAATGCAAAGCATTTCTGACAATGTCTGTCAAATAAAACCGTAATGCCAAGTCCTCCTTATGCACTGGATTTGGCACTGTGTGATTCTGGCTCTTTTCTAAAGTCAAAATGACCATGAAAGGGGAACATGTTCAGTCAATTCAGGATGTGGAGGCAGCTGGACAGCACAACCCAAGGCACTGAGACAGAGGCCTCCCACTGCTCCACAGCATGGTGAGAATGATGGGCTAAGTGTGTTCCAAGCAAGGGGAGGATCCTGAAGGATTAATGGAAATATGTCTTTTATTGTAAAGTTTTTTGAAAGAAATTTAAATGCTGAAGTGACTAGTGATCACACCTCATAGTACATGAGGCCTCACAACCGGGCTCCCTGGTAGAGTTGGCTCTGCTGTAACTGTCAGAGCTTCAGCTTTCTCACAGTAACACCGGAGCACGGGAGACACCTCTCAGCTGGCGTCCGCTCGCTCACCTCCACCCTGCCTCAGCAGCACTCTCTTTCCTTCCTTCTTCCCGTCTCCGGCTCCCACTGCCCTCTGCTCAGGCTGGACCTCGGTAACGTGAGGAGGACTTCGAGTAGGGTTGGGTTTGCTTCGAGCCCGGAGCCCAGCGCAGACTGACACATGGCTGGGCTGCCTGGAGCGCTGCCGGGTCACGAGGTTTGTGTGCATTAGCTACAGATGGGGCAGCTCCGCAGCATAGAAATCACTGTCCTTTTCTTTCATTATAGAAAAAGTGGCCGAGGGCTGGTGATGTGACTCCATGGGAGAGTTCATGCCTGGCAAGGGTGGGGCCCGGGGTTTGACCCCCAAACAAAAGATGACATCCAAAACAAAAAATGCTTGAAAGTTACGTAAATGGACCCAAAAGGAAACAGAGGCCATGCTGTTAATGAGACACTGTATTTTCAGGGTGACCCTGCTTCACAGGGCGGAATGCCAGGGCAGGATAAGCAGGGTGGAGTCGTTCCTCAAAGTTCGCACAAACACCCTTGAGGATCTCCTGTCCGCTTGCGAGAACCGCTTGTGAGAGCCGCTTGTAAAGCCAGGCAGCTCCACTCCCGCTCTGCTTCTCGGGAGGTGAAAACCCACATAGGCAGCAGCACAGAGCTCTGTGAGCCATGATCAGCGCCCCGTAAAAGACCTGCGCCTCCAAGTTAGTACAACTGGTGACCCAAAGAACTGATGTTAAGGGAAATCTTGACGTGCATTTTTGGTATTCTATAACGAGGCAGAAGGAAGTTCTTATGAGTGTGACTTTACTCAGAAATCACCACTATTCTGTCAGAGAGACAGCTAGAGGGATGGCATGCATGGCAGGGTATAACAGATTTAAATCTGAATTTCTTTTTCATTGAAAATAATATATATTAAATATAGATCATGTACTGTGAACATACCTATGAAACAATGAATGAATATACTCCAGACACCATTACTGCCAGGAGAAAAGGTGCGCCCCACCCACGGGAAACAGCGGCATTCAGCAGGAGGACGACCTCTGAACTGCAGCTGGAGTACAGGTGAGCCCTTCTTGCTTGGCCTTGCAAGGTGCAGGCCTATGTCCTGTTTACACGGCCTGACGTGGCCCATCTGGTGCGTGGACAGCACTGCCCCTTCCCGACAGGCAGAGCTCTCATGGTGGGTGTGTGCAGGCAGCCTTGGCCGGGCGTTTCCTCCAGACTCTCATTCTCAGCGGCCATCTCTGGGCCTTGGTAGCCATAAAGCACAGCAATGGCCACGACTCCTGCTCTCCCCTGGATGGGCACTTTGGGGCCGAATAACTACAGAAATAATATTTTGTCTTGGATGCCTGGTGTTGGTTCTCAAGCTATTTAATTTTGGCTAATGAATTAAATTCAAGTTTCCAGACTTTATAGTCCAGTGAGGAGGAACAGGGACCAGAGGTGTCCTCGCACATAGAATCTGATGGCCAAGGAATGCGCAAAGCACTGCTTTGCAGCACAGTGGTGAGGCGTCCGGAAGAACCTGGCCCTGGGAGACAGCAAGGAGACGCTGAGCTCCCCCCAGCTCCTACGACACTTGCCCCCTGCCACGGGCCAGGAAGGGGACCCTGGCAGGGTTCATGAGGTCCCAGGCTGAAGGGGCCAAGCTGGAAGTCTGAGGAGACCAAGGTAGCCAGAGGTCAGCATAGGCTGGGAAGGAAGAGGGCGGAAGGGAAGAGAACGTCAGATGCGCAGCAGTCTGGTCACCTTGGAGTCAGCCAGCGAGGGCTCGTCTGTGCGTGTGCTGAGGCTGCCCCAGACAAGCTGCAGAGTGGGCAGCAAAGGAGCAGAACAGCAGCCGGTGCTCTCCGGGCCAGAGTGCTAATGTCCACGGGCCACCAGAAAGCCTAATAGTCCCGAGTTCGTGGGCAGGACACATTAAACAGTCTTGCTTCTGCAGTGGGGCATGGAGAGCCTGACACTCAGCTCTGTTTTGTTTCCATTAAAAATAATTTAAACACAAGATCCAAAGAACCAAAGTGTTTCCATGATCAGATTGAGAGCAAAGGTTAAGAACTTATAAAGGATGCTGAATGTATCTGCAAGGTCTGGCTGTCCATGTAAAATTTCCAGGCAGGCAAAGTAGTGGAAAAATATGATGCATAATGAGGGGAAAAATTACCAACCAAAGCCGATTGAAAGTTATCAATCATTTGCAAAGAAGAATGGTTTGCCTTCTGCCTTCGCTATTCAAATCCCTTTTATTTCTTCCACTTGCCTGATAGCTCTGGCTAATGTTTTGAGCACTCTTTTGAACAAGAGAGGGACAGTGAACACCCTTGCCATGTTCCTGAGGGGATGCTCTGAGTTTTCTCCCATTTCGTATGATGCTGGCTGTCGGTTTGTCATACATGACTTTTATTGGATTATGATAAGGTCCTTCCATACCTGTTTTCTTCAGAGTTTCTGTTACAAATGGATGTTGGACTTTGTTAGAGGCTTTTTCTGCATCTACAGAGATAATCATGTGGATCTGTCCCTGCTTCTGTTAAGGTGGTGTATTACATTTATTGATTCATGTATGATGAAACATTCCTGCATCCCTCAGATGAAGCTGACTTAGTCATGATGTAAGATCTTTTGAATGATATGTTGCATTCTGTTTCCCAGTGTCTTGTTGAGGATTTTTGCATCAATACTCACAATGGAACTGAAAAGATGATTCGACTTGCAGATGACACGATCCTTTACATAGAAGATGCAAAAACTTCCACCTGAAGAGTCTTAGAACTAATAAACAAATTCAGCAAAGTAGCAGGATACAAAGTAAACACACAAAAATCAGTAGTGTTCCTATACAGCAAAAATGAACCCACTGAGAAAGAATCAGGAAAACAATCCCATTTATGATAGCTTCAAGAGAAAATAAAATACTTTAGAATTAACCTAAGAAAGGAAGGCAACACTTCTATAATGTATACTATAGTGTTTGGGAAAAAAAGGTTGAAGGAAGAAGACATTGGAAAATGGAAAGACATTCCCCGCTCTTGGACAGGCAGAACCAACATTGTCAAAATTACCACAAATGATATATAGATTTAATGTAATTTCAGTGTTTTTCACAGAACTAGAAAGGACGAGTCTCTAGTTTATGTGGAACTAGAAGAGAACTGGAATAGCCCAAACAACCTTGAGCAGCAAGAGCAAAGCAAGAGGCGTCACAGTCACAGACTTCAAGTTCTACTGCACAGCTACAGTGGTTCTGACACAGGAGCAAACACGGTGGCCAGTGGACCAGTGAATGCAGAAACAACCCCAAGTACCTTTAGCCATCTTAGTTTTGGCAAAGAAGCTAACAATACATGCTGGACAGAACTTAGCCTCTTTAACAAATGGTGCTGGGAAAACTGGTTATCCACAGACAGAAGATTGAATCTAAATGTGTGTGAATTACATGTAGTAAAAATAAACTGAAATGGATCAAAGACCTAGATCTAAAGACAGAAACATGGAGTCTGCTGGAAGAAAAAACTCGGTAAAACTCTTAAAGACACAGGCATGGGCAAGGTCTTTCTGAACAGGACCCGGTTGCACAAGAAATAATACTAAGAATCAACAAATGGAATTATATCAAATTTAAAAGCTTCTGCACAACAAAGGGATAAGATCTAGAATATATAAAGAACCCCAATAACTAGACCATTCAAATAAAAGACCTAACCAAAAAATGGACCATTGAAATCTGGAAGTACAAATGGCTGACAAGCACATGAAAAGAAATGTTCAGTGTCTTTGGCAAATAGAGAAATATGAACCAAAACAGTGCTGAGGTTTTTACCTTATTCTGGTAAGAATGGCTCTTATCAAGGGCTCAGAAATATCAAACTCTTCCACTTTGTTGGTAGGGATGTAAACCAGTACAACCACTATGCAACTCAGTATGGAGATCCCTCAAAAAACTAAAACAAAAAATTAAATTTTACCCAGCTATACCTCTTCTAGGTATCTTCCTGAAAGAGGCAAATACATCATATCACAGTGACACATGCATACCCATGTTTATAGCAGCACAACTCACAGTAGCTAAATTAGGGTAGTGACCCATTAATAGATGGACAGATAAAGAAATAGGGTACTACTAAGCCATGAAAAGGGTAAATTTGGGTCATTTGTAGGAAAATGAATGGATCTTGAGCTCATAATACTAAGCGAAATATATCAGACATAGAAAGTTAAATATTGAATGATTTCCCCAATATGAGGGACTTAAAATATAAATAATTTAAAGAGCAACATAAAGGAGAGTTGGTAAGGAATGGGGAGTTAGACTCTGTGGAGACCGGAAAGCAAGCTAGAGAAGGAGGGAGGGGAGGGTGAAATAGAAAGGATCAAGATGTGGTATGCATACGTACTAATTTCTCAAGACGAATGTCATTATTATGCATCACAAACACATCCTAATAAAGAAAAATATTTGTCAATCAGGGCTGAAATCTATCAAGCAAAATTTGTCCGTCAAATCTGGATACAGATACTCAAATTGGCAGTCAATTACATCAAAACAATTACTAAGGTTAAGCAGAGGCAGAAAATGAAAAGGGCAAATTTGAATTTCCTAAGATGGAACACAGAATATCTAATATGAAAAACAAAATGGCTTAGATGTGTAGCACAGCAGCCCGTATGGAAGAAAAATGAACTTAAACACAGAGCAATGAAACAACCCAAAGTGAAGCAGAAGAAAAAGAGGGAGGAGAAAAGAAAAGGCCCAGAGTCCCCATAAGCTGTGGACAGGTTCAAGAGGCCTCGTATGTGGTGAGTGGATCTCTGAACAGAGGGTGGCAGAAAATATATTTAAAGAAATAACAGGCAGAGCATGAGCCACTGGCTGCAAAGTGGAGCCTCTGCCTGGCCGTCCTGAGCCCCCACCTCCTGGGCCAGTGCTAGAAGGAGACAAGTGCGTGTTCGATGGGGTCATTCACTACAGTGGGGAGAAGTTCAAGCCCAACTGCCAGGACCACTGCACCTGCAGAGATGGGCAGGTGGGCTGCGTTCCTCGCTGCCAGCTGGACAGGCGGCTGCCCGGGCCCAACTGCCTGGCTCCCAGGAAAGTGGTGGTTCCCAGAAAGTGCTGTGAGCAGTGGACTTGTGGCCCAAATGAGGAGGGGACCCTGGGAAGCCTCGCCCTTCCAGACTACAGGCCAGAAGCCACAGTGGGAATGAAGTCTCTGACTCCAGCATCAACTGCATCGAGCAGACCATGGAGTGCAGCACATGCTCCAGGAGCTGTGGCATGGGCCTCTCCAGCTGGGTCACCAATAGGAACCATCAGTGTGACATGGCGAAGCAGACCCAGCTCTGCATGGTGTGGCCCTGAGAAGTGTAGCCCGAGCAGCCCCTGGAGAACAAGGGAAAAAGGTGCCTCTGGATGGAGAAATCACTCTGCCATCCACCTGCAGTCCGCGAACTGCACCCACCTGCTCACCTGCAAGCCCAGGTTTTGCGGGGTCTGCAGCGACGGCCAGAGCTGCACCCCCCTACAACAGCAAAACTGTCCAGGTGGAGTTGCAGTGCTCACCGGGGCAGGCCGTCCAGAGCCAGTCATGGTCATCAGCACCTGCACCTGCCACACCAACTGCCCCCAAATCAATGAGGCTTTCCTCCAGCAGCCGGAGCTGAAGGCCAGCGGAGGGAAAATATAAGAATCACCTCAGTGGCAAACTGTAGCTGCTGTTGACCCCCCATCAAATGAATATAAGAGGAAAAATGAAGACCCATTGCTGCTTCCTCTAGTGCAGAGTATTTTTCTGGGATCATATGAGCTCACTTGTATCTGTCTTTTGTTTAATGAAAGGTATTCCCACTGTAAACTTGGAATCCAGAGAAGCTCAGGATATGGCTTAGGAATGACTTACTTTCCTGTGATGTTTATTACAAATGCAAATTTCTACAAATTTAAGAAGTCAGATATATGATTTCCTTTGTAGACTGTATCACGTGACACTCATCCTATTTTGTTGTGCACTATTGCAACTCCCGGAAAATGTCACTGTAGTGAATGACATGGTGAAGTCTAGGATCATACTGAACATGTCATTGTACAAATATTTCTCCATGTTTGGGGTTTAGCTTGTCGGTTTCCCACTGGGCTTCCTTCGGGCATAGGTCAGCTCTGCACTTGAAGCCCAAGGCCCCAGGAAACATACAACTCTTCAACATGAAGTCCAGAAACTGTTATTCTATTCATCTGTATGCTAGGAAATGTGCTGTACCTACAGCAGTGAGGTGTTTGTTAATTAAGTGACTGGTTATGTACTTCCTCCACTTCAGATAATTTGACTCCTTTCCTCTAGAAAGAAGCTCAACAGAAAACTCCCAATGCATAAATGACTGGACCCTCGAGGCCCACGCTCCTCTGTATACTGCAGGCTGTGAGGCTCACTAGTGTTTTTAGTTCAGCAGAAGCAAAAGAGATCAGTAGGGATCCTCTCATCAGTAAGTAAACTGAGGCCCAGAGCACTGATTACAACCTCTGATGACTTTCCCATGTGCTTTATGTGGAATTTTAAAGAAAACAAAAAGGGAGACAAAACCACCATGATTGTGATGGTGAAAGACCACAGATTTTGTGAGAGTTTAGAGTATTTAGACATGCCCCAAATATATCCTTGGGCTCTAATTATGAAAACTCACGAATGTCATATACATACTTATGTGTATCTACTAGGTCAAACTTACAAGACAGGCTGCAAAATTAAGGCTATTCATTCCTCCAGTGTCACCATATGTGCTCCATTTTTTTCTCCTTTAAAGTATTTATGAAAATATAAATTATGCATTTTGTAAAATATTCTTTTTAATGTCTCTACTTGTCAGAGAAGACCTAAAAAGCATGCCATCAATGTGTGACTCTGGTACTACTTTTGTGCTTCCAAGTTTGGTATGGTTATTTACTGAAAATAAAAATTTATGAATTAAATAAAGAATGATAAGCAGCAAAAAAAAAAAAAGAAATAACAAATTTTTCCAAATTTGAATGACAGTGCCAACACACAATCTCAAGTAGCTTCACAGTCTAAGCACCAGAAACACAATGACAATTAGACTAGGTCACTTCATAATTGAATGGTACAAACGATAAGGGCAAATAAAATCTGAAAAACAGCTGTTGGGGAGAGGCGTGCTCTATGGAGGGAACAGAAATGAGGACAACAGCAGACTTCTCACCGAAAATGCAAAGAGGATGAAGAGGACCTTCACTCTTTTAAATCACAGAATCGCAGTCACCTCAGTGGACGCAGAGAAAGACTGACCACAACCACTGTGCATCTCTCACTCAAATGCTGCACACTGGGAAGGGAGGGGTCTCTTCATGGCATCAGTGGCAGCTTCGGGTACACTACAGCTCACGGCGAGAGTCACCGAGAAACATGGGCTCTCCGCCTGTGCCAGGGAATGGCTCAGCTGCCTGTGCATCATTTCCACTCAACATTGTGCTGGAAATCCCCAAATCCCACCAGGTGTTTCCTGCTTTCATTCGGTAAAATGTGATGAACTGATTCTAAAATTAATGTGGAAATAATTGGAAGATCCCCAAATAACTTTGAAATGAAAGAAGAAATTTGGAAGAAAGGCTAACATTACCTTACTTTTATACTTATTATAAGGCTATGGTGGTCAGGACTCTGATACTAAAGCATAAATTGTAAACAGATAAATAGAACAGAATAAAGAATCCAAAAATGTTCCCACACATATCTAGAGAACTGACTTTTATCATAGGCAAAAAAGCAATTTATCAGAGAAAATACTTTCAAAGATGGCACATAAAAAATTATAAATCCATATGTAGAAATGAGCTTACGGCTATTAACTTACACATTAAAAGTATTTCAAGGTGCATCATACACCTAAAAGTAAAATCTAAAACTACAATATAAATACAAAAAGGCTACAAAGTAGTCGAAATATTTGAATAGCACTTAACCAAAGAAACACATACATAAAAGAAAAGCATAGAAAAGATGCTTGAAATTCTGATTGGTCATTAGAGAAATGTCAGTAAAACCTGCTGAAGATAAAGCCACACACCAGTAAGAAGGGCTCAGACTTGAGAGATCTGCCTTCTCAAGTAAGGAAGGTTGTGTTAGACCTGGAACTCTCAGACATGTGCACATAAATGTAAAATGGTACGATTGCTTGGGACGCTTCATGGCAATCAAGAGAAATGAGCCAGCGCTCTCCCCGGAGCGTGGGTAGACCGCAAAGCAATTAGGCCCAGTACACAGAATCACAGAAGGCAGAGCGCGTCCCCGTGATGGTTTGCAGATAATTGTAGAAGATGCGCAATGGGACGCAAGTGACAGCCTCAGAGCACAGAGCGAGGGGCCGGGGCAGTCTGGTGGGCATGAACAGCCTGCTGGAGAGGACAGCCAGCCAAGAGGGCACCATCTTGGCTGACTGCAGGCGGCACACGCATGGGAAGACTTCACAGGCTGCACACACGCATGGAGGCCTTGTCCTGTCTGTCCGCATCAGGAAGCTGCTCTTCAGCTTCTCCCAAGGCGCTAGGGGTTCTAGCGGCATTGCGACTTTGTGTGCACCACGCCTTCCATGCTGCGCTGGCCCGAGGGGCTCTTGTTCGCTGCTTGCTGCTGGCGGTGTCTCCATGCCTCTCCCTCTTGTCCTTAACCCGCTTTATTCATTTACTTGGCTCCAGTCAGAATCTGAATTGGCAAGGACTAATTGATTTTTGTCTACTGCCTAAAGACGAGGGAGCGTCAGAGGGGCGGAGCCATGGGATCCTCTACCCATCTACCATGCTGCAGGCCCAAATCGCCAAAGCTGTCCCCAGCACGCTCCCTCTGGGCCCGTGCACACTGGAACATCTGCTTCTTACACACTCAGCCCGTGTTCTCAGTAAGCCCTTACTCTAGGACCGCTTGCTTAGCTTCCTGATGAGATTCAAGTTTAATCTGTGAGGAGAAAGAAAGCGACGCCCATCTACCCTGCCCACTGTAACCGGAAGTACTTTTTGTCTCCGAAAAGAAAGAGTGATAGAGAGAAAGAACCCTTGAGAGAAAAATGATTTTTTGCTGTTAGGTGCAAGACAGAAGAGGTTTGAAAATCATGCACTCACAGGAAAGGGAAGGCTACATGCACGCTCACGAGCGCGTGATCGGTGCCTGCCAGGCGCCGAGGTCTTCTCCCGCCCTCCTGCTGCAGATCGCTAGCTGCGGCTTGTCCCCAGTGGCAGATATCTGTGGATCATCCCCTCCCGCACCATGTCACCTTACTCTCAGGTGAAATACTGCTGTCCTTCAAGCGCTTACAGATGACGAATAAATAACCAACATGTTGACAGCATTAAGTAAGTTTACTCTATAGCTTCATTCTTTGTAATTTCTGCTTAAGTATGAAAATACAATTATTACTTGTATTCTGTGCTTGCCAGTCTTAAATTTCCTCTCAAACATTTTGATGTTTGCATAGCTATACGTTATATACTCACAAGTAAAACTTCTCGTCCCATACTGGATTCAAGTTCCCAAAAATGGTTTTAGTCCTTTTTTTGTTTTTTCCAACTTGAACTGTCACATACGGGTCACTTGATCCTGTTTTGTCTTTTGCTTGCAAGCCTTGTGCAGAAACCACTGGAATAAACCAAAATAAACATTTAAACACAAAGATATTCTCAGACCGAAAAAATTACAGAAAAGACTTCATATTGGCTTGGTGTACAGCTGCATGGCCACTGCTTTTATTCCCACAGCCAGAATGATTTTTAAGAGTGTCCAATAAGGGCTGGGGATTTAGCTCAGTGGTTTCACCGCCTGTTGCACAAGCACAAGGACCTGAGTTCAAAAAAAAAAAAGAGTGTCCAAGAATAGGCCCTCGTGCATCAGAACCTCCTTGGCTTTCCTGACAGAAGTGCCCAGTGTGTATTGCATGCACTGTACTGGTCACCCACGTAGGAAGCTCGGCTCTGCCCCTTTCCTGGCTACTGTGACGTGCAATAAACTCGGAAGTGCAGATTAAGTCTGTGGGACACTGACTTTATTTCCCACGATACCCAGCCAGTCATGGGACTGCTGATCAGATGGTAGCTCTACTCTGAAATACTTTAGGAACTTCCTCACTGTTTTCCACTGTAGCTGCATTAATCTGCATTCTCACTAACAGGAAACACGGGTTCCTCTTTCTCCATACTCCTGCCGAAAGTTACTTGTTGGGCTTTTACAGACAGACATTCCCATGTGTGAGTGATATCACCTCATGGTTTTAACTTGGATTTCCCTGATGATTCATGATGCTGGAGACTTTTCCACAGGACTGTGGTCAGTTAAATGTCTTCTTCTAAGAAATGCCTTGGTAAGAAGTGTTTTGCTGATTTTTCATATAAAACAGGAATGAGATCCTGCCATTTGTGACAACATGGCTAAATGTGAAGGACATTATGTTAAGTGAAATAAGACAGGCACAGAAAAAGCGTGCTACCTGGTGTCACACGTGTGTGTAGGTAAGACTGCAGTGGGGCTACCAGAGCTGGGGTGTGGGGGCACACGGACCGGGGGCAGGTGTGGGGGGAGCAAGGATCAGGGGGTGGGGGAGCAAGGATCAGGGGGTGGGGGGAGGGTACGCATTACAGGTAGACAGGAGGGATGGCCTCCAAGAGACCCATCGTACAGCGAGGTGCACACAGCTAAGGGGGGTGCTGCACCCTCGAAACATGTACAGAGAGTGTGCCCTCCTCAGAAATAATGATGTGAGGATGCAGTTGCTAACTAGCTAGATTTAACTGGCCACAGCTATATAGGCTTCAAAACACCCTGTCCTGCGAGATAGAAACTGTTTCTGTAAATGTAAAAGAATTAAAGCTTCTAATTTTGGCTCCCATTTCTTTCTGCCTCCACTGAACCAAACTCTCCACCTGCCTGTCACCATCTGTGTGCTCCCTCCGTGCTCAGATCCAAGCTTCCGTGGGCGTAGACACAGACTCAGACCCTGACAGAATGCAAAAAGTTGCCCAGCATAATGCAAAATTCTGTGATTTTAAAGTGCTTTAGGATTTTGCTGTCAGCGTGGATCCACTAATCCCAGTGAAAGCATCTTTACTTTACCTTCCAAATCCCAGTGAGTAGATTAAGAAGCTTGGCCTGATGTTGACAGCATTTAAGGCCCCTGCTGTGGAAGTCACGGGCAGCTTCAGGTCCCTGGCCTCAAATGACGTCTGCTCGAGGATCGGGATGAATGAGCTGAGCCCACATGATTTCTCATTTTAAAAACTCACCGAGGAGGTTACTGGCTACATTATCAGTGGTGGGCAGCAACAAAGCTAACTGTTTGCAATCTTCAGAATATTGGTGAGTACATTAGAAGAAAGACTGAAAGTACAGTGGTTATCTAGCAAATGAACTCTGAGGTGACAACTAGATTTGGCAGTAGTGTATTAACAACATTGGAAAGTATCCTATTTCTTTTACCCATAACTGCTATCAGCAGTGATTTCTGAAACACACGACAATGTCCATGTGGAACAAAGACTTTAGGAAAGGCCGTGTTCACCTGTAATGGTTATTTTGGCAGACCACTTAGACGTCCCATCCAACACGCTCTGCTTGGCTGCCTTCCTGTACTGCACAAAATCCTCTTTAGGAATCTGAAACATTTCCTGAATTACTTCAAACACCTCCGGCTTGTTTTTCTCCCTGATCTTCATCCTCTCCTTCATGGCTGTGATAATGGTTTGGGTCTTGTCTTCGGTGCCATGCTTGGAGCTCTTTTCTGCGGCTCCTGCAATGGGAAAATCAGTGGTGGTGAGTGCCCATCCATTACCTTTGGATGGCTCAAAGAGGGAGGGAAGCAAGGAGAATTATGAGAGTGAATGGCTATTTTCATTCTCAGGAGGCCGAGGTGGTGTTTGGGGAAACACTGGGCAGAAGTCGCTATGCCTCGGCACACAGCGATGGGTCCTCCCTGGTCTCATTGGTGAGGAAATCGACCTTCCCAACTTTCTCATAATGTTGGAACACAGGACACGTTGTACAAATATTTAGTTTGAACATTCAAAGAATAATTTCACAAGCAACAAAAACAATGCACGCAATCCAATATGTTACAGAACACACACATTTCCTCAGTGAATATCCAAGGCAAAGTTGAGAAAGCAATCAGATAGACACAGCCAATGTCACTGGGTAATCAGTAATTCAAACACTTATGTTCTTCCGACTTATCTAATGATAGGATTTACTATAATTAAATGTGTGAAGGTTTCTTATACTTTATTTTCTTGTGTATTGAAATACAGCATACAGTTTCACTAGAAACGAATGTGAAGATTTGGAAACCCCGGGGCTGGATGACACAGGAAGCCTCGCAGCACAGCCGGAGGGAGGGAAGGCTCCTTCTCCTGCGTGGCCCAGCCTCCAACAGCCTTCACTCTCCTTGTCTAAACAAACCTGCTTAGATTTCTAGGACATATTCTTCTTTTTTTTTGTACTTTTTTGTAACCGACCTCAACTTCCCGGGCATTTTTGTTTGCAACACAAGTCCTCCTGGCAGGGAAGCATTTCCAACATCCCAGTTTGGGGTCGTCCCCTCCCCCAGCAGCCACCGGCCCTCTCAGCTCTGCGTGTGACCTCCCAGTCACTCCTATTCCTCAGCAAGCTGTACAGCACAATTCCCAGCCTCACAACCTATGTGCACTCAATGAGAAAGCACAGCCAGGTGCTGAGGTCTGCAGGAGTGGCCACCACAAAAGCAAAGCAGCAACTGAGACACAAGAGAAAGGATCAGAAGACACGAGTTCTTAGCACGGCTGTCCCAACTTCATCTGCGTGACTAGACGCGTCATTAACTGGTATTATAATTTTTGAATATTATATTTATGAAATTGGAACCCAAATATCTCATAAAATGTCTGGAGATTAAATGGGATAATTTATTTGCATAATCCTTGTCTTGAAAGATAACCTCAGTAAGATGCTATAAATCTAGTTGTGCGAATATTGAGTCCAATTTAAGCATTAAAGGCCAGACAAAAGAGAGATCAACTATTAATTTTCATCAAAATAGATTCATATACAAAGTGACAGTACTACTTTATTGAAAATATTAATTTATTTAAAAGTATAACATTTGCTTCCTAAATGGAAAATATATATTTATAATAATTAGGGTATAAATAGCAGAAGGTAAAAGAAAAATATTCCAATAATAGAAAGAATAGGTTAGTTGTCTTTATCTTTTTATTTTAACTTTGAGGATTTGAACCACATTTAAATGAAAGGAATACAAAACCAGAATTAATTGTTTAAAGCAATCTTAAAAGAAATTCTAAATGTCCTAACTCATCTTTTAAAGTGTGTCCCATAACAGCTACATATTCTCCAATTATGCAACCTACAGTAATTAAGCATGTTTGCCATTTATCAATAATGGTTTAATTACATAGTGTATACTTCTTATTCAGTAAAATGTGCTTATTCTGGACTAATAGTTGCAACTACCCAATAGGTACATTTTGTTTAAAGTATTGGAATAGTCATCAAATGTAAAGGACAGTGGAGGCTAGAAAACATTATCTGCAACATGGAAAATACCCCCAAATATGGTTTGTGACAGACTAAGGATAGTTAAAGGGTTAGATGTTTAAAAATGCTATATCTTCCCCAAGTTTCTAAACAGTTATTATTAGTATGCCTGTTAGTATCTCAAAGGCTTTAGCAAGGAATATCAAAGTCTCACACAGTAAAAGATATTTTGAATTATTTTTGTAAATTCACAGGAGTCCAGCTAACTACTGCCTACACAACAAATGCTCAGACAAACAATAACTACCAAATTCAAAGTTAGAATGTCAAGAGGTTTTTCATGCAAGAAAATCAAATCTCAGACTGTTAAATGACTACCTCTTGAATCCTTTAAAAATAATTAGGAAAGCTTAGCAATTAACTTTGTAATCTTTCACCTCTCCTCCTGATATTGGAGGAAAGTATCTGCACTAACAGACTCCAAAACTGAAATTGCCAATTTAGGAAGAGCAGGCTAATGGTAACTTAGGTTTAAGCCTTTTATCTGTCATTTCTAGACAAGATATTTAGCTTTTAAATTTTTCTGCTTTTACACTTTTATTCTGAAGAAAAAACAATTTAACTTATGTCAGGAGCAATGCTACATAATTTTAGGGAAAAATCATTTGATTAGGCCTAGTTCTCCTGCCTACAGCCCAGCTATGGCATTTCGAGACATAATTCCATTTTGGCCTCCGGTCGCAACTGAGACCTCAATGATCCGGTGATGCTGTGATGCTCTAGGACCAGATTACAGCAGCTGAAGACAGCCTGGGAGGAACAAAATCTTCCTCTACTCAGTTCCTCATTGTTCTTGGATTGTTACACCTTGTTTATCCAGATGTACTGAACTCTATGCAAGTCATCTGTTACATCTGTTTCTCCCGAGGTACTGAATAAAAGGTGTGGTAATCCAGGGATTTCATCTTTGCCACCCAGAGCATCACTGATCAGGCCCAAAGCTCAGCTTCTTCTCAGTCTCATTTTTCTACCTTTCCTGTGTAATAAGTTAATTTGCCCTGTGCTGCCGTGGCTCTCAGGAGACTAGGACCCACTGCAGAGGTTCTAGTAACGTCCCCTTTCCCTGTTCCCTACAAACTTGGATGTGTTTAGCTTAGAGGTAGACATGAATTCATAGTTAATTCTTGCCGCTGATTTACAAGTACTTTCCGCTGACCTATTGTTTGTCAGACTTACATTTCTCACCTTATTTCCCTCATCAAACCATTTCTTCAATAGTTCCATTGGGTCTCGAGTTTCTAGCCTTCGGGTTTGTTATTTTCCTTTAGCTTTACTCTGTTTATTTCAAAGCAATGAGACATAACTTCAAATTTGCATTTACGTCAGTCTTCTTTCAAAATGTGTGGCAAGAGGTCCAGGAGCTTCATTGAAATACAATAATAGAACAACTCGAGTTAACGGTAACTGAGATCAAAAAGAGGTAATGTGTAGGGAAGGCACCGTGTAAACTATTAGGCATTATCCAAATGAAGTGTATCACTGTGACTTTCAGAGACACTTGATAGATCATGCAATGCAATTATGCACAATAAAACTGCAAGAAAATTCAGCCTTTGAGAAGCAAATATTCTAGGCAGGGCAAACTTGGCCCTTCTGTATCATGCAATGGGACCATCAGTGAGAGACTCATATTTTCTTTCATTTTTAGTTTCTAGACAAAACATCTAAATTTCATGTGAAATTCATCATTTCCCCACCTTTGCCTGGCAACTTACAATTTTAGTGGTTTTTTTCCAAGTAAATATTCTCCACTGTGGCCAGTCCTTTCTCCTTCCTATGTGTTCATAGCTGCTCCAAAATGCATCTCCCTGCAGGTCTCCCTCTCAGTGTGCCCCTACCGCTTCCTGGACAGAAAGTAGAGGCCTCCTACACACCAAGGCCACATTTTTTTCTCCCTTGCTACAGAAAGGGGGAACAAGCAATTGCAAACTGCAGACTAATCTGTAGCACGAGCTGATCTCTGTGGTGATTGCTGCTGCTGACGGGTGCCCAGCCACTGCTCCCCAGAGCCTTGGGTGTTTATTGGTCACCAGCCACGCAGCCACCTGAGTGACTTGCGCCCCTTACGCCACCCTGCTAGACCACGCTGAGCTCAGGGTGAGCTCCAAGGGGCCAGCACCCCGCTCGGAAGATGGCAGGCTCAAATACCGAAGCCAAAGCGTGTCTCGTCAGGGGCTGTGACGCAGTGGCTGTGGGCTAGCTGCGTGGCCTGGCTTGTGTCTGACGTCATGCACAGGCGCTCCTTGCACTCACGCGCTAAGCCAGGATTCTGGTAAACAAGCGCACACTGGGCACGGGGCTCGACCACCCTGAGGTCGTCTCTCCGGGACACAAAATGCGCTTGTTCTTTGCTTTCGCTTGGGAATTCCCAGAAAGCGAAGCTGGGCGGCTGCAGACTGCAGGCTCTGGGCCCACACTCCACACCCTCCTTCCACACTGCTTTAGAAGACCACTTTCGAGTACAGCGAGGTGCTCGGTAGCTAATGATGCCGATGCTGGGGTTCAGCAGGGGGCCACGTTGACTGTGAGCCCGTGTCGCGGCTCCCCGAGGCAGTCTGAACGTTTCCCTCTGCAGTTCCTGCACGGAAGCCCAACCCCAGCGTGATGGAGCTCACAGGTGGGTGGCAGGCATGAGGCGGGGCCCCAAGAGCAACACCTGCACCCCTATAAAACAGGCCCAGTGAGCTCTTCTAGCTCCCGCACGGACACAGTGAGCAGTCGGCTGTGTGCAGCCGGAAGGAGGTGACCACGCCGGATGCTGACCTGACATCCTCGGCCCAGCAGAGCAGATGAGAGACAGGATCGCTCAGTGACAGCGGTGAGGAAGGCATTCGGTGAGGAACTGGCCTGAACAAGGACGCAGGACTTTGACCTTGAGTCACTGGAAGGACCCGAGGGCGGTGGCCGGTGCCTGCAGTGCCTGCCACGTGCGGAAGGCCCACAGTTCCTACGGGAGAGGCCAGGGTGGTGCTCAGCAACAGAGGAAACGAGTGTGAAGATGCTGCAGAAATGAGTTATTTTTCCTGCTTTTGGCGTCCCTGGACTCTGGCCTGCACCTGAGCTGAGGGCGCAGGGAAGGGAGGCCGTCAGCACCCGCGTGTGCAGGGCCCACAGTGCTCCCTCGGGAGCGGCACACTGGTCCACATCTCCGTGTCTCTCAGGAAAATCCCCAAGGAGCTGGGCTGCTTTGGACCCGAGATAGCTGGAGGGTGGGCGTGGAGCCAGTGCGGTCTCCTGGCCCATCGGGGGCTCTGCATCCAGGTGACCGCGACCTCCCCTCTCAGCCTGCTCAGTGCCCTCCAGAACAGCTCCCAACACCCCAGGCTCCGTCAGTGCCTCCTCTGCACGTCAGAGCCGCTGCCCGCTTTCTCAGCAGAGGGCTGGGCAGAGAGGGACCCAGCACTCGGTTCCACTCTGTGAGGCTCTGTCCCATGGGTGGGGCCCCTCCCGGGAGGTGACACCTCTGTCACAGATCCTGGCCCCAGAAATGAAGAAAACCCTCCAACCCTCTGGCCCTCCGTGCGGCCCACTGGGTCCCAGCGGCCCAGCCTGGCGGGTGCATTCTGCGGGAGGATCGGGACACATTCCACTGCCCAAGCCAGGAGCCCACCCTCACAGTTCTGTCCCAGCTATCGGGTCTCAGCAGCAGTTTCTGGAGATTTCCCAAGCATCAGAGTCCAAAACCTTCCATGTGGTTTAAGGGAGCAAATTAATAATAAAAGATGTACTTGGTTTAACAAAGAGCTGTACTCAGTAAAGAAAATAAGAACAAAGGAAGGGAGAGAAGGTAGGAAGGAAGATGTGTTTGTCCTTATCATATTTACTTACTAGATTTCTTCACAGTCCGTTAAAAAAATAAACAGAGCAAAACGCCACATGTGATGGCTCTGAGCACAAGGTTCCTATGTGTTCTTTCTGCAGTCGCCTTGACAGACACAGCCATCAGCGGGACAGTGTGGAGCCGGCCGGCGGCCTGGGAACGCGGCCCCTCACAGGACACCGCCCGACAGCCCCTGTGAAGTGCTGGACCGACGGGCAGGACCCCATGTTGTCTCAGCACAGACAGAAAGGGGGCACCACACAGCCCAGGCCCGCGATCTCCCCGAGACAGTGGCCTGTTGCTTCACCAGAGCAGTGACAGCGCCCCCGCCTGCTTCGCCTTGGGATAAGTTCATCTATTCATCTGTTACAGAGCCAGCCGAGTCTCGCCATGCTGTCCACGTGCTAGCGACATGCTGTTGTTCACCATTTAACGGGAACTCCTGCGCTCAGGTGGGCCTCCTGTCTCAGCCCCCTATGTAGCTGGGACTTCAGGCCCTTTCTGGATAAGAGTTCCACAGACACTAAGTCCTGGGACTGGCCCCAGCCCCAGGCAGCGGCCCTTCCAGCGAGGCAACAGCAGGGCAGTCAGACTTCAGCAGCCAAGACCAGGAGAGGCACACGTGATGTCCCTTTGTGTCCCGGGAACTTCAATAGTGCCGCTGAGGCAGACTTCTCCTCCTGACGCCCCAGTCCTGAGGATGCCCCTTTACCAGTCTGCCCCTTGGGGCTGAGGAGCTGACCGCCACGTCCAGGTGCCAGAACTGCCCACCCTACTTCTACAGGAACGTGCGCATGTCAGAGCATATCCTCCTGGTGCTGTTGAGATGTCACGTAGCGCCTGTGAGGCATGTGGGGCTGCTGGACAGCAGGACAGCAGGACAGCAGGACCCTGGGGGCCCCCGGGCAGCAGGGACGTCTAGACACATGTGCATCAACCGGGAAGAACAAAGCCCTGACGGTAAAACCAATGGTGCCGTCCTTTCAGCAGGGCTGACTTGGCCTCTGAACGCCTGAGTTAGGAAGGAAGAGCAGCCAGGACTTCAGAGGCCCGGGTCTGAGCTGGGCTTCTGTGGTCTCCTTCTTCCCCTGCGCACCTCAAGGGTCTCCTGGAAGGTGGGAGTCAGGATGTGGGGTCCCCCAAGCCTGTGCCTCTGCAGGAACTTGTGCTTTGGGGAAGGGGAAAGAGGACGGCACCTCCCAGCCCTGCAGGCTCTGCCCACCCTGCAGGGCCAGGATTTGTGCAGAGCTGCAGTACTGGGACCAGCCATCCTGGGGAGTGGAGGAACCGGCTCCGCCTCCCTGTGAGACAGGAGACAGAGAAGCAACAGGTGGCAAGGGTGGGGAGCTGAGCAACAGATGAATCCCCGGAAACCCACCTGGAGGGAGAGGGGCCCCGGAAGTCAGCCCGGGAAGGTGCAAGGCCCGGAGCAGGGCCCTTTGTTGCCGGCTAGCAGCAGCACCACCAGCGTTTCACTGTCTATTTTCTGCACTCACAGAGACAGCCCCACAAGGCGCACACACCCAGCTGGGTGCCTCCTCCAGGGAGCCCTCTCTGCTGGCGAGAGCATTTCCTGTTCTCTGGGAGGTACACCCCCAGCCTCCAGTGCTCTCCCTTGACTTCATTCCTCAGCCTCCTCAGGACAAGAGCCCAGAGGCAAGAAAAGAGTCAGGAGCGGAGGCTCCCAGCCTGGTTCCCAGTTTGCCCGGCCTCAGGGCCACAGTGTGTTTGGTGTAATCACTGTCCAGGGAGCAGAGCAGCAACGGTTTCCAAGCTGCGGGTTCACATCTGCTCGTCTGAATTATGTTTTAGAAAAAAGGTTGTAAAAGGTTGAAAAGAATCCTCCTCCTGTCCATTCAGCTCTGATGGCCCAGATTAAAGCTCCCGGCCAGGGCAGATCTTCATTGTGTAGCAATGTGTGCCTGTCCCAAACCATCTCGGCTAGAACATCTGCTACTAGGGCAATAAGAAAAAGAAATCAATATCCAATTTGCAAACAAGAGTATGCTAACCAGATTTAATTACCCTTACGAGTTTCCAGTAGCTTCTATTAGGCCACATAAGCTAGACACGACACCAGCAGCAGACACACACCTCTGAAGAACATGTCTCACAACCAGGGCTGCAATCCCAGCACTCTGGGGAGCTGAGGCAGGGTCGCAAGTTCAAGCCCAGCCTAGGCTACACAGTGACTCAGCAAGACCTTGTTTCAAAGTAGAAAATTAGGGCCGGGGATTTAGCTCAGTGCAAAAGCCAGTACTAAAAATGCTGCTGCTGTTGCTGCTGTGGATTTACTGACCCCTTGGGAGGTGACTCTGGTCTTGTGCAGGAATTTCAGCTTCTCAGGGAGGAGCTCAGATGAGGCCAATGCTCATGTCACGGGCCTAAGCCTCCTCCTGGGAGCCCCCTGGGGGCCCCAGGACCAGCTGCACACCCTTCCGGTTCCTGCTGCTGTCTCTATTCTCCACCCAACAGGTAATCGAGGCAGGTGTCGCAGGTGCTCTTCGGGCCTGTGGCTCACGCTGTAGACAGCGGTGTCCCCATCCCACAAGCACTTCCTTGTGCATCCTTGTTTAATCACGTCAACATCACCTGGGCACAGTGTGCACCTCCGCCGTCTTCTATGGTTCAATTCTGCTACCACCAAGTTCTTTCTCTCCAAAATGATGAACTGTCTTCCTACACAGCAGGACACACAGGCGCTAACTGCAGAGAATGAGGTGGATTCTGGCTGCTGCCATGGCCAGGAGCGGAAGGGGAGGTGGGTTGGGTCTCCGTGGTTCCTGGGGCCTCTTCCTTCCTCCCCGAACCCACAGCTGTCAGCTGAGGTGGGAGGCAGTCGGGTGTGGGCTGCCCGGTGGACTGGGCCAGAGGGGGTGAGGACCACAATCCCAGTCTCACAAGGACGGGCCAAACTCAAGTCAGTCCAAAGGAACTGTGTGCAGCTTTCTCTTTCGCATGGCCCATTAGTCACACCACACGTGGGGAGCTTTTCTCATATGTGTGTGTGTGTGTGTGTGTGTGTGCGCGCGCACACATGTGTGGACTGCAATGATTTCAGAAGCTCAGAAGTAATGAGAAAAATAATGAGGGTCCAGTAACCCAGAGAAGACTACAGAATTATTTTCAGATATTTGAAACATTATCATGTACAACAGAAGTCAATTTATTAAATTTTCCCCTGGGTAAGATATGGCTTAGTGGACTGGAGTTGTCGGAAGGCAGAGGGTGGTGTAGATTTGAATGGATGAGTGAGGCTGCTATCACGGTGTTACACTTGCCCCGGAGGTTGTTCAGGGAGTGAAAACCACTTTACACAGGAAATCCTGTCGAGCCTTCTTACACTCGAGGCAGGGTCAGTGCCCCTCCCCACGCACCCCCTTTCCTGTTCTGTGCTGTCCCAAAGCTCGGAGCTGTCTTGTGCGTGGTGGTGCACTATGCTACATCTTGTTACAACAACGAAGAACAAAGACTCCTTAGGACACTGTCCCTGGCTCTGCAGGGAGAATTCCAAACTCCAGTGGCAGTTCTGGAGGAAAGTTGCAAAATAACATCACCTATTCGGAGACCAACTTTCCAGTCAATGTGCAAGTGTTCCTCGAGGGGGGAGCGAGGGGACTTATGTAAGAAGCACCCTTTGGGGCTCACATACCTGCCTCAGTGCTCTGCACTACTTTTGAGTTTCCCAACTCATGCATTTTAATGACTAATTTCAATGAAAATTTTGGATCATATAATTTGCTTAACTGACAGTAAACACTAAGTGCTGTTTTCAGAAAGGAAGTAGACTGTGAAAGTCTGAAGTCCAAGAGCTTCGTCTCTCCTCTCTGACCGATGAGAGCGAGGAGCTCACGTCTCAGCATGACCCACGTGTAGTTTTCTGCCCAGCGACGAAGCCCTTTGTTTCTGCATGGTAACGTTGTTTCGAGTCTGTTTTCTAAACATCACTGCCCTAATATGCTCACTTCTTAAGATGCCAGTTTACAATTCATTCTCTAAATACCCGGATTATGTTTTAATCATATGATGAACTTTTGCAGTTAAACTGATGAGCACCGCTGAGCCAATCCTTTTCTTTCAAGTGGTCTTTCCTAAAAAGCCAGGTTCCAGGGCCCCAAGGCCACCCACCGCCCACTTCGCTCACACAAGGCACCTGTCACCCTCATGCCCATCGGGTCTGATGGCACTGCGAGCGTCCAAGGCTGCGACAACATTTCTGACCCCTCCATCTCATCATCAGGCAATCACGCACTGTTCCATCAATGTCTTCATTTAAAAGCAAACGGAGGGGACAGTATCCCAAGGTAAGGGCTCTTTGTGCATGGGCATCCATGTTGAGAACTACTGGTGTGATGCTTTGCCAGGGGCCGCTTCAAACACCAAAGGGCAAACCCTTGTCTGTATATTTTATGATATAGAATTTTTTTTTTTTGGTACCAGGGATCGAACTCGGGTCCTTGTGCTTGCAAGGCAGGCGGCGGAACCACTGAGCTAAATCCCCAGCCCTTGTCTGTATATTTTAGCATGTGATCTTTTGGCACCTCTGGACCTAAGGTATCACATAAAGGTATTTTTAAAAATATAAATTAAAATAAACTAATAAAAATCACTGCAAACTTAAGATAAATCACAGCAGAAAGCCCACGGGATGTATCTGTTCTGAACCGAAAGGGGGAGATGCTGCTGATAGCGAAACCCCCACCGTGTGGGTAGCACACGCAGTCACACACATGCAGGACACACGGACAGCGGAGGCCCGGGAAGCTAACAGCAGCCCCCAGGCTGCGAATCTGTGAGTCATAGGTGTTCCAACAGTGACCAGGATGCCAACTCTCGGCTGCCCAGGGCAGCAGCCCGGCTCGTCCGGCTGGCACCTGTGGGCAGGAAGGACGCCCCACTGCTGCAGAGGCAGGGCTGTCTCCTGCTGGGGAGCAGGCCAGGCCCTCACCACCCGGCCCCACTCACGCTGCAGGCAGTCGGCGTTGAGCAGGTCCTGGCACTTCTCGTGGCACTTGACGCCACACTCCAGGCAGCGCACGCCCTGCCGCGCGATGCCCCACAGCAGCCCCTCACACTCGTAGCAGTAGGTGGGCGTGGTGGCCGTCCACACCTCGAAGGCATGTGGTGTGGTGCAGGACATGGGGTAGACGAGCGCCTGCAGGGTCTTCCTGAAGACGTGCATTTTCTGTGGGAAGAAGGGGCAGCTTGGCAGACTGTCAGGGATGGAGGGCGTCTTGACTGCAGCCCAGCCCTGCCCTCTCCTCCCCAGAGCACCAGGCCCCCGTCAGACCAGGGAACAGAGCAGTGCTACCTGAAGCCAGGCCCCTCTGCTCGCTCCTTTCCTCGCAGGCCGTGGTCCTAACCCCTAACACCGTTCCCATCCTGCTTACTGCAAACCCTGGGACCCCAAGAGGACGAGCATGCTGCTCGCTGGCCTGGGGCCCTCAGCTCCTGGCGGGGCCCGGCCTGAGCGAGTTGGGACACCGACTCCCACCTGGGTCCCTGGGGCATGCCTGGTCCTCGCTGACTCTTGGTAAGGCATAAAGAGCATGGAAAGCATTCCTGCTGCTGACCTGGGCTTCTAGCAACATCGGACTTTGGGTCCTGCCCATGCTCCCCCGATGCTGCCCCTCTGTCCCCCAGGCTGCAGCATTGAGCACCAGCCAATGCCTAAGGGGGCATCCAGGAGATGAAGGTCACATGTGGCCGGCTCCCCCGTGACTTCTACTGTAGAGGGAGCTAATTAGGGTTCCCTAAGGAGAGGCCACTGCCGGCTGGAAACACCCAGGGGATGACTGACCCAGAGACCTGGGATCCCAGGGACAGGTCCCCCATGCCCAATGTGGGCTTCTTCAGTAGGCCAACCACAGCTTCCACCCTGCTCCCTTTTGCAGCCCTGCAGGACCTGCTGCTGCCCCTGTGTGTGAAGTGAATTAGTGCTCTAGCATGTAGGAGTCTTGCAATCCACAGAGGCACCAAGTCTGAATCTTCCTTCTCTGCCCTTCCTATCATATGCTGCTATTTGAAGATCAAATTATATACCGACAATGAAAGTGTCTTGCAGCCCTCAAAACCCTAAATAAACACTGAGTATGCTATGGACCGGTGATTTTCAACAACTAACATGGGGTGATGGAGGAACAACCAGGCAAGTCCTCCCACACTCTTACAGCACACTCTGGGCATGTGTGCACGCACACACGCACACCAAGGTCACACTCACAGCGACTTCACACAATGTCTGCTGTGGGACAAATGGACATGTGAAGCCCTGCAGCAGCCCAGCTTACAGGGATGGTGACAGGGAACACCAGTCCTCCCACGTCTCCTCTCAGAGCTGCTTCCCATGGGGTGTAAGAACCAACCACTGCTCTTCAGTCCATAGTCCGATGCTAGCATTCCTTCCCTCCATGCACTCCTCTGCTAGGTGTGGCCAGGGTTTATCAGTAATGCTATGGGGCCCCATTCAGGGAATCCAGCTTTGCTAACAATTTTTCTAACTTTGAATGGCGAGATCTGTTCTCACCACTCCGTGAGGGTCTGGCCCTTCCAAAGCTCTCTATACTGCATGCAAGTCCACAGAGCAGCATTATGGCAATGCCAGAGCCAGCGCCAGTGCACGAGGTGGCACATGCCTATAGTCCAGCACTTTGGGAGACTGAGGCAGGAAGATCATAAGTTTGAGTCTCTCCTGGCCAATTTAGTGATGTAGTAGGACCCTGTCTCAAAAATCAAAAGTAGCACCATTCCACCACTCACTCCTAGGGAAGAGGTTGTGAGCCAATCTCAGTGCCCAGGAAGAGGCTCCCCGCCACCATTCCACTGCTCCTAGGGCAGAGGAGGTGAGCCGCGCAGGCACCAGCAGCACCCCCACACACACCGTGGAAATGAGAAGACATGTAAACAAGCCTCAAAAACAGACTTCCAGATCACCTACA
>NW_004624731.1:6870014-6880369 GCF_000247695.1 Heterocephalus glaber
AAATAAATAAATTCAGTCACATAAAAAATAAAATCAAAAGTAAAAAAAGGCCTGGGGATGTAGCTCAGTGCAAGGGGTCTGTGTTCACTTCCCATTACAGAAAACACAGGGGGAGTTAATCAAGTGAGGATTAAGTCTATACAGCTGGACAAACTCCGCTGTGCTTATATCTAGACGCACCCCACCCCATGTGCTCATAGAGGGGGCTTTCTGTAGTGACTGGATCAGTCCACCGATGGCTTAGAGCTGGTGTGTGCTGGGGCTGACGCCTGGTGGACAGATGGGCCCCGTGGGCCTGGCATAAACTCTAGGTCTCCCTCCTCCTGCAGGGTCTTCTCCATCCCTCTCTGCTTCCTGCCTACCACTCCAGCAGCTGTTTCCCCTCTGCCATCCGCCCTACCTAGGAGCCAGCCCACTAGGACTGGAACCTCCTCACACTGTGAGCCAAATAAACCTCTCCCCCTTTGACTTGTGGGCGTCGAGTATTGTGTCCCCGCAAAGAGAAAGTGACTAAGAGGAAACTAGTGGCTGAGGAAAGCAGGTAAGATGTTCTTCGTCCAGTTAAGAAATTGTAAAATATATTTCATAGGACATGACTCTTGCCTCTCAGAGGAACACGGGATCCTGGGGAGAGAATGTGCTTCCTCAGCAACAGAATCAGACCTGTTCACCATGACTATAAGAGGGGCAGAGGGAGAGGGACTTTGTGGAATAAGATGAGAGACAGATTAAGAAGCCCTGAAGAAACCAAGCAGCAAAAGAGCCCCCAGGGCACCATGGCAAAGGAAGCCGCAGTTCCCACAGGAGGTGGGACTGCTTTCCTCTCCATGTAGGCGGGAGTCACTGCCTAGGAGAGGGTGCTAGCTGAAGGGGTCAGATCGGATGGGTCGGCATTTGGCCCCAAAGAGGGGCCCCGGCCTGGGCCAACAGTGTGGACCCAGCTACAGCAGCACTCAGACGGTGGGGCCTGCAGCTGCTCCCACAGCCACGAAGGGGAAGAAAGGCCTTGGGGCCCACCCTGAACACGCGTGAGCTTCTGTCTCTTGCCCCCAGCTGCACAGCACAAAGGCCTTGCGTAGCAGATGCTGTGGGTAATCCGGGGTGGCGGGAGGCTCCATGCAGGCTGGATGCACACTGCAGGCGACAGAAGGCACCGAGGATTTAGGTGTGCGGGGTCTGGGATCCAGGTCCCTGGGACACAGGTATGACTGCAGGAGTGCGTGTGAAAGGGAAATGAACTTCTCTGTAGCTAATGCTGGACTTGCGAAGCGGGAGGTGACCTCCCTCCCATTCTTTTAACATGCCTTGCCTGGCTCCCTCAGACATCTCAGGAATTTTCTTTGTTCTCAGTTTTCTTACTCCTGCCTCCCTGCCATATGCAAATAAGGTGAAACTCAGTGCACTGTGTTAGCCAGTGAACCTGCTGTATGTGAAATTCTGTAACCAATAAAGTTGCTGGGCCTATAGGTAAATGAAGGATTGAAATTTGTAACCCCGCCCCTTCCCTATCTGTATAACAACCCAGCTCTGGCTGAGTTGCCGGGTCAGTCTTTTTGTGGAGAAATCCCAGACTGATGCGCTGGCGTTAGGAATTAAGCTGCACACTTTGCCTCCAAAACTTCTGGGTGTGTCTTCCATTCTCCCGGACTACCGGCATTGAGCTGTAGACACTGGAGCTGTATATACTGGCTGGCACTTTGCTGCTACAGGTGGACCCCAGAATCAGCAAAACTCCATGACCCTGGGGAGCCCTGAGGGATTTGGCCGTATGAGTGGCTTGCTATTTAAATATTTTAAATAATTTTAAACTTTTCAAGTTTTCTGCAACAAATTATTTTCTAAAAGATGTGCATTTTCTGATTATAATAAAGCACATCCTCCCCGAAGAAACAATTCATCCAACAGGCACTAAAATAAGACATAATACAATTTATCATTTCAAAGTCAGGCGCATGACTTCCTGGTATTTTTTTCTATGCCTGAACAAGATGTAAAACTTTTGCAATTAGAAAAATCAACAACAGCATCACTTTTACATTGTTTTACTAATTCCAAGGAAGAAGGCACTTTGTAATGTGTGTAGATACTGTTTTAAATTGTCCAAAAGTGAGTAAGGAAAGTTTCCCTTTCTGAGCCAGGTGCAAGCTACAGATTTCAAAAGGAGACAAATATGTGATAAGAATTTCTGCTCTGCGAAGTGAAGAAGGTAGTCACATGGTATATAACTTTCTGAACAATTAGGGCACCAGAGGAAACACATTTTCCTTTCTGTTTGTAACTAACTGAGGAAACTAAAGTGGGCCAAAAAATAAAGCATCTGGCTTCCTGCCAAAAGCAGTAACCAGTGTTTTGTGACCATCAATATTCTAATCCACCCACTGTTAATTACAGCAGCAGTAAAATCTGCTGCCTTGATTTACCTGGTTATTTCTCTTTTTCCATATTACTGTGCTAACCAATGACCAAAGTAATGAAGTTCTATTTTCTCATGCCCCATGGGTTTTCCTTGTGGAATTATATAAATCCTTTACCTTCTATAGTACAAAAAATCACTTTCTGATAGTTTTGAGCAAAATACGATGTTTGCTTTGACGCTATTTCATGTAGTTGATGCAGACTTTTTAGGAAAGAAATACATTTACTGTCCTGTGGGTATATGCTTTACTATTTCTGGACAAAAGCATCAGATTTACAGAGAAAACACTGGGTACAATGTGACTTTTGAAATCTATTTAAAACATGAAGACAGTGCAAGAATAAGTTTCAGAGTTTAAAGACAGACGCGACTTTGGTGCTGATTTACTCATCAGAAGAATCACACTTCTGGAGAGTAGTGACACTCTAGAAGCTGAAACTGCTCAGGGAAGGGTTTTGTAGCAGGAAGAACAAGCGAAAACTAAAAGTCATATGCATCTCACTGAAAGACTGCACATAATTTGGATTCAGTTGTACTGTTTCATAACAAATGCTAATGTTCATTTTCCTAAGTAACTTACAGAGTGACACAGAGGGCAGAACAGTGGTAAAGTAGATGATGGATGGGCTTTGCTGTCTGTTAAGACATGGAACATACTTTTTGTGGACTATGCATGTCACCTGCTGATGGAAATGTGCATATAAATAATGGAGACGACATGGTACCATGATTCTTGTAAATAATGGAGATAGCACAGTACCATGATTCTTGTAATAAGCCCCCAAACTGTGACTTCCTACACTGGGGGAAACTGGCCGTTTCAATATGGAAAGACTAACTTTTACCTCTGGGGGAAGAGACAGAATTTTTGTAATGGAAAAGCAGGAGGAGGGGCTGGAGTACTACTGTAAGGGAGGAAGGAGAGGTGGTCGCTGTCTCCCGTTAAGACGGCACATTCTGTTCTGAAAGAGAAAACCCAGAAACAGCCTGGAGCCCACAAAGCCAACACAAGAGTGTCTTGCAGTAATAACTGTACAGAAGGGAGAGAAGACACAAACCATAGGATGAAAATAGTGCAAGTTTTAATGAATCACAATATTTGATGGCACTATGGTTTATATCTAAAATGTCCCCAAATTCTCATGTGTTTGGAAGGTGACTGGGCCATGGGGTACTGTACTCATGAGTGGGTTTATCCAGCGACAAGCTGAGTAAGGCCGGAAGGGGAGACCTGCTTGGGGTTGGTCCCTGGGGGCGCGATGTGGTGGGAGGTGTTCTAGCTCTGGGTATGGTTTGGCTTCTCTTTCTCTCTCCCCTTCCTGGATGCCATGGGTCAGTGGCTTCCCTCCCCCAGGCCCATGTGCCAGGCCGTTTCTGCCTTAGGCCCCTTCTCCAAGCTGTGCATGGTTGGAATTTTGTCCCAGCAACGGGAGAGCAATGGGCAGAGACCGTGTTAAATTTGGAAGTCTACATAAAGGGATGGAGAGTACAGCTAAGTGGTGAGGTGACTGCCTGGAATGCAGGAAGCTTTGGATTTCATACCGAGCACTGCAAAAACCAAAACAAAACAAACAAAACTTCCTGGAACAAATATAAACGAACAAAACTGACTCCAGAGCAAATGTTTAAATAACAAGGTCACCATCACCATATTAAATAAGGTGATTCAGAGGACAAAGAGCCACCCTCAAAATAGGCATCAACTGGTTTCAGAGCCACTTTGGAGGCCTGAGAGGTCCAGCACAGTATGAATACCAAACACTCCAGAGCAGCTCAGGAGAGGCAGACTCCAGCGCATATGAAGCTAGTTTAACACTCAGGCTAAGGTCCTTCAAGGGTACATTGTCGGCTGTTTTTACTTAGGAACCTAGATGGAATGTCATTAGTAAACATGAGTGCAAATCAAGGCCCAGAGAGTTTCCCAGCGTGCCTTGGGTCTCACTGGCAGATGTGGAGCGGACGAGGTGAACGTCAAGTTGGGGAGACCGAGCTGGGGGCCGTGGCCATGCTCATGAGCCAGACAAGGCCTGTGGGATGAAACTGGAACCCCACACCCCTGTGCAGGGACAGGGAGGGTGGTGTCCCTCAGCAGCACGGCTGACACCCGACATGGTACGCTGGAGCCTTCCGCTCTTGGCAAAGATGCCCAATTAACACGCCAAGGGCCACCCCGGGCATCTCCCACATGGCCAGGCCAGCAGCCCTCAGCAGAGCCATGTGGTCATGCTATCCCGCCCAGGCATCTGTGTTAGTTACCCGTGTAACGGCTGGATGCGACAGCTTGTTTGCGTAATGGCTGGACGCGACAGCTTGTCAAGAGTGACATTTAAAGGCCTGGCATGCCGAAGTCATATTTCATTTGCTCTGTGAGACATGGCTGGGGAAATGGACTTTGTGAAGCAGAGAGGAGCTAACGGACTGTTTTCCTCCATCCAGTCCCGGGAGAAGTCTGAAACTGAGCAGTGCAGCCTGCTTTAGGTGACCGAGCATTGATCAGTAGCTAATTTACACGAAGGGCAGAGTGGTCCCGGTTTGGGGGCTCAGAAAATGGAGCTGAACTTTTATAATTTCTCCTGCTCACCCATGCACTTTGTGCAGGAATGGATAGTCACAGTTCAAACCCGATAGTGTATTTTAAAACTTCAGAAGGAAGAAAGGAGTTTATCTAGTCTTTTCACTGTGGCGACTGCCTCCACAGCTTTCTCACACCCCTGCGGTGTCCCTACTCTCCCCCTGCTATCCAAACCATTCCCAAGACACACACCACCTCTCAGCTCTAACAGGGGGCCAGCAAATGTTAGCTGCAGCCTGGGTAGGCAAGTGAACTCGTCCCTGGACAGGAAGGTGTCTCCGCCTGCCTCCTGCCTGTGCAGGTCACACACACCGGGTGGGGTCTCGGGGGTGGAAAGAATGAGGAAAAGTGGACTTTTGGAAGGAAGAGGGCAGGGACGGGATGAAGCGAGTGGGAGATGAAGGTGTAAATACGTGGATGCAACAGGGAAACAAGAGGTGCGATACCAGCACACCTTTCAGTCTGTGACAATGAGAAGGTTGCTCGTATTGGAAAAGGTAGGAGGAGGAGGAGGACAAATCACCTCGTTCCACCCCTGGTGCGGGTGCAGGGGAGTGGCACTCAGCGCACAAGCCCTGCATCCTCAAATACTGGACCTGGGCTGTGCCTGAAGCCAATTAAGTCAGCGCTGCCTGGCCTGGGGCTGGTAACTGTGCCTCGAAAGCTCATCACTGACCTGGATATCTGCAGCCGGCTTTGTCGTCTACTCAAACGTGCTCACCTTCCATCTAAGGAGAATTTACAGGGCATCTACCTTGTGCCCGGCCAGCACTAAGCAGCAGTAGTAAGAGAACCAGAAGGACCCCAAGAGGCAGAGCTGCCTGGAGGGGTCATGGTCGGGAACGGCTTATGCAAGATACGCAAATTAATTGTGATGAAAACGGAAGCAGAGCCTCCATGGCTGTTTACTGTGCCTTGGGCTCCGCCAAGTGGGAAGCCCAGGCCCATTCCCGTCCCACTGGCCTCCGTACTGTCCACTCCCTGTCGTGCTGACAGACAGGAAAGGCAGGCCTGGCCAGGACGGGGCCTGGACGGGGGGTCGCTGCTCCCCACCACACCTCGGAGGTCTCCGATAAGCGCTGTCCACAGCCCGCGAGGAGCCCTGGGGAAGCTTCTCGCCCGGGCCCTGATCTTTACACAGAGACCCTTCCAAGGGCTTTCCAGGGGAGACGGTGACAGATGCTCGGACAGGGGAGCATCTGTCAGGAGGAGCGGGGAGGGCGCTGTGTGAGAGCGAGGCGAGGCCCCAGAAAAGCCTGTCTCGCTCAGGTGTCCAGAGCTCCAGCTGCTCCTGAAACAGTGGCGTAAATGTGAACAGAGGGGCCACCCAGGGCCTCGGCACAGGGTCAGTGGCCGCCCACACCTACCAGCTCCTCGTTGTTCAGCGACGTCCTGATCACCATCGCCAGGGAGACGCCGGACTTCCGAGCAGCCAGGGTCTGCGACAAAGAGACTCTCCATGCATTAGCAGGCGGGAGGTTATAACGTCCACGCTGCCCGGCAGAAGCCCGGGGTAGGAGTGGCAGCTCCCGTGTGCCCACCCGCACTAGTGGACAGGGCCCTGGTTCGCCCCAGACATAGCCTCAGAAAACATGAGCTGAGAAGCTCCGAATGGGAAAGCGAGACCGGTGACCCCATGAGGAGCAAAGGGAAATCACAGCGGCACCCCCATTTCCTGTCTGCTCTCGGTCGCTTCTCCCAGGGTTACGAAGCCATGCACACAGATGATGCTCTACAGTTTTCCAGGTCAGCAAGCCATGCCCACCCGGCTCCTGTTGGGTCAATTCTTTCTTCCTGGGTTTACCCAAGACAGCCCTCATCTCAGACCACCACCTGTAAAGCACTGTGTTCTCGCTCAGTCTGAGCTTGCGCTATTGTAGACACAATGTAGTTCTTCAGAATGGAAATAGATGTAAATTATCGCAAAGCCCAGACTTCTATTCCTGCATGTGTCTGTCTTTTTATGTCCCCATCTTGTTCCCTTTTAGCTCATAAGTCACGAAAGAATGTTTGGGAAGGTCAGCAAATAGTAGCAAATAAAATTGCAAAGCACTTACCATGGCCTGAAGATCGGAAATGAAAGGAAACAAAGTTTAAATCATTAAACAATGGAGGTAGCAGAGTAGAACAACGTTAAATTAGTCTGACACTTCAAAGTAAGGTGCACTGTACTTAGAGGAATCCAAGCCAACTGCACTGAATCACCATGCTTTCCGGTACAAGGACTTCCCAGCCAAAGCCTTGCTTTACAACCATGGTGCTGCACTCAGGTGACGATTTTTATAGCAAAATTAAAATTCCTGGTATAAAATTTAAGCACATTGTTGCTAAAAGAGAAAGTTACATTTCTTTGGAGAGGATACATTTTTTACATAATAAACCATTAAGAATCCTATATATCCATAGGAAAAAATGTGATATATTTTGAATGGTAAAAATAGTATTTCTCTGTGGATGGGTTTTCTTTTCTTAACAACTGAACATAGACCACCACCCCATTATTGATGCTTAGCATTTCTCTGTGATTCCCAGTATATTTGATTGTAGGAGAATGAGTTATTTAAAATCATACCGAAGACTAATAAAATTTTAATGACTTGTGCACTATGGTTCTCTTAGAAAACAGAACTTATTAATTTGGCTAGACTCAGCCTTAATACATAAAGGACCAATTAATATTTTCAGCTTCTTTCAGAGTACTCCAGTCTTCTCCATCTGGGGGAGGAATTTCAAATCAAGCCCTAGACTTTGCAAATTCTACACATAGTCATTCAGCACATGCAGCTCACCACGGCCCAGCTCAGGGGCTTGGTGGGCGGGCCATGATTCCTTTGACTCAGTAATTTAACCTAATGTCAACAGTGGCCAGAGGGTGAGAGGAATTCCTTCCATCAAATACATTTTAAAGATATAATAAATGTAACACTTGGCAGAATCTGGCCTCGTCTATTTTACTCAATGAAATATTTATAGGCTAGGTAGCTAATGAGAAGTACATTATGTTTTAATAAAGAGAAAGTCAATACATGCAGTCCAAAAGCACCAACCAGGGGTGACTTACCACATCCCGAACAATAGGCAGAGTCTTCTTCCTGCGGAGGTCAGGCATGCTGTCGATGCCGTACAGACCCCACTTGGTCCTGAAAGGGAAAGAAAGCAGTGAGGCAGGGTAAGAGGACTGCATGGAAGGAAGACTCCACTGTCCATCGTGTAACAGTTTTCGGAGACTAAATGCACAGCATGATTCTCAACTACTTCATAAGGTAGTGAAGCCTCAAGACTGCAGGACTCTGTCCAGTGAGAGGGCAGTCCCAGGCCTCTGCCTGCTGCCCGGTGCAGGCCCAAACTCCAGGACATAGCTCGGATGGAGGGGCCATTTGTATTCAGGCCCAAGCAAAGGAGATGCAGACTGGTTAGGTGGCTGGAAGTGTGTGGGTCCTGCGGGAAGCCGAGCCACAGCATTCTTGGTACAAGTTTGGTCTGTCTGCCATGGAAAGTAGCTGCCTCTTTATGAAAGTAACACTTGCGTGTGTGCTGCATCTTCACAGATTCATCTGAGGTGGCATCTCCAGGAGCCGTGGGCAAATGTAAACAGCGATTCCCCCAAATGAAAGATGCCATGTACCTGGGTCTACCCCACAGATAAGTGCACAGGCTTGGAACACTGTTCTCTGATGGGATTCAGTGACATGGTTTTGTGATGACAACAACGTACCTGAATACTATGGCAACATTGTGTCTCGCTGGATTTTCTTAACCCCAACCTTTGCTTTTGGCATCAAACACTAGCTTGATAATTGGGGCAAACACTAAATTCATCATATGACTCACGCAAATGATCATAAACGCAGAATGGTAATACAGGTAAATGGTGATGAATGAATAGCAATGAGGCCGTATGAAAGGTCTGGAAATGAGGAGCAAATACGCGATGCAGGTGAGGACTTTAGCCCTGTACTGGAGGCCGACAGGGAGGGGTTCTTCTCAGTCATGCACTTTGAGGAGCAGCAACCCTCAGTTTAGCTCAAAGGACAAGAAAACTAGGGACTGAGGAGCAGAAAGGAATGAGAGAAAGAAGAAAAGGAGCAAAAGGAGCGGTGTGGTGGGGCAGGGGATGCTCAAGACCCGCCCGTCACTGTACGATAAAGATGTGGGTGAGTGAGCTGGACGTGGGGCTGTGCACCTGTCCATGCAGCCACCTGGGAGGCTGAGACAGGAGGGTCATTCAGGCCCAGGAGCTGGAGGCCAGCCTGTGCCACCTAGTAAGACCCTGGCTCAAAAAGATCTTAATATACCTTCCGTCACTGCCAGAGTGATGCCAAGCACCCCTAAACAACGGCTAGGAATCAGAGCTGGGGAGTTTGGGTCACAAGAAGGAAACCACTGGCAGCATGTTCTTCTCTTTCATAGTGGCTCAGTGTCTTCAACTTTCCCGTTATTATTTCTTTTTAGCTGACAAATGGTAACTGTGCACATTTATGGGGCACACCATAGGGTTCTAATCTGCACTCACACTGTGGAAAGTTCCATCAACTGGGGAGCGCCCCCTGCCTCTCAGTGACTATCCTCCTGACTGTGGCGAGGACTTGAGGTGCTCTCCTGCACCCTAGGAACTGCAGGGTATGTGGGGGGGGAGCGGTCACCTCTGCCCGGAGCTCTGTCCACGTGGGCACACAGGTCCCCAAGTGACCCCACCCCGTCCTGAGCGCTCCACACACCCGGCTCAGCGCACCAGTCAGGGTGACGCCAGGGGACAGCTCTGCAGAGCGCTCTGCCCAGTGTGTCTGCTTGGTCTTAGGGTTGCCGTGCTTCCGGGAGGGCCTCACTCCCTCCGTCTGGGAACAAGGACAGTGGAGTAAAGGGCAGGTTGGTAAATATTCTCCTATTACAGCACACTGATCACACTCACCAGCTGTCAGCACTGCAAAATGTTTCGACTTCTAAATAACACAATTTCACAGCTATGTAAAGAAACTCATTCAACTGCAACAATCAAGAAAGTGACTTTAGGTCCCAGTGCTCCTGGTCCAGACGAAGGGGTTTCCTGGCCACCATCCCTCCCGCCGCTCCCAGCCCAGAGGAAGGGGCTTTTGTGCCACCATCCCTCCTGTCCCTCCTGGCCCCTGTCCCACCTCTCCCAGCTCAGAGAAGGTGAGCTGCATAGGCGCCAACAGCACCCCATACTCCCCCAAGTTGAAATGAGAAGACATGTAAATAAGTCTCAAAACCAGACTTCCAGATCACCTAGAGCAACCCCAAAGGGAAATGAGATGGAACACTGATACTCAACCACCTGGACCCACTGAACTGGCAACAAAAGGGAATCTGGAAAAAATGAAATCAGCAATAATTTCTCAGATAACAGGA
>NW_004624731.1:6884964-6905580 GCF_000247695.1 Heterocephalus glaber
ACAGTGATATATGTGTGCCCATGTTCATAGCAGCACAGTTTGTGATAGCTAAAACTTGGAAACAGCCCAAATACCCATCAACTGGAGACTGGATAAAGAAAATGTGTTTTTAAAAAATAAAATGGAGTACTACTCAGCCCTAAAAATGAGAAATTAGAGACATTTGTTGCTAAATGGATGCACATTGAGGCGATACTCTTAAGTGAAATAAATAGGACACACGTGTAAATACCCAATAGTTTTTCTAGTGTGAGAAACTGAAAGTGTAATAAAGACTAAAATGTATAATAGGTAATGTGAAATAGGAAGAAAAGGGGCAAAGGGGAAGGAGAAGTGGGAGGGCTAGGGGAAAGGAGAGAAGGGAATGGAATTAATATGAGAAAATGGAAAAATGGAAACAAAGTCTTTGTAAATAGGGAGGAATGGAGGGGTTGAAGGGAGGGCAGCGGAATGGGGAAAAAATAAGAACCAAGAGACATCATGTAACGGTGCAAATTTCCAATGATGAATGTCATTATATTGTATACCTAAAATCTACCAATGATTAGAATGAATAATCGATAATGCAAAATAGGAAGAAAAGGTCCTAAGGGGTAGGGTAGTGGGAGGGGCAGGGGAAAGGAAAAATGATGAGAAATGGAAAAAATGGAAACAAAGTCTTTGTAAATAGGGAAAGGTGGAGGGGGTGAAGGGAGGGCTAGGAAAGGGGAAAAATAAGAACCAAGATGCATCATGTAAAGGTACAAGTTCCCACTGAGAAATGTAAATGTGTTGTATTCCTAAAATGTACCAATAAAAGAATTTAAGAAAAAGAAAAAGAAAAAAAAAGAAAGTGACTTTATAAACTGCAAAGGGTTATAGAAATACAGATATTTTCTTCCCAGCAATAATAATTATTTCCTTTATGTTTCCCTCCTTCTCGTGGAACTTGGTTCAGATTCTCAACGTGCACCGAGCCCTGTGCCTGCCTCTCTGCTGCAGGTGTGGGGGTCAGGCACACGTGTGTGCTCCGCTTCGGGCCCAACGCTCCTCCCCACGTGTGTCTCCCCCAGACAGAGGCAGCCCAGACCCAGGCCAGTTCTCAGCATGATGATCTGGGGGCCCAGCTGCAGGACAAAAACCCAAGATTCCACTGAAATTTCACTTAAATTTTGTAATTTGGAAAATTGCAACACAGTAAAAATACCAGCCTCACAGAGAGGCTCAGATACTCCCGGTCCACTTGCATTGCTACTGTAAAGTGTTTCTAGAAATATTTTTGTGAGCCTGTCCACCCAGCAGAAGAGCTTTGTGTGCACACCAGGGCAGTCTGTCCACAAGCCTCATCTCCTGAATGCAGAAGCACCCCATAAATACTGTGAAGCTCCAAACAAATGCAAACATGGGCCCATAATGCATGTTGACAGGCTTCCCGATCCTGAGGGGTGTGGGAAGCCTGAATTAAAAGTAGTGAAGCCTGGAGATATCAGGAAACAAATCACCGGCTTTCGAGGCAAGAGGTCAGGTTCACGCACAATAGCCAAACCCAGAAGGAACCGTAAGGCTCAGGGTGAGAGCTCAGAGGTGGCCACCAAACAGGCCACACAGACCAGGACTCCGAGAGTATCCCCGGAGGATGTTTGATTTAGGTCCCTTTTGCTGCAGCTCGATGGACTAAGATGGGTCTGATGACAGCTGAGGATGAGCCACAGAGCAAATACTGATGTGGTGCGAGGCAGACTGCGGAGATGACACTCCCGGTTAATACTGAGCTCTGCTTGCTCTAAAAATCCAGTGAGCTATAAGTTCAGCTGTTTCCTTCATTTTACACATGAGGAAGTGGAGACAGAACACTTTAAGGTCATCCAAAAGGAACAGCCTAGAAGAGGCTGTGGCAGGATTTGAACCCGTGCCCTGCGGCTTATGGTGTGTGGCCCGCTGCCTATGTGATTGGATGATCCCCTCTGGGCATCCCATACCTATGACCAGGGGCTGGCAATGAATCCACTTCACAGTCCATGAAAAGGCAGTGAAGCAGCTTCTCCTGGCCTGGGTCACACAGCCGAGTGTGAAGAGCTTGGTTTCCACCACAGGGTGACCTCACTGCCACCCCTTGCTCTTCAGGGCAAAGTGGTCTCCGGAGGGGGAGGGAAGGGAGGGTCTGTCCCAGCCGACCCGGGAGCTACTGTCATCTGCTGGTTTCTCATGATCTTGAGAGGGTTCTGTCTTCTAGTCAGAAGCCCCAGGCTGCGTCACCATGGAAACAACCCCAGCCCCACCCCCCAGGACCCTGGCGCCCCCTACAGGTGACCAGGATCACAGTGGCCAAGGCAGGAAATCATGGCAGGAAGACCCAAGGATCAGGGGTCACATAAAACAGAAAAAGTGGACGTCATTCTATAGAGAAGGTAGCAAGGCGTCCTAATTCAACAACCAACCTTGACATGATTTTGGACATTGATATTAGCTTCGACTGGCAAGTCATAGTGTGTTTTTATGGGGTAAATGTGATGTTCTGGCCATGTGTACCATGTGAATGATTAACTCAAGCTCATTAACATCTCCGTTCACTCATTCATTCATCATTTCTTGTGGTGAGGCTTTTAAATTTTACACCCCCCAGCAAGATAATTTTAAGATTTTTGGTAGGTTTTCTTTTTCTGCTTCTTTGTTCTTTTCATAGTAACATTAAAATTAATTTACTGAATTCAATAAAATCTGATTATTTTGACTCAGATCCTTCTAATCACCTTGTTACCAAACAAACACAAAACACATTCTCTAAGGGACATATCGGATATGATTTTTAAGAAACGTGATCTGTAGGCAGATATTGAAGCTCATTTTGCTAATTGAAGTAAAGGTTATTATTTTGATTCAAAACAGAATGGACAACATGCTGAATACAAGTGCATATCGGACAAGAACCCCGATATGGTGCCGGGAGAGCGATGTGTGAGATCATGAGACACTCACAGTGGACACCACCCACCCGGCTGGACAGCAGAATGGCAGGGGGACCCCCATGGCCTGGTGTGGAGACCCTGCACAGCATCGGGGGAAAGCCAAACAGTACAGTTGCTGGATCCCTGCGAAAGTTAAACAGTACACCTACAAGTTGAGCCAGTGATCCACTCCCCAGTGGACATCTAAAGACAGAGAAATCCCTGTCACAGCACGTGCAGCTGTGTTCATTGCACCCCAGTCTGGTGGTCACCCTCAGGGCCCACACACAGGGAACCATGGCTCATCCGACAGTGCCCAGGCCCACAAAGAAGGAAACGCTGCCATTTGGGACAGTGTGAATGAACAGGAAGGAGATCGCATTAGGTAAATTAATTCAGGTTCAGAAAGACAACTGCTGGTCTGCTTCAGATGAGGAGCCCAACATGGCTCCTCTCATCAGACCTGAGGGGAAGGTCGTGGTTCCAGGAGCTGGGTCAGAGGCAGAGGTGAGGTGATGGACCGGCCAGAGGACAGGCACCGTCCGCTGGACAGGAAGGCGCAGGAGGTCTGCTGGACAACTCAGTACTGACTTAACAGGGGGACAGATCTGTCACGAAAGGGAGGGCACCAAGAGGCATAGGGGAGGAAGAGAGAGGGTGGGAAGGGGAAATAAAAGGAATTCAGATGTGCTGTGTGCAGGACTGACTCTCCACGACCCACACAGTCACATACCACAAACGTGGGCTATGGAAAATAAAAATAAACAAATAAAAACTCTCAAGGTGGACATTAAGTCTCTCACAAAAACCCTGATACTGATGTGACAGAATGCATATGCTAGTAACTTGATTTTGTCATTCCATAAAGTGTATATGTTGCAAAACTTCATGTCGTACACTATAAAGATGTACACTTTACTGTGTCAACTTAAAAATTAATAAACAAAAGCTAAGATGGTTTAGAAAAAGAAATTGTGAAGCAGATTTTTAAAAATCAGATATTTCTGAATAAAGGACAAAGATATTTTCACAAATAGATGGTTGATGGCTAATTGGCTAATATTCATAGATTAGCTAATTTGCACTAGAAATCAGAAAATTCGTAGATTCTGTCTATGTCCAAGAGAGTTTTTAAATCAACAGAATAATACAGTTTTTAAAACACTAATGCATACTGCTTCTGGTTCTATGTTTCCCGGACAACTGTTGGCAAAGGCTATATGCTGAATCTTTTGTAACATGATGGAACATTGAAGCATTGTAAAAGATTAATAGTGAATCATTCCAAGTCCCTGTCCCTTACTGTCACTGTATTCTCTGTCAGACTTTAGAAAAAGTCTATTGTGTTTATTTAGTTATTTAATGTGAAACATAAAAGAACCTATTCTTTTTCTTTTGCCTAACATTATTTATTTCATACACATGGAACACAACTTTCTGACCACCACCTACTCCACTGTTCACCTGATGACTACTAGTTATTCAAGGTGTTTTCTTGCGTCCCCTTTTCTCTTATTGTCAAGACTCAATAAATATCTGTGCTTGTGTAACTGATGATTCACTCACCACATGGAATTCTCACCGATTCCTAACGATTTAGTCTACCTTTCACCAAAGCTAAGACACCATCTGCTGTAAAATGCAGCATTGTACTATTGTAAAAAAAAAAACACCCTAATTAAATCATGATACTATGACTTCATAGCAATTAGAATTTAGAGTGCTCTTAAACTGACTTAATTCATGACACCAATTTCTATCAGTTATTAATTATTTTTGCCTACATAGGAATAGGAAAATTTGGACAAAGTTGGCATTCCTGAAGCTTCTTATTCGGAGTCCAATTTTTTGGAGTGACTCTTAAATCCGAATTGTCAGTGTTGGGACTTTTTCCAAGCTCCTGTGATCTCAGCCACGGGGAGCCTGGTGGAGGAGGTGTCAGGCAGCACTGTGACCCTCGCTGTCTTTCCACTCCAAGAAGCAGACAGCTGTATGCCGGGTTGTGAGTCTGGGAGGCTCTGGCCTAATCAAGGGCACCAAGGGAGCATTCAGGACGTCTGTACTTCCTTAAATCAGCCTTAGATTTTCTTTTAGTTGAAACATTAAGACATTGCTGTTGTCTGACAATGCCACCAATAAAAACAATCAAAATGTGACACTGTCCAAGGACGCCTGTAACTAAGTTTGCAGGTATGTCGACAGTGAAGCGCCAACAGATGTCACCTGGCTGTCAATATTTTCAAGACACTACTGGTTACTCAGCTGCATCTCAATTTTTCAATGATATATAAAAATGGATGCTGCACAATTGTCGAAACATGGAGTTTTTGGCATCTGCCCCCCAACACTATGAATGCCCTACTCCAGATCTTACTTAATTTCTTAGCCTTTTCGCTAGCTCATTTTCTTTGCATTGCCGTCATTGGTTTTTCTGCAACATGAATCTAAATGTGTCACCTTCACATTCAGTATCATGGATGACACATAGGACATGGACAAAGCCCGTCCTCTTCCAGTGAGGCATGGTCGCCTCTCCAGTCTCCTGACTTCCGGTTTCCACTTCATGTCCCAGCATCTTCAGCTCCCTGCAGGTCCTCTGGGCCTCACTGGCTACCAGCCCTTTCTGCTTTTACTTCTGGGTTCCCTCTCTGGCCCTGCCCTTGGTCCACGTCCCCGTGGTAGAAGTGAGGCCTGCCCCAGCACAGCCCTGTGCCACCCCTCACTGCAACACCACAGAACCCTGGGGAGGAATCGGGAGGTGGGGAGGAGGAGACAGCTCTGTCTGTCCTATGGTACTCTCAGCTCCTCTGGGTGAGAAGGGGATGTCCTTACTGACAGGAGGGATTCCTACTTTTTGGGTTAACAGGGGCCAAAAATGCCTGAGAACAATTGTTTGGAGCCCTCTGTCACAGCCTCTGTAGAGCTGCATTGTGTTTGCTTACAAGAAATGTCCTCACAAGAGATTTCAAAACTCAAAGGGAAGGTAAACATTATTCATTGCTCACAAGTACTGATAAGAGAGAAGACAAGAAAAGCAAGAACTTTGAATACAATCTTCTACTTAGCTCTCATAATGATTAAAAATAATCGAGAATACATCTTACCCTCCTTTCTCGAAGTGACTCTGGCACAGACAGGACAGTAAACAAACCAGAGTCTTTGGGGATTTGGTCTCTGAAATAATAACTGGAAAAAGCAAGCTAGAAACCTGGAGTCAGTGTCAGGGGCCTCACCCTACAGAGGTCAGCCAGTGAGGAAGGGGAGAAGTTGAGAGCCTTTCTGGCAGGAAACATTACGCCAGCAATAACTTTACATCCCTGAGGGTCTCTTACCGCTATGGAAAATGGAAAAGTAGCTGCCCCCATCATGCTGGGCGCTCCTTCCAAGACAACGAAGTAAGTAGGCTCCATACAATCAGTAGCAACTACCTACACAGGACTTTTAAAAGCACAGCACTGAGGCCGACCAGAGGTAGGTGGGTGCCCCACAGATTAGCTTCATCCTCCAGACCAAGGAGCCAGTCACTAATGGAGCCTTGTGCAGACTGACCTCACAGGCCGTGATCCCCAGAGTGAAAGGAGAAGAGAGCAGGAGCTTGTGCTGTGGCTGCCCCACAGCGGTGCTCTCAGCTCTGCTAGCTCCTCTGTCACTCAGCCTTGCTGCCCACTCCTTCCCTCTGCCGAGCCTCGGTCAGCCCGAAAGGTGCCCTGCCTCGGTTGAGCCCATTCTTTGCCTCCTCCTCACCTCCATCCTCCTCACGAGGATTTTGCTTTCCATCAGACAAGAGGTTTACAGATGACCCAATCAAGTTCATTTTTCTGTTGTTCTGAATTTTTGAAAAACATTTTATCTTCTCAATGTTTTTCTAAGTGTCTTAGTTACTTTCTCACTGCTGGGGCAAAATACCTGATACCCACAAGTTAAAGGAGGAAAGGTTTCTTTCAGCTCACAGTGTGCAGAGGTTCAGTTCATAGTTGGCTAACTCCAAGGCAGGGCAGCATAGCAGAGGGGCTGGCAGAGGAGAAACAGTCCATGGCAGGGGAGGCAGGAAGAAACAGTGAGCATTCTTTCTGTCCTTTTTTAATCTAGCCACACTACAAGCCTACTTGTTGGTGTCACCCACACCCAGGGTGGAACTTCCCTCTCCAGAAAGTCCACCGTCCATGCCCAGAACTCCACTAAACCAATGTGGACTATTTCAGTATCACACACCTATGATCCAGTCACTTCCCAAGGCCCCACCTATGAGCTCATGAGGCTTTGGGGGGACAACTAGATACAAGCCACAACACTGAGCTTGGTCTTAAAACAGAAATACACTTCATAGAATAAAGCTCCTTCCCATCATGAATCTCTCCAGACTCCCCCATGCTGTCTCCATTAAATCTTGGTTTCTCCTCACTGAGGCACTAAAGTAGGATGCTTCCCTTCCCTGAAAATCGCAGCAGCTCTCTGTCATCACCCTGAGGAGCTCTTTGGAGACAAAGCTGCCATCACTCCATGAGACTTGATGGCCTTGCTTCCTCTCACCTTGGAGTTGTCACTACTTCTGTGGTTGAGCATGAGGTGAAGGAACTGGCTCAAGTTTGGAGACCACAGTTGTAGGGAAATATATATGACATGATGCTTAGTAGAGTGTTCATGCTTGAGAAACAAAAGAAAAATGAAACAAACAGGGCATGGCATATTCAGACCTTTCCTCTCCCTCATCCTGGGCTGTGTAATGCAATTGTGAACTGGAATGTCACACTGGCCATCTTTTTACCATGTTTTCTTTTCTCACCCTGCCTTCTTTTCCTATCTTGCTGTCCCTGGTTCACATAGTAAATATGTATATGTAAGCAAAGAGCAGCTCTGCTGAGTACCTGGAACATAGTGAATATCAACACACAGCTTTGAAATGTTCTTGAATACTTCCACAAGGATACCAGAGCTTTCAAGCCGATACATTAGAACCAATGATTTTTCCTCCACATTTCTGAATGTTTCCTTTTGATTTCTCTGTCTTGGGCATTACTGCTGCTCACACAAAGAGGCCTCAAATGCTAAACCTGTGTCATAGAATAAGGCAGGCTAAGAAGTGATGTAGCCCAGCATCCTTGTAATCTAGAGATGTGGAAACTGAGTTACAAGGAATTTAAGAGTATCCGAGATACCCATATTATTGTCACCACACTAGAAATATTAAGGGCTTCAGCCACCGCTGCAGCCCTGCCTTTCACTCTTTCTGTTTCTAATGCCAGGAGGAATCAGGCTGTGCCAATTTCCTCACCATCTCCATCTCTCTCATCTTCTGTGTTGGATTGTGGTATAGATTAGCAGTGGATTTTATGGCATTATGCCTGGAATTCTCTTCAATGACTCTTTACCAACCAATCTCACTCTATCTGTTTCAGCCCATCTTGGACTAACTTGCTGGTCCATCTTGTAGGAATTCAGCCCTGAGACCAACTGAGTGACAGTGATGTTTTAAGGACACTGGTGTGACACTTGCTCATGATGGATAGAGGGCAAGGAAAGGAGAGAGGGAGAGGGCCCGCAAGACTGCTGAACTAACCCTGGACTCCTTAATGAGTTCCTTGATGGAGGTGGCTTTACCACTTTCTTTTTCAACCTCTCCTTCCCACTTTATGAACTGTGGTAAAATTCCCAATTCAAATGGCTGTAATGTTTTAAAGAATAAATGGCCCCCTTGTCAAAGATAGGCTTTGTAGTCTCCTAAACCACTTCTCTCTTCCTAGCATGTGACCTTTTTTTTGTATAAAATGCTTATTTTATTGAGTTTTTTTGGGGAATTTGATACATCTCCATTGTACTACAATTGAGCCATTAATCTTGCAGCTTCATCAACATTAACTGGTTCATCTTCATGATGCTGCTGATTATTCAGCTCTTTCTTCAGTGGTGCAAGAGTAAGTCTTTTTGAGAAATTTCCAAGTTCCTTCTGAATGTTTACAAAAGCATTATTCACTCTACAAATTTTTTCATCATTTACAATGTTTATCATTTTAAGATTAGTGGTGACTGGTTTTGCTTTGTTTTTGGACTTCAGGTTCTTTTGACTGGCTATGTGAAATACATTCCTGGACTTCTGTCCCTTAATTTGTTCTTGGCCATTGTCTTTGATATCCGCGTGCTGCTGCTCAAGCTCCAGGTGACGCCATCTGCACACACAGAGTCCAGGAAATTCCGGGGAGAGGGGTCATGTGGAGTCAGCTCCTGAGCCATAATAGCATGTGACCTCTTAGAGCTCCAGGGGGCTAACACTTTAGTAATACCATTTTAGTTTTTCAAACACTTCTCCCTTTGAAATGTGGTTTCAGAAGTGCTGATACACTATAATTCATCTCTACAGTATTTTAGACATGTTAATGTCATTTTAAAGTTTTTAAAGAGATAAGGAGGATATGAAAGATTTACCATTCCTGCTGGGAAAAGGGTGGCAATTATACCTGTAATGATTGAGAATCCTTTATACAAAAGAAATAACCTAGTGGCCTACGTTTTTATTGTGAGTTGAGAAAGTAAAAACCTAAATGTCATCTTTAACACTCTGCTGAAGATTTTCTCATTGTTAGGTTTGGGGACAGGGCCAGGTACCATAATTAACTTGTAACAACTCGATCACAGTAAGTATGTTCCAGGGCTCATTGCATTAACACATTGTTATCAAGTAGACAACAGAGTGTTCGCTAAGGCTTGCAATCCTCTATACCAAAGCCCTTTTAACCCTCCTGTAAATTTATATGTGTTCTAGATTAACCTCAGACATTATCCTATATTACAGAACAGAAAGCAAATAAAAAAATCCTCTCCTAAGCTTTCTCAAAATTAGGCACCTATTACTATTATTCAAAAACAATTTCCTATGAATTAAAATTTATGCTGGGTAGAGTTTCAATTTAGGGTGCTAAGTTTTGAACTTTTATAGTAAACAGGAAATCGTGTTATGAATGTCCCTTCTTTTGTAGCTAATTCTCTTAGTAATCTCTTTTGGGAAAATATCAGCATCAATTTACATATATAGTTTGTGAAGTATAATCAGTCATAATAAATGAAAGACCAGCTTCTTAATAAGCTCTGCTTAAATGTCATTAAACACAATCAAATATCCAATAGCAGAGAACTACATTTCTTAAAAGCTGAAGCCTGAGATGCCTTTTAATTATACCATTCTTTGAAGTGTGCTGCATAGCTAATCCCCTGAAGCTATTAGGAATGCATCTCCTATCACTAATGGAAACCAGCAATACCTGAAGGCAGAGACTAGAGCTATTGGGGGCCTCAAGATTTTTCAGAGCTCAGGTTCCTTTGATTCTTAGACAGTATTCCCTGCAATGTTTTATTTCTAGTTTTCTAGTTCCATTGTGACCAGAACACAAAACAACCCATGCTTCAGTTCAGACGTGAGATACATTGGACCCAGTAGGTTTAGCTTTGCTGGCTGTTGCCACCAAAGGCCTCCCAGAACCTGCTCACTCAAAGCAGTCGATGAGGAGTGAAGAAAACGCTGCTCCTTGAGTCTCCCTGCATCAGAGCCCTGCTCACAGATAACAACAGACTCCAGCTATCTCAGGGGTGTGCTATTATTTTAAGGGAAATTATGGAATTCTTAGGGTGAAATTAATATTTGAATTTAGAAACAAATATGCACGGGTACTGTTTTAATAAACTGCCAAGCTGGGGATGGGTCTAATAAGGATTCCAGTGGTCCAAGCATGCCAAGGTAGAGAATGTTAACACTTGAGCATCAACTTCACTTTTCACAGTTCCTCGGACTCCCGATTCCCTTTCTGATTTCTCCATCTGTGCTGTTGCTGCCCTGGGTACGTCAGCTTCAGTTGGATGGCAATGGCCTTCCTATGTCTTGGGACAGAGAGCCCTGTCTCACCTCTGAAAGTTTCAAGTGCAACTACATGACATGCTCAGCAATCACACAATAATCATCTGCTACAAAATCATGGCAGGTACTCAAGGGAGTGATTACCCAGTGCCCTGTGGAGGATCAGGGGCTTTCAAAGTCACCAACACTCAACTGCAGGGAAATAAAGTCATTTATTTAATAGCCAAGGCCCAACTGGACCATGTTCTCATTGTACTCAGCTTAGTCTTTTTGGGACACACATTAAGCATTTTGCCGGCTGTTTGCTCACGATGACTTCCCCTAGATCATGAACTCCTCAGAAATAGGGGCAAGACCCAACCTGTTCTTCATCTCTAGTTTTTAGTATAGAATTTTAAACGTTACTTGGTAAATAAATAAGAAAATTGTTTAAGCGCATCCTACTGAAACATGGACACACACATATGGACACCCAGTACCTAGAAAGCAACACGCTCCACTCTCTTTTCTGTGTCAGGATTTAGAACAAAGATTATTGTTTTAAAGAGTAGGATTCTCTGAAAACTAGAAAACCAGTATACTCACTATTTCTTTAATGCAAATGTTACTTTTTACTGTTCTTTTTCTTCTCCTAGTGCTGGGGATCAAACCCACACACCCCAAATTCCAGGCAAGCCCTCTACTACCAACATACAAGGAATGATTAGAAAATACAATGAATATTTACATTTTTTAAAATTTACAACAGTAGAGGACACAATGCCAAGAACTATAGGATAAGTGTGTTGGAAGCAAAGTAGAGTATTCTGTGTTCTTTATGGGATTGACGGCATGTGTCTTTTACTGCAATATTTAAAAAAAAATTTAAACAATCATTATTTTTATCAAACCTCATGGATCAAATGCTTATGGTAATTTTTTGTCAAATAAAAACATTATACTGCATCCTCATCCACTTTATTCACCAGCTCTGGCACTGTGTGACTCTGACTCTGCCCCAGAGTGAAATGACTGTGAAAGGTGAATGTTTTGAATGGATTCAGGACATTGAGGCAGTCAGGATAGGGCAACTAATGACCCTCAGGAAAGAGGACTCCAGAGCTGCTGCAGAAAGTGGCAAGAACAAAGAGATCAAAGTCTCTTAAAAGAGACTTTTATTTTCAAAGTTATTTTCAAAGTCAGGGAGAGTATTTTGAGGAGGAGTCATGGCAAGTATTCTTTACTATAATAAATTTTTAGAAATTTAGAAATTTTAAATATCCACTGTATTTTGATCATACCTTGTACACTCCACCCATTCTTACTGTTCTTAAAAAGGGCTATTTTGTCCTCTCTGGGCAATGAGGAGCTAACAGACAATAAGCACCACTTATTTCTAATACGTATGCTTTGCATTTTCAGGTACAGTTACTGGAACTGGAGCGATGCCTTATTAAACACAAACCCAACGAAAAAGGATAGCTATTTACACAAAGACGAATCCACCTATCTTAAGCTTAATATATAATCAACTCTGCTCATAAACTGTCAAACTAGTATGCTAGAAACAGTTTTTAAACCCAGTATTTCCAGTGGATATAGATCTAATTAGGGTGCAAAGGAGGAGGGAAGAAAGCTACGCAGATATGGGGAACCTGGCTACGCTCACTAAAGTAGGAGAACGAGAGAAGAACCTGTTTACTCTGCCTAGCCCTGTAGGCAGCACCTTGTCATATATATCATTTTGCCATCTTCTTTCACTGCATCTTGATATTGGAACTTGTTTTAGTCAGTTTTCCCATCGCTGAGACACAATACCCAATATCCACCACTTAAAGGAGGGGAGGTTTAATTTGGTTCATGATAGGGGATTCAAGGATTTGGTGCAGCACAGATGCTTAATTCATTGTGGCTAGAAAGCAGAGAGCATGGGAACAGGGCCCAAGAAGAGTGGTCCAGGGACCATAGATAGTACCCAAAGCCAGGCCTCTGTGACCCACACATACCTAAAAATGTGCAATACTAACCCCGAGGAGGTCCCTAAGCTAATCAAGTTGACTCAATCAAGCTTAACAACTACATTCTATCCCTTGTCCATTTGACACCAAATACATCTCCTTAAAGCCTCCCTTAATTGCCAAATAAGCACAAAAACAAACTAATAATTCCACCTAGATAGTAAACTATCCTGAGTACAACTGAGAATGCAATTATCCCTTCCCCCAAGTCTCAACAGTTGTGGCAATTTTCAAAAGACCAAGTCAGAGTCTGTTCTGTGACAGGAGACAAATGTTGTGAACCTCTGTAAAAATAAAAAAATAAGTTACCCAATCCCAAGGTACAATAGCACAGGTTAAACATCTCCATTTCAAAAGGGAGGAATAGAGAGATACAAAAGAATAGGACCAAAGCAAAACTGAAACCCAGTAGGGGAAACATTAAGTCCTGCAGCTCCATGCCCAGCATCTGGGACACATGATAGTAAAATCTGAGTACCAGAGGGCTTGAGTGGTTCCACTTGTATGGCCTTGCCAGTTGCAGCCCACAAGGCCTCCCCTTGGACTAACTCCATTCATAGCCTGCAGCTTTCCTTGAATGACATTTCATTTACCTGGTATCTCCTACTTCCTTGGATCTCCACTGCACCTGTAGCTTCATTCCCACAGCTTCATGCACTGCCCTCTTAGGGGATCCTTGCCTGGTCTAGTATACCTTCTTCTAAAATCTTGGTGGAAGCCTCCCTGACTCTACTACAACTCTTGCATGCTCCATGACAGTAAAACCAGCATCATGTGAATGATGTTAAGGTTTGCTGCCAGCAGACCCAGTAGCCAGGCCCCTTAGATCATAGCTGCAGTGGCCTCTGAGTGACTGGATGGCTGAGTACAGTGAAATGAATTTGCTGCAACCAATTCCCTATGGGGACCTTTTGGAGCAGGAGGTCCAGAGACTCTCTTTTTAAAAGAAAAGGTAACACTTTTGCACATGAGAGTCTGTGGTGGATGGAGTCTTGTTGATTCCAGAGATGCCCTCAAAGCATTTTTCTTCTTAGCCCTATATAAAGCATTTTTTAAAAAGTGATGCTAATCTCTTCAGCAATCACACTTTCTTTGGACCCAACTTTACACATGCTGAAAATAGACAACAATACCTATGTCAGCCTGAATGTTAGGTTTCTTTGAAATTTCTCACAATACATCAATTAGTCTACTGCCCTTAATCTCAGTCTCCTGCAAAGTCTCTGGATATGGACAAAACACATGATTTTTTTTTTTTTTTTGCCATAGTGTAATACACATGGCTTCTAGTCTAAGTGCTATTGGAATTCTTGTTTCCAACTGACATCTCTTGAGCCTGGCCTTTACTGTCCACATTCCTATCAGTATTCTGGTCTTCTGAGCTCTGACAAAAATCTCCCATCACTCTCTGCTTATAACACTCTAGGGCTTCTCTACCCAGCATCTCCAAACCTTTCCAAATGTTCCCACAAACTACTTTGAAGGCTTCTGAACCATGTGACATTTTCACAGCAATGACTCCACTCTTAGTACCAATTTTATGTATTAGTCAGCTTTCCTGTTGCTGAAACACAATACTTGACATCCACAACTTAAGGAAGGAGAGGTTTAATTTGGCTCAGTTTTAGGAGATTTAGTCCATGGTTGTCTGGCTCCCAGACAGAAATATCATGGTGGAAGTGTGTGGTGGGGCAAAGCTGCTTAGGCAGTTGGGAAGCACAGAGTAAGGGAGCTATACTAGAGAACAGGAGGGCAGAGACTATGTGTGGAAATGAGATAAAGAGAACACACAACTTTTTCTTATAAACTGCCAGCATGATAATGAGAGAACAAAAGGACCACCCTTGTATGAGTCAGCAAGTGCTGTCATAGAACACAACAGTTCCTAGAATCAAAACTTAGTCACTTTGTCTCCATGTACAAGTCAAGCATTTAAGCCAGTGATCAATCCCATATAAACCAAATGGGTCTTAGTAGTGAATAAAATGACAGGAAGTAGCCTTCTGACTATTACCTTACAGCCGGACTGCAATGTGACAGTCAAGGAGTGAAAATTAATGTTGTATCTTGACCTGTCCTGTTCACAGGCTAGAAGCTATGATGCAAACTCATTCACCTTTTCTGTAGAAAAAGCAACTAAGGTAAGATACTCCAAACATGGTGTTTTCTGAGAAAGCTCATCAGCATGAGGGTGTCACCCTGTTCACATTGAACAAGAATGCTGGGACAAGGGCAAGCCTGAGGGGAATAAGCTTTTCCTGCTATTACTTTGATTTTGCACACCAACACCAGTCATGCCCTGGAGCTAGCCCCAGAACCTTGGAGAGCAGAGCGTACAAAGATTTCCCCATATCCACACCCAGAAGCCTCACACTGAGACACTGTGAATGGCAATGGTTGGGTAACTGTGCCAAAAGCTACACGTTAGGGCCCATATCCCATCTCCACACAGCCTCTTTTTCTTCTCCTCCATCTCCTTCTGCCTGCTCCTTCCCCTCTTTCTCCTCATCTTCCTCCTTCTCCTCTTCCCCATTCTTCTCTGTCTTCTTCATATTGTAAAGCCAGTTGTAAAATGTTAACCATCAACTCTCTACCATAACTCTTGCTAATATCTCACTAAGAAACTCCCATAATCTGTAAGTTCATTGACTGAATCAATTCCCTTGTTCCTATTCATCTCCATCTTTGATTGACCTGGGCTTTTCATCTCTCTACATCATCTTCATATAAATATCTGAGTTCTTAAAACAAGTACCTTTCTCAGAAATTCAATAGAAAGGGGATTCAGAACAGAGATTCCCAGAAATTGTCATGTCATTTACAGTGATGTCTTCAGTTCAGTCCCTCCTGAGATGATTCTCCAGGAAAACTAATTCACTTCAACACGGATTGAGTTCCTTCTAGCTACTAGATGCTGTAGAGACTGAAGAATTGTTCCTCTGGGTCTTCGGCTTCTGTCCATCTTCCCCGTTGAGTCACTCACTGCCTTCCATGGAGCAGTTGGTCTGCTGAGCAGTGTAACATGAGGTCTCCCTGTGAGGCAGCCTTTGGCTTCATTTTCTTTTAAGAGACTATGGTTTCCCAAGCTCAGAAGTGGATGCAGGTCCAGGCTGTGCCCTGTATCCTCCTAAGGGTCTACCTCATGTCACCCTGTGAGGCCCTGGGGACCAGGGAGCCCAGTCCACAGATGAGGTTCGTGCTGCTTGCTGCGGCATGGATAATAAAACCCTCTGTCTCTGCCCCAGGAGGCCAGGGCTTCCCCACCAGCCAGGCCTCTGTTGATAGCCTACTTCCCAGCTTGCAGGTGGCAAGTATTGGGCCTCCAGTTCTTTACAAAGACAGCAAAAAATGAGGTATTTCTTGACCTTTAAGAGAACATAAACTCTTCAGGAAGATAAGGGTTGCTACATAAAGGTTGAATTCTGAAAAGCCAAAGTATGTAAATTCAAAAGTAGGTCATTCAGGAAAGGAGATTTGTATACCATGCCTGAACCTCTCATCATGGAGTAATTTATAATAGATCATTGCATTTCAGTACAAAAACCAAATATTTTAGGGCACATAATCCTAGTTTATTGATAATGCTTATTAGAAGAATTAATCACCAGATTAGTGACAGACAGCTAATTTAAAGAACTAAAACAGAAGTAACTTTCAAGCAAAATCACTCAGAAGAGGGCCGGGCATTTAGCTCAGTGGTTCCGCTGTCTGCCTCGCAAGCGCAAGGACCTGAGTTCGATCCCCGAAAACAAAAAACCAAAAAAACCAAAAATGACTCAGAAGAAAAATTACCACTTGTTTTTCTAGATAAAAAATGTAGTTTAGCAAGTAACTTTCTCTTTCCTAATATGCTGGGCAATAATAAGCACTTCTGCCATTTATCCAGCACTGGACCAGTGCTCTGCACTGCTTGCTGAGTGCTGTTTACACAGACAAACCAACCTGGAGAGGGACCTCTGCCCTGTAAGTGTAAATGCACTGGAGCAAAATAGCACAGTATGAAAACCAAAAAGGGACTTTACTTCTTGCAAAGGAAACCTGAGAACCCGAAAGCACTCTGGTTTAGGGCTCTTTATGTACAGCGCATGTAAGTGATTGTCTCAGTCCCACCTTTTCACCCTTCCTGCCTGTTCAGTGCTCACACTGCCTTCCCTTCAATGCCCACTGAACTCGGGATCCACGGCATCCTTGGCCCAGCTGCACTGTTTTGTCTCCATAGTTCCTGCACTATGACAGAAGGGATCCTTGTTTTATTCCCAAGTGCTTCGAATAAAACCTGTTTTATCCTTCGAATAAAACATAGTAGCTGCTCAGTAAATATTGCAGGGCTGGCTGGATGAATAAGCAATCTTGAATTGTTCAATAACAACCACTAATTATTGAGCTGTATTATGCTGGAGACACTGTCATGGATGCATACATCGAGTCCAAACAGTAAATATATAGGATGAAACTGTTATTGCCCTCCTTTACAGGTCACTGTACTGAAGTACAGAGATGTTAAATCACACTGACAGAGAGCTGACTTCAGAACCCGGTGTATGGATTTCAGAGCCCATTTCTTTATTCCCTTGGTAGTGGTTGGAATGCATAATGGTGACTGAGTCATTCGAAGAAAATACACACGTCATATTTTAAATCTCTTGCTTGGAAGGCAGAGATGTATGCAGTACCTCTTAAGAAAGATATCTGATGAAAATTGTCCCAATAAAATGTAAACTACCAAGACACTTTAGTGGGCAGGGCAGCTATGTGCAGACCTAACTCGGGTGGATTCTCTGGCCCACTGGGCTGAGTCCTGGTGGCAGGGAGCAGGCAGAGCTCTACTTCCTTCCAGGGCATTTCTCCTTCTCTCCGGGCCCTGGGCCCTAATCATCTCCCTCCCAGCTCCAGCCCCACATTCCCTCTTCTCTACCACCTGGTCATCCTCCTCCTGAGGACACTTCTGTCCTCAACACTGTGGCACTGCCACCCTCGGGTGGCTGTGCTCAGTCCAGAAGGTTCCCCTGGGACATGACTTGGTCTCCCCTCAATTTAGGTCCTGGTTACTCTTGCTGGGTTGGGTGTCTCGGGCTCTATGGAAATGCCAGGGGTGGGTTTATCTTACCAAGGCCTGAACGGCGCTTCAGGGTGGCAGCTGTACACATGTCCGGGGGTCACCATGCCACAGACTCACTGATGTTCATGAATTGTGATCCTGCCACAGCCCCCACCTCGAAGTTGCTACTTTCAGTCATTTCCAGACTGTGATTGTTTGACTACCCCAGATGTCTACTCAAAGCTCCAGCAGATGCTTGCTCTCAGTGCCCTTCCTGACAAGGCCTCAGCCCTCCAACACAATTCTGTATGGTCTCAGTAGATCGAGCTGAGTGTGTCCTTACCTCATCCTGGTGTGCTGCCCAGCACTGACCTTTGCCCGAGGTACTCAGCAGGGCCATGGGTCTGTAGCTGCCGTGAGTCTAAGTCACGGCCCACCTGGGCCAGCGTCAGCCACTTACATTTCAGCGACAGCCACTTCTTACACTTCAGCACCACCAGACTGAGTGTCCCGGTTGACCAGCTCTCCCTGGAATACTACAACTTGTGGAATTGCTTCGAGAAGATCTTAAGTCCTTGGTCAGTATAATTCAATGGAAAAAATCCAAACCTTTGTCACCATGGAAAATAACTCGTACTCATGTCAATGAACACTTAGTCAGGTTGATTGGAGGGGTGGGGTCAGAGACATGAAGATTATCTAACAGGAGAGACAGGCACTAACCAGAAAATCATCATCATAAACACTTTTAGGTGTAATGTTTAAGTTTTTGTGATATGCATGATGGTACTCGTATGATTGAATATTTACTGCAAACCCACAATTGTTTAGCATTAATACTTTATATGTTACTGATTTCATTACATTCTGCTCTCTTTGAACATAGTAAATCCTTGATCAAAAATTAAATTATGCCCTACTCCCTTCAAAGAAGCAACTTCAATATTTCAGCTAGAGAAAGTTGCCTTAGATAATCTGTGCCACTCATAAATCCATAGAAGGTCAGCAGCCATAATTTCAACTGTCTGAATTTCTTCCCTGTCACTTTCCTGGAGACTAACCTTGGAAGGCCCAACTATTGTCCCCTCTGCGATGCTCAGAAAAGGGAGTGCTCAAAGGTGAGGAGCCTGCATTCAGAATCATACTCAGAGACAACACCAAAACAATAGAGCAGATTTCAAGGTGTCACTAAGCTGCTCTATTAGTAAATGACTTACATGCAATATGTAGCTGACACATGAATGTAATAACAATAGCTCTTATTTTCACTGCTTTAAAAAATATTTCCAGTATTATAGACACTCCCTAATCTCCTCTCTCCCTTCTTCTCCAGAAGTAATCACTAGCCTCAATTTTGTTCTGATAATTCCTGTACCTTCTTCAGTACTATTCCATTTTACTCACTGGATTTAAAATATATTACATATCTGGTAGGTCTCATAAGGTAAGTTCTTTTTTTAAAAAAAATAACTGTCAGTTATTTTCACATTTTGCTTTACATAAAATTTTTAGGTAAGTTTTTTAACTAAAGTTTTAAAACCTGTTAAGATTTTAATTGAAATTACATTGAACCTGTAGACCAATTTTGAGATAGTAAGTACATTTGCATTTGGGCATTCTACCCATGAACATGATGCGGTTCTCCATTTATTTATTTCCTTAAATGAGTTCAATTAAATTTACATTTTGCATCAATGGCATCCACTGTCCATTATATTCCTGTAGCCTTTAGACTCTTGGTAATATCATGAATTCTTTTTCATACAATCATTTTTCGAATGCTTTGTTATGAATACATAGAAATGGATTTGAATTTTGCTTAGTAAACCTATCCAGTGTTCTTTCTAGGCATGCTTATTGAAGGTAATGTCTTGTCTGAAGTTTCTTTTGAGTTATCTGTGTAGATTTTCATATTATATGTAAATAATAAAAGTTTTTCCCTATTTTTCAAACATTACACTTTACATCTTTTATTTTTTCTCTTCTTTATGATGCTGGTTAGAATCACTAAAACAATGCTGAATCGAAGTGATGATGCCAAACAATATTTTCTCATTGCTGGCCAAATATTTTAATTATTTTTCAAAATTAATTTTATTGGTACATTTTAGGTATACAATATAATGACAGTCATCATTGGAAATTTGCACCTTTACATAATCTCTCTTGGTTCTTATTTTTTCCTCCTTCCCCCGCCCTCCCTTCAACCCCTCCATCCCTCCCTATTTACAAAGACTTTGTTTCCATTTTTCCATTTTCTCATATTAATTCCATTCCCTTCTTTCTTTTCCCCTACCCCTCCCATTACCCCTTCCCCTTTGCCCTTTTTCTTCCTATTTCACATTATCTATTATTATACCTTTTAGTCCTTATTTACACTTCCTGTTTCTCACACTAGAGAAACTATTTGGTATTTACACATGTGTGTCCTATTTATTTCACTTAAGAGTATGGCCTCATGTGCATCAATTTAGCTATAAATATCTCTAATTCCTCATTTTTTATGGCTGAATAGTACTCCATTTTATTTTTAAAAACCCCACATTTTCTTTATCCAGTCTCCAATTGATGGGCATCTGGGCTGCTTCCAAGTTGTAGCTATTACAAATTGTGCTGCTATGAACATGGGTGCACATATATCACTGTGGTGTGATTCTTTTAATTCTTTGGGGAAGATACTCAGTAGGGGAATAGCTGGGTCAAATGGGACTTCCAGTCTTAGTTCTTTGAGGAATCTCCACACTGATTTCCACAGTGGTTGCACCAGTCTGCACTCCCACCAGCAGTGGAGCAGGGTTCCTCTTTCCCCATATC
>NW_004624731.1:6919443-7024461 GCF_000247695.1 Heterocephalus glaber
GTGAAGGGAGGGATAGGAATGGGGAAAAAATAAGAACCAAGATGCATTATATAAAGGTACAATTCCCAATGAGAAATTAACTGTGTTGTATACCTACAATGTACCAATAAAAGAATTTAATACAAAAAAAAAAGAAAGCAATTGCTATCGTAACACAAGATCTCACAGGAAATGTTCAAGGGCTTAGAGGATGCAGGGCTTTGCTTCCAGATGTTAATCACTGGCAAGGAGAACAAAAGAAGGGACGAAGCTGGGAGGGAAAAAGACCTTCAGAGGAATGACTAGAACAAAGAAAATACACAGAGGAGGAGGATCTGATTGAGAGGAGGGCAAATCGAGGTGGAAATAAATTCAATGTGTAAAGGAATTACAAATAAAAAGTATGCATGGCTACAGAGAAAAGAACAATGAAGAGAGAGCCCAACTGTGCATATCAAGTCTTCAAAGGCAAAGGGCTAGTAACAGATATTTGTGCCAGTTCAACCCTGAAGCTGACCTGACTGGATTAGAGACTGCAGCAAGGTGGATGGGTCCCAGTGTTCATGTTCACGGCCCAGTGTGTGTGAGGCAGTGGCCCTGTGAAGGAGGTGGTCCCTGGGTGCTCTGCAGGGCACGACCTTTGCTGGGTCTCTTTCCTTGTGATGTGCTTTCCAGTCTCCATGAACTGAGCAGCTCTGCTCTGCCACACCTTTCCACCATGATGTTCCTGACTTGGAGCAGCAGACCAAGGACTGAACCCTCTGAAACTGTGAGCCAATTAAGCCTCTCCCCCTTTAAGTTGTGGGTGCTGGGTACTTTGTGCCAGTGACAGGAATGCTGAAGGATACGATATTTAAATATGAATTAATTTTTCTCTAGACTAAATAAAGGCTTAAGACATGTTAAAGATACATTATACTTCAGAATAAAAGAAAATTCAGAATGATTAATATGAAGACATACATTATTAACTTTGAAGATAAAATACTACATTATCAATAAAGGAGGAAAGGAGTCTTTTATTCTCAGAATTCTTCACGATAACATGCAGAATGTGGAATTGCTAATAAGTTGAGAAAAAAGCGTGGCCTTAAATCTTGGTTCCCAGATAGTACTGTCCTCGGTTAATTTAATTTCTTCACTGTCTTTCTTTTGGGCTTATCTCAGAAGTGTGGATGATGGAAGAGTGAGCTGACCTTCCCAGGCTCACTGTGGATATAGTTCTTTTTTTTTTTTTTGGTACCAGGGATCGAACTCCGGACCTTGCGCTGATATGGTTCTTATTTCTATCAACTCTTCACTGGCTGGACACACTCACTCGTGTGAGACTTGGAGCAGAAGCTCTGAGGTCGGCTTTCTGCCTTCAGTAAGCATGGGCACAAGTTTTTAGCAACACCGCTGCATGAGTTCTATATCATCCTACAAAACATTTCTGAAGAGTTTATAAAATAATTAGAGTGGCTTTTGTTTTCCTGCATAGAGCTCTGATTAATAAACTACTGAAAGGGACTGGGGATGTAGCTCAGTGGTGCCGCCGCCTGCCTCGCAAGTGCAAGGTCCTGAGTTCGATCCCTGGCACCAAAATAAATAAATAAATTAATTAATTAAATACAATAAACTATTGAAGGTCTTATTCAATCACAAAGGCAATAAATGAACATTTTTTAAAAGTTTGGAATAGTTACATGAGTCTCATGGAAATTGTAGTAGAGGATGAAGCTTAATCAGGAGGAGAATAAAACTTAATTGCACAAGGACTAAGAGAGAATATTAAATCATTTAAACTATCACAGAAGGAAAAACATTAAAATTGAAAAAGAATAAGTATTACTAGCTTTGGCCACACAGAAACGCCACAGCTGACCCAGGATGAGAGGGAAGGGCACTGGAAGGGGAGTGGTCTGTGGGTCTGCGCCCTGTGTTACTGTTTTCATACTCAGAAGCAAGCCAGTATCTAAAACTAAGCAAAGTACAGTGGTGTACGTTCATTTGAATGTAAAGTAGTAATCAAATTACACTCGGGTAATAGGGAAGATAACAATTAAGGGACCAAAGAAACGTGGGCTAAACTGATTTTCTCATTGCTTGTTATGAGAAAGATGTAGGTAATATTTCAAAACACAGAAAATAAATATACTGTGCTACAATTTAAAAAAATCTTTGCAAATCATTTAAATTATAGACAGATACAGGAGGACAGACAATAGATTATACTAAGTGGAATCAATTTGAACAAAGATGATAGAACTAGACCTGGTATTTCAACAATTTAACATTAGGTCAAAAAGCAAATGGGGTGATGTGCCACACGCAAAGGCACCTGCCTAAAACAGAATCACTAACTGGCATACATGGAAATCCGTGGCATGCATGGTCATTGCCTTTGCAGGATTATTATAAGAGATCAAGACAAGAAACAACTTCATTTGCCTCGTGGACTTTAAGGTAAACAATGGAATGGTACACAGCTCCTAGACAATATGAGGCAGCCCCCTGGCTGCTAGCATGGGAGAGGTTTTGTGGTACATTAAGAGAAAAATTAAACACAAATGCCACCGAGTAGGGGCAAGGTGCTCCATCACTTGCTGTTCTACTCAGATGAAGGCCTAAAAATGCTTGCAGTGCAGAGTTCCACCGGCAAGGTACCTGAGGACAACCTGAGGAAAAGTGGGTGTGGCCAGTGGGGCCCAAGGACCTGCACTTGTCAGTCACCCCTCACCCCTCGGGGTCCCTGGGGACTGGCACCAAGATCCCCAATACAGTGGGCACCCAGACTCCACGGACGTCCCTTGTTCCTCCATCAGAATACCACAGTACTCGCAGACGACCCACAGATCTCTTCCTATCTGCTTCAAGTCATCTCCAAGCTACCGATAATAGCGAGAACAATGGAAATGCTATTTAAACATTTATTATGCTTATTGCTTAGGGACTAACGGCAAGAAATACAGTCCATACAGGTTCAGTGCTGATGCGATGCTTTCCAGGATATTTTCAATCCACATTTTATGGAACCTGCAGATTTAAAACCCAGGTATACTATGTGCTCTTTTTCTCTTGAATTTTTATCATGTATACTATTTGTTTGTTTTCTTACAACTTATTTCTTAATAAATTCTGGGATTGGAGTCTTGGCCTTGCCAGTTACGGATTGTGTAAATTTGAATCCATTTCTTTCTTACAGCAATGAGGGTGAGACTATTATCTAACTCAGGAAATCAGTCATCTGAAGGGACCAGAATGCTAGAAAACTGACCTTCCTTATGACCTTCAACCCTGCCTTGTGGGAGGCAGGGCCTCACCATGCAGCTCTGCAGGATCATTTCCAGCAGAATTGAAAGCGTCACCAAAGCAGGGCCCTGAAAGGCGACTCGGCATCTCCCCGTTTTCCTAAACTATTCAGATCAATTCTATCATTTGCAGAATTCTTTCTAAAACAGCATGGCTACTGGGTGGCGTTCTGGAATAAAGAGTCCACCAAGAAGCTGCTGGTGGTGGCATTTGTCCCTGTCACAAAAACACAGTCTGAACCTGGCCTAAACCTTACCGCAACTGTCACGGTGGCAAATCCCGAGGGTTAAAAAATATCAATTTTTATCAAATTATCTTCATTATCTCCTTTTCCTTTGCCCAAAATATCTAGAAAATTGCTTCAATTTTCTGTTTCATCTTGCCTCTGCAGCTCAGCTCCACACCCTAATGCACTCCTAAAATCTCCTAATAACTCCTCCTGAAGTAGTTACTACTTATGGAACCCATTTTCCTAATAGTTATTAAAGATTCAGGAGCAAACTGGTGATACAAAGGTGCTGCTTTTTTTGCAAGTGTTATTAAAATAAATTGGATTTTAAAAGTGGCACTATCAAAGGCCTCACTTTACAGGAGATGAGATTCTCAGTGGACACAGAGGGGGAAGCTGAACACTCGATGCCTCCCTGAGCTTCTGCCTGCTGTTCTCGGTAGTTCATTTCTGGGAGATGGGAGGGGACGAGGGGTCTCCTGGGCCCGTTTACACATCCTGCTCTGATGCTAGACCCTGGCACGGAATTGAGCTTCTCAGAGGGGCACAGGGAAGCGGTGCTTATGAGAGACAGCGGGAGTCACATGGTGTCTTATTATTTTGGGTGCAGAAATTTCAACTTTCTAGGAATCAAAGTCAACTTTTGGGGGGATATCATTTGACCAAAAGCAACGCTCAAAGCTGCAAGAGCCCAGGGTTCTGAGCATGCTTACTAAAGTGGACTGCAGAAGCACGTGCACTCTTGTTAGGGAACTCGGAAACTCTAACCATGCATGAGCACGATTGTGCTTCTTGCTGAGAAAAGCTCCCCTTGGAAAGGGCAGTGCCTACCCATTAGTGAGTTTCTCCTACTTGTCATCATCAATTTTTAATTTTCAATAAAGGCAATTGCACAGAGTGTATCTAAGAAATATAATAATAATATGCACCTCTCCAGGTATGAGAATCACTTGAAAGCCTGCACACAGACCTGAGCAGAGGGTCTGCAGTTGCTTAAAGAATGAAGGCTAATATTATATAAGTAAAGCTGACGGCAGAGCAGTAGTATAATTATCAAGAGCTTGGGCTCTGGGCTCAGGCGATCTTGTCTCAAATCCAGTTCAGTTACTATTATGAAAAATAAGGCGATTTTTGCAAATTGCTCAACAGAGTACCAGTCATCTAATGCATCCAGAATAAATGTAATTTGTTGTGCTGGTTACTGTTATAATGAAATATTCTTATGCATTTTTCTATTAAAATTGTATATATTTTGATTATAAAAATATAATTCCATTGTATATGATTACTATTGCCTGTTTCCACCATATGAGTTCAACAAGCACTTTACTTTTCTAGACTTTGATGTAATCTAACTGAAAAATTATTTGACAAATTCTGAGTTTATCTAAAACAGTTTGTGCCTTCTTATGATATTGAAATCAACTTTATGCTGATTTTCTTCTTAGTTTAAATGACGCAAGCAGGTGAAGTCATCACTTATCAAGTTCTCCTAACCAAGCACACTGCTAGATGTTGGGGAGCTGGTGGTAAACAAAACACACAATCTTGTTCCTGGTAAATTTCACTGTCCGGTGGAGAAAGAAAAAAGAACCAAGTTCCTTCACTGATTAGGTAAACACAACTGACTGAGAAGTGGGAAGGAGTGCACACGTGCTGCTGCTTAAATAGGAAGTGTCCCCCAAGACTGTACCGGGGACTGGACCCCAACGCAGCAGTAGCCAAAAGACTGCAGGGATGGTGAACTCATCTGAGGGGTGAGTGATTAGTCCACTACTGAGTTCATGGCAGGATGTGCTGCCCTGAGCCAGGGCCTGGGGAGGGGAGTCCTGGGGCTAGGTGGGGGCGACCTGAAAGGAGAGCAGTGACCCCATCCTTTCCCTTCTCTCTGGCTGTTCCTGTCCTACTTCCAGCCACCCTAAGCAGCAGCTTTGCTCCGGTGAGCGTGAGCCCTTCCACCATGGTGTTTCTGCCTCAGAGCCAGCCAACCATGGACTGAAACCTATGAAACCGTGAGCCCAAACCAGCCTGCTCTCCATCAAGCTGTGTAAGCCAGGCCTTTTGTTCCAGCAATGGAAAGGTGACTCATAGGACATGGTACCATGAGAATTTATTATAAAAGAAACTCACTGTTGCAGAGGTCAGGAAGAGCTTTCTTCTTAGAGGATGACCTGACTGAGATCTGGTAGGGGAGCAGAAGTTAACGAGGTACAGAGAAAACCAGAGCACTGTGGTGAGCAGAGGGAATTGGAGACCGGGAGAGAGGAAGCAGGTCACATTTTAGGAGCAGAAGACCCAGGTGACGGAACACAAACAGCAGGACTGAGGAGTTACACAGAAGTGTCCAGACATTTTATGGGTATTTCGGGTCTTTATTTGGAAACAAGTTGCAAAGTCACTCAGAAATGTGTGTGTTTGAGCTCATACAAATTTTATGTGTAAAAATGAAACAACACAGTTTTTTGTTTGTGTGCCTTTGAATGTAACAGTTCGATGGCTAAGGGCAGTCTGAGTTAACAACCAAAGGCTTACTCTTATTTCTCAACTACATCAATGCAAATTCCCCCTCAAACTCAAAGATATTGAGTTGCTCTTATATGGAGAGGGTATGGATACTTCCTTACTTCAAACCATGATTACTTTTACCCACAGTGGAGGAGGTAGATTTTGTTCTCAGTTATAACATAAAATTCATTCTTTGCCTTGAGAAAAAAAAATATTGTGTGCTATAAGATTGAGAGATAAATTTGTTTTTAGAATTCTGAAATATGTTGCATAACAGGAGAAAAATATATCAGCATGGCTACCCTTGACTGATTCCACAGTTATTCTGTGGCTGAAGACATAGGTTTTTTAATTTATATATTAATTGGTACATTTTAGGTATACAATACGTTTAGATTCATCATTGGGTGTTTGTACCTGTACATGATGTATCTCGGTTCTTATTTCTCCCCCATTACCTGTGTGCCCTTCCTCCCCTCCGTCCTTCCCTATTTACATAGACTTTGTTTCCATTTTTTTTTTCTTTCTCATAATTTTTCCTTTCCCTTCTTCCCTTTCCTTTTCCCCTCCCGAGTTTTTTTGGTGACAAATATATACCAGAATTTTCTTTCAGTGAAAAAAATGTAAAGAATAAATGAAGAATGGATGAAGTAGAGAAAAACAAAAGATTCAACATAGAAAAGCAGTCGGACTTTCTTATTGGTGTTCGTTACCTCGGAAATAAAGCCTGAAAATACAAACAGAACCAGACAAAATCTCCTCTGAAGGAATGTGTAGCCTGCATTTGACAGGTTACAACACCGCACAACTCAAGCCATCCATTTAAGATAATTTTTATTGTTTATCTTTTCTAAAAGCAACGAAATGAACTGGAATTTTAAAGTTGATTTTAACTGATACATGAAAGCATAACACTGTACACATGAGGTGACAGGTGATATTTTGAGCTATCTTTAAGCACATCTGTAGAATCTTCTCTTGTTAAACTCATACAATTAGGTCTTACATATTTCCCACCTGTGGAATGTCATCTTGTTCCATAGTTTCAATTCTCTGGTGGGATTCTCCATATGTCCACCTATCTAGTGCACCTGTACTTCCATTCTTTAATAAATCAAGTTTTATCTGAAGTCTTTATCTGCCAAATCCAATATTGTACTGTCCGCTAGTCTGTGTATTTTGGTTCTTTGGTTCTTGGCCACATTTTCCTGCCTATGCACAGGAGCAGTAATCGCAGTTGCATGTTCACAGTGTGTGTGGAGGAGCATAAAGGCTCTGGCCGACCACTTTCCCTTTCTGGCAGTGCCCTTCTCTTGTTACGTAAGGGATCCAAGCCGAAGGAGACTGTTACTTCTTCTCAGCTAGGGAAGAGAATGGTCACTGGCAGGTCGGTGCTTTGTGTAACAATGGTTTCTCTCCATTTCTTCCAGGCTCTTCAGTCTTGTCCCTCCCTGTCAAGGCTCCTACCTAAATGCCTGTGGAAGATCCAGTCAGCCCTTGGAGGTTTCAGGTTTTGCGCACTGGTTTCCTATGCATTCTTCCCAGGTTGGAAACGTGTGTTCCAGCTTGTGTTCCTTGAGTGGAATTCCATTTCCTTCATTCTGTGAGAGCACAGAAACACAATTCCCTGCAATTATCCCCGAATTTCAGCACAGCTCCGAATCTGGCAAATAGGCCATAGGGAAGCAGTAGGATTCTGCGCCCTGGGGTTCCTAATGCACCACGTGAGTCCTGCCCAGAAACTTTGCTGGGTTCATTTCTGTGTGAGCCAGGCCTGACCCTTGGTTCCTGCGGGAGCTGGCAGTCTGGCCAGGGAAGAAAACAGCAGCTATCCTGCTCCGCACTGGGAAGGGCCGGCCCTGCTGGAATTTCTCCTCACTTCACCCACTGCAACTCACTCATTTCAGGACCTACTCACTACACACAAGTTATTGAAGACGTTGAGGTACCCTTCCATGTGTCTGCTGATATTTTACTGCTGCTTTTATGCTGGGATTTGGAATGGCCCAAGACCAGCTTAGAAACTCATTGATTTTTTAGTCATTTGCAAGAAAACCAAGAGCCGCTGTGGAGGCTTGTGAAGACCAGGCAGAGGAGAGATGGGAGACAGAGGCCCTGTCTCCTAGGAGGGAACCCTGGCCTCACCGCACATAGAGTAGCTGTTCTGAAAGTTCAATTTACAGCCCACCCACCACTGAAGGCAGGACTCCCTCACTCACGGGCCATGCCTGGTGATCAAACAGTTGGTTCACTGGAGTTACAAAGAGACTGTAAGTTTTTACTTCAAGGAAAAACATGGTAAAGTTAAAACTGCTAATTTTTCAATCAAAACAACAGACAAAAAGAAATGTTGAATAAGCAATAACTTCAGAATAAATTCCTATAGGATTATGGGCCACAATCTACTAAAGAAAGTGGTTAAAAAAAAGGAAATAAAAGAATGATTAATACTAACCACAATGAAGGAAATATCACTTTTTTACTATCATAGAAAAATCCCTTTCTTGAGCATGAAATAACACAGCTGTTACACCTTACAGACTCTTGAAGAAGATGAATGCGTAGTAGCGACTATGGATACATTGTAGTAACTCTGCATTGTATCATAACAACAGGGCAGGCATACAGCTTGCAAGTTTCATTTAAGAATTCATGATATCTGAAATTATATAGGTTATGCTTCCATAAAAACTTGCCTTCAAGTTATTAGGAAAGAAACCCATAGAAGACGACACAGAGAAGCGAAATGGAAGCTAAGGATCTCTGTGTTGTGATTTTCCTGAGTTGGTTTATGGTTTCCCTTTAACCCCTCAGTGGGGAGAGGCTGGTGACTCAAGCTAGAAATAAAATGTACAGTCATCTCTTGGGGGTTGCCTCCAGCACCCTGTGGGTACCAAAATCCTCATAGGCTTAAGTCCTTTAAGTAAATGGCGTCGTACTGACCTATAACTTACCCACATCCTCGTATGCACTTTAAATCATTTTATTATTTATCATACCTAATAGAATGTAAATGCTATGCAAACTGCTGTTGTCCTGTATTGTTTAGGGAAGTACAAGAAAAAGTCTGAATCTGTTTAGTATGGATGCAATATTTTTTAAAAAATATTTTCTATCTGCAGTTGGTTTGATCAATGAAAGCAGAAACCACAGATACAGATGTCTGGCTGTAGTTATATTTGTATTTAACTTGATGATTCATATATATTTATATTTAAACAGTAACCAGCAAGTAGATTTTCCAAGAGTAGGAGAAGTTGTCTTACTCAGTTTTTATGTGTGGGTGCTAAAAAAAACCTTCTGGGTTATAAAGGACCTCTTTGGGTAGTCTTAAAGGACAACCCAATGGACTGTTGTAGTCATTACCTGATTCAGACCAACGGTACCTCTGGTAACTCTTCCACCAGCACCATTTCTATTCATGATAGTGGTAGGACTCTTCATGGTAGTATTTGATAGACTTACATCTGGATAGGATTGATTTTCTCTAACTAGGTTACCCCTCACACACATGCATGATGGGGTCCAACAAAGGTGTTCATAATGTTAAATGTAGCCATTTAAGATTGTTCTTTATAACACCTTTGAAACACTGTGAGTTTCCAGACTTAATCTGAGTCCCCCAAGATTAAACTCATGGCATATTTGTGCTTTTAAGGTATTATTTGGCAATATCAAATTTATTCTTCAATGTCAAACTTCCACAAAAGATAGATTTATAGGATAACATATTTTTCATTCTTTCTGGTTTCACTGTGGATATGTAATTAGAATTACTACTTGATCCTTAAGAACTTTTTGATAAAGGACTTAAGCCTTTTGATAATTGGTCCAAGTTCATTTTTGTATATAATACTTGTGGAAATGTTATTACAATAGGTGAACAGGGAGATGTTTGAAACGAGGCGGGTTACAGGATCAAGGTAAGCCAGCCCTCAAAACCCAAAAGGCAGGAAGTGAAAAGGCAAACAGTTTATTGGATGAAACTACTGAAAACATGAGCCAAGATAAATCCTTCCTTCTCCAAGTTGTTTCCCTCAGGTCTCATCACAGGAGTGGGACGCTTACTAATACAATGCTGCCTGCCGGAAGGTCTACTTGAGAATAAATGACTGAGTCATGCCTGGACCAACTGCTGAATTTTCTTGATATGAGTTAAAACAGAAAAGGTATCAATAAAATTACAAGCAGTATTTTCTATGACTCATTCCTCCACTACTAAATAAGATCTGACTCCTCAAATAAGCAAACTCGTGTAAAAATACTTACATTCATGGAGAAGATATAATTCATATAAGAGAAAATTCTCTTTTGCTTTGCATCATTTAAGGAGGAAATACTACTACTCAAACTAAAAGGAGGAAAGAAAATATTTCCTACTTATTGTGTGAGAACAGCATAATCCCAGCATTAAACTCAAACAATGATATTGATGGAAAAGAAAACCAGAGAGCAAATGCTCTCATGAACATAGACAAAAAAAAAATCAACAAAAAATTATGAAGTTCAATTGGGCAACACCCAGAAAGGAAAATATGTCATGACCAAGTGGGGTCTTTCTTGGGAGCAGAAGACTGGTGATAGCAATTAAATTCGCCATGTAAACCAAGGGAAAGGCTGCATGGAAATCTCAAGAGACACGCAGACTGCATTTGGCCAAATCCACCATGTGTTTATGATGCAAAAGAATTCTTAGGCTCAGAAGTGGCCGTGGTGAAGGGAGTGCTGTGTGAATCCTGCTGCTAACCTGCTACAGCCCAGGCCCGAGGGCTGCACCCCATGGAGGACGGCAAGGGTGCCCATTCCTCCCTCCTTCTCAGCATCTTATGGAGATGCTGGGCAGTGAGGTAAGGCAAGAAACGTGAACCCCACACCCTGGAGACATAGTAGGAAGCTTTATGCTGTTACTGTACTGTATCAGTGTTATTTTTGCATGTACTGATACACACACCAACAATTTTTACCTAGAAAATACTAAGCAATCTGCAAAAAGTGTTATGAAAAGTAGCGATTTTGGCAAAGATACAAAATACAAGATAAATATTTCATTTATAAGAAACAGTAGATGTGAAAATAAAAATTTAAAAATTTATAACACCATCCAAAGCCATAAAATATGTAAAGATTAATTTAACAAAGCATAAAAATTGGCACACTGGCAACTACGAAAGACAAACGCACAGTGAGATGGAAGAAAACCCACATAAATGGAGAAACTCTCGAGGCCCTCGGGCGAGAACAGTCATTACTTTAAGATGCTGACCTACCTACAAGGTCGGGGGTTTGATGCCTCCCTAATTATAACCCAGCAGGCATCTTTGGTAGCACTTGTAAAGTTTATCTACAAATTCAAAGGTACTGGATTAATTTAAAAATAATCTGGAAAGACAAGAGCAAAATTGGGGAAATGAGTGCCTGCTTCATCCAGGCTTATTCAGCGGTGGAAATCATGATGCTGTGATCTGAGCGTGAGGAGCACAGGCTGACCAGCAAATGGGACACAGCCCGGAACTCAGCCCCGTGGCAAGCCCTCCGCTGTGACACAGCACGATGCTGACCCAGAGTGGCTGGGTGGGAGAAGCCCCAGTCACCGCCCCGTACAGGGATCCCAGAACAGACGGCAGTGGGCGGTGGACAACTGAGGAGCCATCCACAGCCCCTGCGGGGTCCGCAGCCCAGGCTTAGGGCTGATGGTGTGGCCGGGAGGGGCCCCAGGGGGCCTTCTGAGTGTGGCCTTGGCTACTGACTACACAAGTGCATGCACACTTACACTGGTGCACGTGTCACACACCACCCTGCGACTTCCTGTGCACACACTGGACAGTCCCTTCACCGCCCCCCCACGCTTCCGCCTCGTCCGTTGTCCGCTGCTTTTCCAGACCCCAGCAGCAGCAATTCCCGAAGCCCGCTTATCATTAACGACGGGGATTCCTGAAAGCAGACGTCTGCTTTAAACTACACACCGAAAACGACCCCCAGAAGGACTCGCACTCGCTCGGCTCGCTGCCCAGCAGGTGGCCGGGCCTTCCACGCACATCTGGACCTACCACCGTGCAGGGCGAGACACCCTGTAACCTGCTGCAGTGCAGTGGCTGTTTCTTCCTCAGAGAAATAGGACGTTTTAGAAAAAAAGGTAGATTTAAAAAAACTGTTACCCACGTGTTTAGCTTAAAAATAAATGTGACTGTCTCGTTATCACATACAATATTGACGGCATTTTCCAAAATCTCCAAAATATGTAGGCCACGTTCCTGTTTACACTCAGCCCCGCTCTATCACTTTCGTCACTAGATGTTTGTCTTCCACCAAATGCTAAAACTCTGGGTGCAGTCTCCTGTGCACTATGAGCACACAGCAAATGATCTCGCTTTTCCCATTTTCTTCGTATCCTGTAGGTTCATGCCTGAGCATTCCAGCTTCAGAAAGACTGTCATCCACAAACAAGCGGGACAGTTTTCACACACAAACGCTTGTCAGGCGGGCGTCAGCGTGAATACTGTGATGGACACAGTGCCGCTTCCCCCAGCAGATGTGAGGGAGCAGACTTAATCTGATGCCACAGGAACGCATGCGAGCATTCAGTGTTTGGAGAGCGACCCACGGAGCCCCACTACGTACCATGTACCATAGCGGCTGTAGAAAGAGAGTGATTTAGAAATATATCCAATCCTTGCTCAGATGACGCTTCCACCCTGGTGGGAGAGGAGACAAGTTGGACAGGTCCTCACATGAGGGTACAGCTTTCCCCTGGGAGATGTTCTTGAGAGCACGCAGGGGAACGTGAACCACGAGCCCAGGAGGAACTGGGAAGAGGACCAGAGGGCGTTGCAGGGGGCTCAGCAGCAAACGTAACTCCCACTGCTGCCAAGCTCAGCTGCCACAGTAAGGAAAGGGAGCCATCAGAGTGCTGGGCATCGGTGGGCTCGAAGAGGGAGGGAGGCAGCGAGGAAGGCAGAAAGGGCTGTGTAGGCGACCTGGGCCTCCCAGGTCATGTTAGTGAAGTGTACTGGGTTTGATTTCTACCTACAAAGAATGCCCTTTGCAAACTCCAGGACTCAGCTGAGTAACTGGTCCAATCAAGAAGAGCACTGACCTCATAGCCAGGAATGAGCAAGATGCTAAGAGGAGCGAATAGCTTTCTACATAGAGAGAATCCCATACTTTGGAAGAGCGTGGGCTCTGGAAACCTGTGCATAATTCTGTTAGTGCATAAATTCAAAATGGCTAAGAGAGAATTAAGCCAACAATCAGATGCATTTCTACCAAACAAGCCTGTGAGATCGTTCATCAAAGCAGTGTAAGCTGGTGCAGTCTTCCAAGCATTCTCTCAGGCTTGGATCAGGACAATAGAAACTTGTTTGTCCATAAAGTTCTGTACTGAAAAACTGTTAATCACTGCACCCCTCTGATGGTGTCTGCCTGGCTGCCCTTCAGAGAATGTGCCAAGCATAAAAGTCCTTGGCATCTCCAGATGCCACATCTGCCTGTCCACCTGTGCCTGAAGCTGCGATAATCATTTTATTGACTCTGGGAGATAACTGGTGATTGCGTGGACACGGTACTTCTTCCATGTTGCAGAATTCATTCATTCTTCCCAGTGTTCATTTTGTCACGAAATGTGTCATATATGCACTTGTAATAATGACATTTTTTTTTTTTTTGGTACCGGGGATTGAACTCAGGACCTTGAGCTTGCGAGGCAGGTGCTGAAACCACTGAGCTAAATCCCCAGCCCTGATAATGACACTTTTAATAAGTTTTCTTTGGCTCTTTAATTTCCAATGTAACCCAAGAACTCTCCTTTCAAGAGTTCTTAATTTTTTTAAACCTTCACTAGTGTAAAATTTAAAAAACACGTGGGACCATAGTATTCATAAACTACATCAGATTATAACTATGCACAAGAAATAAGCCACTCCTAAACTAAGAAAATATGACTGGACAACAATTCCCTCCATCTGGTGTTAATGGGCAGAACAATCTACTTCTTCCTTGAGCATTTAAAAGTTAGTTGACAACTCTTAAATAAAAGAACGTCTTACTGACTAGAAGCAATCACAATAAAGATGAGTACCCAACCAAATAAGCAACCCCAATACTCCATACCTAGCGACAGTCAATCACAAAGTTATAAATGTAAAGTATGTTCTGACAGTTTGGATTTGATGAAATTGTCCTGACACTGAATGAACAGGAGTCCAAACAGATCTCTGAATGATCTCTGTTGATAAAGGCAATAAAATAGGTCCTCTTAAAGATGAGAACTGGGGGATGGAGACCCATCAGAGTGCTAAAGCTGTGCTGCACCAGCACTTTATTTTGAAGTTTCACACTGTCTTAGTGAGTCAAGCACAGTGGCCAGGGAAAAGGCTATGCTAGAAACCAGAGCTGCTTCTCTCCCGGGCTTCACTTGCTTCCTTACTTCCCAGTCTACCCGAACATCCACCCTATCCAGGGGCCTTCCTCCCATACCCAGAGATTTCAGGTTACGCCACATTTTTGCCAAAATGTGATACAGCAAACTGTTTAAAGTTCAGCCTTTGTGACAACTGTCAGGTGCTGTCTCAGGTGGTTTTAATTTGCGTTTTCATGAACTAGTGGTGGGCATTTTTTCATGTTTTTCTTGGCTGTTTCTACACGTTCTTCTGTTTTATTTGTTGAAATCTTTTGCCAGTTTTTTATTGGGTTAATTATTCATAGAGTTGTTGGATTTATTTGTATTCTCAATACCAGTTCTTGGATAGATAAGAGTTTTGTTAATATTTCCTCCCCAGACATGGCTTGTCTATTCATTTTCTCAATGGTGTCTTTTCTCAGGAAGAATTTTGACGGTCTACTTTATTGATTTTATCATTATCACTTTCTGTGATCTAAAAACAAGAGGTCTTTCATGTTTTCTTCTCAAACTTTTTCATTGATTTTTGTGTTGGAGCATAAGACAGATTTGGGATTCCTTATGATGTGCTGCTGGGTTACTCGTTACAGTCCAGTTGCCCCTTGACATGGATTTGAAGCAAGCCCAACACCTTTGCCTGAACATGCTGCCCCCGCATGCTTGGTCAGGGTTTTCGTACTCACTCCAAAGGGTGTTCAAGTTCTGCTTTCCACACTCTGAGTGCTTTTCTGGGTGTACCATCGCTCCATGTGCAATGCCAATAGCAGGGCCGGGGATTTAGCTCAGTGGTTACGGCGCCTGCCTTGCAAGTGCAAGGTCCTGAGTTCAATCCCCGGTACCCCCCCCCCAAAAAATATATATATATATACCCATCATCTCACAATTACCTTTTAAGAAGTATCTAGAATCCATTCTCTTAGCAAATTTCCACTGTATACTAAAATATAACCACATGCATCACGTTGTACTCTGTATCTTTAGACTTATTCATCTTGTAACTTCCAAAATAAGGCAAGCTTTAATATACATTCTGAGAACCAACTCTGCAGCTAGAAAAACAATTTTTTATGCTAGCTAATTGAAAAGACAATGATTATGTTTTTAAAAATTCAAAGTAACTTCACTCCCCAAGATTATTTCTCAACTGAACCTCTTAGGGAAAAGATAGCAAGGACAAGTCCCGGGCACCTAGAAGCTGCTGTACAGATAACCTCTGTTAGGCTGACAGAGACATCCTGAGCCTTGTGACTTTGTACAAGGTGATCTGGTGACAGAATAGGGCACACCATGTGTGACAGAGGTGGGGCGCGAGAGGGGAAAAAAGACCCAAACACAGCCTAAGTACAGTCTTTTCCTCTTAACTCTCCGTGACCTGAGGTTAAAAGTGAAACTCAGAGGCCTCAATTTGTTCAGTATCTGTTGAGCTCTTGGTGTCTGCCTCGTAGTTGACCTTGAGTTTTAATAAGGAATTATTCAGGGAAGTAGTTTAAACCCAGTTTAGAATTTGTACACATGCAGCTCTATAAGGCCGTGGAGAGCTAATGAATTAAATGCAGACTGAAAAGCCAAGTTAACCAAAGGGCAAACGAGATTGTCCGGAGGCCATGGACCGAGGCTGGGATGATGTAGGTGACTTTGTCAGCAGAAGCCAGTCTCTCCTGGGCTGGGCTCCTGGGAGAGAAGCCACAGCAGACACCAGCCTAGAATCCTGCGCCTGAGAAGGAGCGCACTCTCCGCCTCCTGCTTGGAGCTCGCTCGTCTGCGGCAACATCCGGGCTCCGGCTCCTTCCGGTCCGGGTGCACGGCTGGCCCAGGCCCCTCTCCGGACAGCGCCTGCTCCACTGTCTTTGCGCACAGAGGATCAAGCCCAAGGCTCCGGTCTCTGCATTCCGCACCGCTGCGCGGGGCCCAGGAGCGAACCAGAGAGGAAAGGGATGAAGGACGCAGCTCTGCTTTGAGCGGAAGTACTGGACACTGCGCGGGCTCACCTTACTCTTTCCCGGGTTATTAATACCCGGAAGTACAACTTAGTAGACTTCTAATATTACATTAAGCATGTTTCCATGTATATTAAAATCACGTGTACATACAGGCGATCTGCTATCAGAAAACAAAGCAAATCCTAAACAGTGTACACTTGTCACACACACAGAATTATAAAAATAGCGACAGCATGGCCCTGTCACAGGCAACTTCCTAATTACTGGAGCAAGGCCATGTGGAAATGAGAATGTTAACCAACATGAAATCGGTGCCTCAGCAAACCATAAATCCTTCCGTGATACAGATAGGTAATTGCCTGGAAAGAGCCAAACTCTTTATGATGACTGACAGAAAGCCTGCTATGTTCAATATAAAACAAGATGTGAAAACATGGAAGCAAGGGAGAACAATTCTGAACTTGTAAAAAGTAAGCATTGAGATGCTGACTTCCACTGTAAGAGGAACTGTGGCGGTTTTTAATCCTCCCAGGTCACTGACATGAGATTCAGTCCATAAATATTAACGTCTGCAGCCACAGATGTTCACAGGGGGTGAGAAGGGGAGAAAGCCACTGCTCTAAGGGTGTTCCCCCACCCCCACCCCAGGGCACAGGGCACGGCCAGCATCCTGCTCAGGACAACCGAGCTACGAGCTCCATCCTCGGCTCCGCTGGCAGCTTCGCCTCTGGTTCTTATTCAGCTATTATTCAGTGTTTAGAGAGATGCGACCACTTCCTGTCTTCCTGACACCCGCTGAGCATGGGCAGCTGAGCTCTCTTGTTGAGTGGCAGGGCTGTCCTGGTCCCTACCGGCGTCTGTCCTCCTGGGCTGGGGATCGCAGTCCGCTCTGAAGTTCGGGTTTAGAGATTCTCCTAGAGCAAGTGTGAGCACTGAACTTCTCATTAAAATGTAGTTTGGTCTTTAAAATCCGAGCTCACTCTCAGAAATCTATCAGAAACACAGCTATTGAAGGATATTTAGTCAGGGGCCAGTCATTAATGACCAAAATGTAACGAATGTTTGTTTCCCATGTGGCTGTGCTGAATTTTCACGTTAATTCACCTAATACTGATAGCAACCAAATGAGGCAGAGTTGTAGTTGTAATTTATCCCCAGGTACAGTTGAAAAGACTTCATGCTAGAGAAGTCAGGCAGCTGTTTCATGGCTATACTCAACATTTCCACTTGACGATCAGTTCACAGTATCCCCCTGTCAAGCAGGTCACCTTTAACTCCCACATGGGAGCCCCTGGGCTGCATTTTGTCCAGAGTATTCCAAAAGGTTTGCAACATGGATGATGTGCTCTGTCGTGAAATGTGAGCCTGGATGCATGACCAGCTTCTCATGGGGTACAGCTGGGGTCTGCTCAAGGAAGGCAGGAGGCACTGGAGAGCCATGGGAAAGAAGGTGTAGGTTCACTTGACCCTTCTCCTGCCTGCTCACAACGCTCAGTTGTTCATACCACCGCCACTGTGCTGCTTGGCAATGTTTGAGGTTCTGCCAGTGGGTACGCTTGAGTTACAATAAGCTTAACATATGGTTTGGGTTAGGACCCGAATTTTGGTTTTAACTTATGACTAATGTCTTGAGTTACAAACCGAATGCTGACCACTTGTGCTTCCAGATGGTCTCAGATACAGATTTAACCCTAAAGAGTTCTGGAAGGAGCATGACAGCTTCCTTTCCATGTGGGGTTCACTGAGAAATCCTGGGCCAGGGTCTCTGTAAGGACACTGAGATATGCCTGTGTACAGGAGAGAGACTTTGAGGGCTGTGTAGAGGAGCCTGAGCCTCCATTGACCAACTTGAGTTACAACTGCCCTCGCAGACGAATTGAGTTTGTAAGTCAAGGGTCCACAGTAGTGGCCTATCTTCAACATCCTCACCTTTCTTAAGGGCCAGGACTGCTGATTCATGCATCCATGAGGTTTCTCAGGCCTGGTGTCGGCCCTTAGACCCCAGGACATCTCAAGGCCACGTTGCAGCCACAGCCCCCTGGGTTTTTTTCTCTCTCCTGCAGTCTCCGCTGTCTTTCCCAGCCTACTGTCTTTAGCTAAAACCAGCAGCACATGAAGAGAGATGGCCTTATGCTTTGCATCCTCTACTCTACTAAAAGAACAAAAAGACCCATCGAGTGGACGGTGCTTTTATGTTTGGTGAAAGTGGATAAATATGGTGCCCTCAGCTGACCTCTCCCTTTACTTTATCCTTCCTACTTAAATTCTTCGATATTAATGTTGTGTCAGACTTTTACTATCTTCATTCTATTTGGTCCACTGGTCTAAGCAGAACTTGAATGCTGGAGAAACTTAGAAATTATGATATCAACATGTTTACTAGACACTTCTATTGTGTCTGCTCAATGGTGAACATAAAACAGCTAAAGTATAATAAAACACTTTGCCAGAAGGGAGAAGCTTAATGGAATGAGGCAGAAGTGTAGAGTTTCTAAGCAGCAGCAAGATCTGACTGCAGTTTTGGCTGCAGCCAAAAGCCAGAGAGCATGTGCTGACATCATGGTAGTGGCTGTGCAGTGGGTCACGTTAATAGGATGGAAATCAAGTCATCCTAACAGAGGGCAGGCACATGCGGCTCCTGAGACGCACACTGGGGACAGTGGGGCAGTGGCCGCTCAGCCTTGCATCTTGGGTAGAATTCAGAGGGTAGAGCTGCATGGATGGAAGTGTGTCCTTGACACGAGACCCCATGGAGCTGCATGCATGTCACATGTGTGATCTTCTCAGGGGGGCCCTTTCAGAAGCCAGCAGGGGCAGCTGGGACCCCTCAGTCACCCAGGCAATGCTCAGCCAGGTTTGCTTGGGATATTCCCAGGTTAACAGTGAAAGGCTGCTGCTGGGAAACCAGTTTTCCTGCATGCTCTGTTCGCCACGGCCAAAGCTTTATTTTTTTCCAAAATGTATCATAAAGCCATTACTTTCTGTAATGTGTCCTGGAGGAAAAGCTTTGCAACACACTGACTGAGCCTGTGAGTGTGTCATAACGTAATTGGTTATGACCGCTCCCACACTTCAAACCTGGCATCAAGGCCCGGGAGACTCGGTAGCCGTCCCTTGGTGAATCTGGAACCAGTGGCCCAACACTGTGTCCTGAAAGGCTCTGAGTTCATGAGGGCCGCATTGCCATGGGTCACCTTGGAGGAGACCTTGCTCAGGTGTGCACCACTGACAGCTTGCGCAGATCTCAAGCTCTGGACTTTCAGAGCTGATGCCTCGGCGTCCAGACATCAGATGACGCAGGGGTGATGTGGCGTTTATGGGGCTGCGGGGTTGCGGAGATGCCCTCAACACCGGGGAGATACTGCTCGCCAGGCCCCAGCCACCTGCTCCCGAGAAGCTGGTCTTTCTAAACTTCGTGTTCCTTCCACTTTGGCAGATGGTTCTGCTGCAGTTAGCAAAACCTGGCCAGTGTTGGGAACAGAAATCCGCCAGCTTCTTGCTCACATGGTCCTCACCACCCAGGAGTTACTGTTCAACCCCAGGGTTCCTGGGAGACTGAGTCATTTTCCACAAGCGGCAGTCGAATTCCGCTCCAGGTGTGCACATTCGGAGGCCAGGCCCCCGGAGTCCCCATGCGGGTGTCCAGGCACCTTCCCCCTCCCATGCTCCTCTGCTTCAAGTACACGGACATGGTCATCCAGGGACCTTTTGCACTCACAATGCCACTGGAGTTCGCACAGTGCCTCATGATTATGTTTGTCGTGGGGAGTCACTGCACACATGGCACATCTACATTCTTTGCACATCCCCTCCCCTCTTTGCATAGTCCTGAGTCAACCCACCTGCTCCAAAAAGTCCTCCTGGTAACTCCAAATTAAACACCTGTCTTCTCTTAAACTAGCCAAACTCTGGATCCACTCTGGAAAACATACCTCTTTGTGCTATATTGTAACTGAGACCACCAGATAAATGCCAGCAATGAGAAGTTGATGATTTTGAGGCAATTGCCATGTTTTACTATTCCACATACAAAGAATGCAACACTGTAAGTAGAAGTAAACATATGAAACAATGCTCTATGCTTTCAAATTATGGAAAAGATGTAATTTGGAGATATCTGTTGCCATGCATGATCATGTTTGATCATTAAGAGGGGCTTGGCTATTCACTTCCTCCGTTCAGAGGAAGTCCATTCTACACTGTGATTTCCTGCTCACCTCGGAACTTGCTGACACAGGATGAGGGACAGGGACAGGGACAGGGACAGGTCAGTCCCAGCCTTGGGTTCCAAGGCCCTTGGACACTTGCACTTGCAGCCTCAGAGCCCTGTCACTGCCACAAGCTGGGTCTGGCTGGCATGAGTGACACATGGTGTCTCAGCCCCCATGTGGCAGCTGGCCCTCTGCAGCTGACCACACTCCAGTGAGTGCAGACAGCTCGGCGGACTCACTGCTTGAGCTGCTGAGCGCTGGAGTGCTTTGTTACACAGCAACATCTAACTGATACAGTGGGTAGGATATACTATCAGGACAGGATTTACGAGGCTCTTGGTGCTGGGAGAGGGTTTAAAGAATCCTCTCTGAACCATCTCATTTTCAGACTTGGATCATTCGATATGATTCAAGATCCCCAGGCTCTTCCTGGCTCTGTGCTGGGTCCGAGCATGTCCTTTGCAGCCTGGGTGTCCTCAGGGTGGCACACTCTCACAGCCGAGACCACGCAGCACTTCACATGAGCGCTGTCCTCCTGGCCACTGTGCCAGTCGTCACTCAGTTTGCTGCCTGCTGAACAAACGCTGTAGGAGTTGGAGTCTGGACTTCCTGTGTGCTGACCCCGGGCTGTATTTCCCTCTGCGATGCAGTCTAAGGCCACCAGGCTTCCTGCCTGTGACACGGGCTGGTTGGAGGGCAGGACTGCACCTCCACCTTTTCCACCCTGCACTGCATGTGATTCCCTTTGTCCTGTGAGGTGTAAAGAAAAGTGAGGCTCCTCACGTGGAGGGTGTTTGTAGTCAGGGGGCCCACAGCCCACCTCTATGGCAGCGACACTGGGGAGCCAGACTGAGAGGAAACCACTGCCACCTGGCGCCTAAGCAGCTGTCGCAGTCAGGTCCTGCCAGGACCCTGTCCTCCCTATCCTAGCGCATGGGCGGGCACAGAATCAACCTTTCTGTTTTGCTCCTCTTTAGTTCTACTTTGGGTTTCTCATATAAAGAAACCAAGCCACATTTAAGCTTGTGAGTCTGATTTATTCCACTTAACATTATGGACTCAAGGTGCTTCCATTTTTTACAAATGACTCAAACATACCCTTCTTTGTGGCAGAGTCATGCTCCTCTGTGGATGAATACTGACAGGAAACAGGGTGACTGACCCTTTGCAGATGGAAAGGGGTCAAGAAATGGGGGAGTGGGAGGGAGGAGAGGAGAGAGGACCACCATGGAATGAAGCTGTGTGATGTGCATGTGACCTCTCCTCAGAGGAATGCCATCATTATATACTACAAACGTAGACTAATAAAAGAGAAATAAACTTCCCATTAATATACTGAGGCCTGGTAGTTTGTCATTTTATAACCTGGCTTATTTCAACTGAAGAACTGAAGATCTCATCTTGTGAGATCCAGCCCATTGTTGAAGCATGCTAAATGTCCTTTGGACATTAATTCCATCATTTAACACAGTACCTTGCCAAGTATTATGGTACCCACAAAAATTCTATTTAAAAATCTTTTCTATTTCCACCTAGATGAATTTAAAAACTGATCTGTCAAGACAATCCCACGAAGAGGCTGCAATTGAGTATATTATTATTTGGGTCCAGTTATTCAATTCATTATTGCTTCATCTGGGTTATGTTTTTCCAGAGCATATTATGAAATCCTTAGTAAAGCCCTTTCTAGAATCTGGATAGTAATATACCTATGATACTTATTTGATACATTTGTTTAAAAGCTTGTCAGGCCATTATATACTGTATTACTAACTTAAAAATATAACATAAATAAAATAAATAACATATAGCAGAACAGACCCAGAAACACACATTATTTATTCACAAAGCTGGCCAGTTTGGCATAATAATGAAGCAATCAAGTCTCAGGGTCATGTAGAAGGAGTTCAAATCTCAGCTCTGATACTTAGTCACTGTCTGACCCCAGGCTTAATGTCTCTAGGCCTCAGTCACCTCATTTATGGAATTACAATTATTACCCACTTCAGAAAGTCATTCTGAGGTCTAAAGTAGTAGGGAATGATGCTTACACATGAGCCTGTTATAACATTTCGATGTATTGGATTTACAACATCATAATTATGAATTTGAGACATGATTCGCAAACAATATCTAAAGTATTTTATTACATTTCTGGTCCTAAATGCTAAGGAAGACTGAAAGCTAAGAACTATCTTAATCTGCTAGCTTTAGATGTAGAACTCATCATGTCTGCGAAGTACAGTGCAGTTCTGGCAGCAAAGTGTTGACTATTTAAGACTACTTTGGGTTGAGCCAGTCTTCTACTTTAAGTCAGGTGGAGTGAGAGATTACTGTAAAAGTTATGGAAACGTGCTACTTTTTTTAGCAGTGGTCATTTTACCATTCCATCATACTATTATAACATCTGCTTATGAGAGGAAATCTATGTTACCTACTTCATGGAATGTGGTATTGTTTATTAAAAGAGAATAAAATTGTACTCCATAGAAATGCAGTGATCACTACTACTGAGTTCTCCTAAAATGACTTTCGTCCCTGAGATGTTTTATAAATTCTTGATGCTCTCAACAGCCCTGTCCATTACATTTTGGAAATAATTGGCAGGTTTAGGACCCATAGCATTCACTGGAGCTTGTGCCTTGCCTAGTGGGGTGAAGGTTGTTGCTTTTTGCCTAGTGGCTGGCAACTTCCTGACAGGTAGTAATCAAGAGAACATGACATTTCTGTAGTCACCAAGCTGGCACTGTTCATTGTACTTTGAGGCTTCATGTTAAAGGATTTACCCATGATTTTAATTTGCTTCCCTTTGAATTCACAGAGTATCTCGAAGGTGTTAGGAGATTAAACTTGATTCTATGTGACATAGTTACGATTCATCAATTTCCTAATACATATAAGCAAGGCAGGGATGTAGAAGTCATAATCAAGAATGTTTTAAAGAACTGAAAATGTACAGTAAGTGTAAATGTTTTATAAGCAAGTTGGACACACAGAAGCTTTTAGCAAGGTGCAGTGCATCTACATAGCACTTTCCTTTAACAAGTATGCTGCCCCTGGCTTTTTAAAAAATGGAATTTAAGCTTTCTGAGTCTGGGTGGTCCCTGGTGGCTGTGCATTAGTGGGCTCTCCTGTGATGTTCAAGCAGAAGAGGCTGCGGCCACCCCCGGGCCGAGTGCCACATGAGGCTTTTTGAGGTATGAGGCTGGAACGAGAAAAGAGCCCTCAGACAGGAGGCACAAGGGGCAGAGGTAAAAGCAGCACTGTGACTTAGCTTACATTGGTGGCCTTGATTTTCTGAGAGAAGATGAGGCTCCGGAGTTGGGTGTATGACGCCACTCATATCACCAATGCAGAGGCGGCCCTGCAGGTACCTGATTCAGGGACCTCTGCAGGCCACAAGAGGCGGCAGAGGGGCCCAGGGGAAGCAGGGGAAGGCGTGTGTCTTGTTGGGCACGTGTTTGGTTGGCAGCCAACTAAAAGATAAAAGAAAAAGCAGGCCCTGGGCTCAGCAATTACGAGAAGTTTCCAAGCGGGGCCAGGCAGAGAACAGCTGCGGAAGGGCAGAGCAGTGGATGTCCATTCCTACAGTAAAGCCATTTCTGTATTCCAGGGTGACGTGGGTGTGAGGTCACATGATTTCTTGGGGTCTAAAAGGTGACCCTGAATTTGGGGCAGTAGTAAACTTGGGGGTTGCCCTTTTCTGCAACCCAGACTCTTCCTGATTCCATATTCTTCAGTGTTACTAAGCAGTGGAGTGAAATGATTTACATAGAGTGAAAAGTGTGTACTGTGGGGACAGCAGCGGGGTGCGGAGCACCAGGCCCAGACTTCATTCACAAGAGGCACAGGGTCCTTCCTGTGCCTAAGCAAATCAACTTCCTTTAAATGCCTTAAGAGATTAAAAGTAAGTCAAAGGCGAGGAGTAATCTTTGTAACTTAAGAAATGAACATGTGCAGCAGGAATGACACAGACATGAGAACACAGAAAAGGGAGATAATGTTTGTCCCTCATAAGAAAAGAACTGCATATCAGGAAAGTTCAAATCCGTGTGCAAAGGCACTGAGGACTGCAGCTCAGTTTTAACTGAGGCTGCTGTCTGTGTGAATGTACTTAAGTTAAAAACAACATGGGCACTGTGAATAAATTGTGATGCAATTATGAATTGTGAAATTGGCCTTATTTGTGTCTGATAACCTTTCTAAAACTTAGCAATCTGTGGTTTACCCTTACCCTAATCTGTGGTGAATCCCCTCTGTATCAGGTGCTCTGGTGGGAAAGGAAGCTCTTTGCGGAACAGTAAAGGTCCAACACAAAGCGTCCCAATTTCCCTGAGTGACTGCTGCTCTGAGCCCACGAGCCGCCTCGTGTGAGCTGTCCTTTCCTGTGATACTTGTCAGACTTGGTTCAAAGCGTGCAAGGGTGTGTGTGTAGATTGCCCGGTGACCCGTGGGGAAGGAAGGGGGCACGCAGTGGAAATTGCACTGTCGGGGTTCAGGGTCACAGACTCAGGGGATGGGAGTCTGCCAAGGGGAAAGGGAAGAGTCAGACGCTGATGAGACAGCAAAACAGAAACAAAAAGCTGTCAGCTACAAAGGGAGGGTGGAGTGTAAGCGAGGCTGGAGTTGAGGCCTTGGAAAGTAAGAACAACCTTAGTTTCTGTGTGACGTGGATGATTTTAGGCCCCAGCCAAACAAAAGTCACGACTAGAATCAGGGAAGAGGGTACGAGGCTACCATGTGACCTTCTAACCCTTACAGAGACATAAATCCTGCCTATGTTAGAAATTGCGGGAGTCAGTGAGCCCTGCACTGACACAGCCTATGCATCCTAACTGGTGTTAGATTTTACACAATAACAGAAATGTTCTTTAGTCAAAGTAAGTTATAAAACAAAGAAATTGTAAAGAACTTTGGCTGATAATTGTCTTGTTCACCGTCAAGTCATTTCTTCTCAGCAATAAATGAACAACCTTAGAAATCTTGGCATGTATTTCTTCTTTGTGTTTGGCATTTATTTGTTCCTACTTGAAAATGAAGTCAAAGCAGAGGCTTCTCTGTTTGGCAGTCTTTCAGTGTCCTGCCTTTCAACAACTTCTCTCCATTTTTCTCTGTCTCTGCATTTTCCTTATCTCTTTCCTGACTGGGTTCCTAATCCTGGTATTGTTTCAACAGGAGTTAACGGAGTCTAGGGGTAAGAAAAGCAGCCATTTCTGGGTGCAGCATCATGGACGGAGGGAGCGTTTTCCTTTACACAGACAGAAACTTGGTGCCTTTGAGAACCATCTCAAGAGGAAAACTTGGCTGACTAGAGGAGAAAGGGAACGAAGAAGGTCAGAATCGCTGACCTCAGCCTGTCTTTCTTTACTCCACCACAGTTTTATAGATGTTCCTTATTCTGGTGCAGACATTGTCTGGTGCTTTGGGAACAGAAAGGGAATAAAATATATGACCCTTGCAATATCCTCATAATACAACCAGGGAACTCTGGCTTCAAATGTCCAGGGCAAGGCAGATTTAATTTACAGGCAATCAAAGCACCAAGAGAGACGCATCCTAATTAAAAATCAGATTTCTCTCTGGAGCAGTCACCCTTGTTACTTCATTCACCAGTGCTCACTACAGTGGTTTGATAGCATGGGTGCTGGGTCACTATGGAAACATAAGACTCAGACACACTCAGATCCACGCTGAGGGCGGGCGAGCTTCACAACAGTCACCAACTGCTACACCTCCAGGACTCATGGTGGTCACCACAGCAGGGCCACCTTCTCCACGAATTGTTCCAACTAGTGGCTGGACATGGGGAGGTGACATAGTTGGCCGTGTAGGCACAAGACCATTCCCCTCTAACAGGCAGTCTTCTCCCCAGGACCCTCCACTGGTTGGCCTGACGCTCTCTTCTTGCATTCCGTGTAAGGCCCTTCATACCCAATGCTTCTTCCCTACCTCCATCCGTATAAGATGGTAGGTACATCGTGGGCTCTTCTCACCCAGGCCTGTTCCTTCTCCACTTTATCCCCAGACACCCTGTACTGTGTTAGGCAGCTTTCCTGTTGCTAGGACAAAATGCCTGATACTCATACCTTAGAGGAGGAAAGACTTAACTTGACTCATGGTTTTGGGGAATGTAGCCCATGGCCAGCTGGCTCCCAGGCAGGAGCATCATGGCAGAAGTACGTGATGCAGAAAAGCTGCCCAACCATGGCACCAGGAAACAGAAAGAGAAGGGAAGAGCTGGGAGCAAAAATACACCCTTCTGCCTTCAGGTCACACTTCCAACCAGAACCCACTGCCTAACAGCACATTCTGCTGAACTCAGTGATCAATCCAGTGATGAGCATTGACCCCCAATCTGATCACTGTCCAAACCCACCTGTGAACATGTGAGGCCTCTGGGGACATTTTGGGTCTAAAGCATAATATGGCTCTCTCCCAATAAACCTCCTGCACATACAGTAATGTCTTGGTTTGTGATTTCTGTGTGATTCTTTGCTTACATGTGACAAAACTCACTAAACTCTTATAAAACCAAAAATGACATAAATGTTAAATTTTATGGATTACACAGAAATATTCATCTTTCCAGCCTTCTCTGTCATTTTTTTTTTGCCATTTGCCTTTTCCTCTCCCTCTTCTGATTTCTTTCCCAAAGGCTGTCTGAATTTTTATGATGGTAGATGAAAAAAACGGAGTTTGCATGACTTTTCTGGCAATATTTAGAAGAAATGTACAGAACACTGAGTAAAATCCAGAGAGCAGGATCACTGACTGTTACATAACAGAAACCATTCCTCCTCTGGGCCCTGGGAAAGGGGAGGCAGGGATGGTGAGGCTGGCCTAGGACAGGGGAGTGCGGTGGAGGTGGCCGAGTGAGGGACACCGTCCTGGCACCATGAAGGAGCAGTGGCTCCATACGTCAGCTGCTCCTGGCTCAGTCTCCCAGGACAGGAGAAGCTGTGATATTTACAGCAATTATGGTCATACTTCATTGTCTTAGGAGGAAGAGGAAAAGTACAATAAGCCAATCTCAAAGAGCTTACATTTGAAGGCTTCTAGGTAGCTGTCCTCTTTTGGTTCTTCAAGAGCAAGTCAGCAACTGGGCACTGACAAATCCTTTTACAAAAAGTTCTAAACATTGTCTTGTTAAATTTCTTCTTACAGATCCCCAAGAAATGGGTCAGTAGAAACCATAAAAAAGCAATAGCAAATACAAATGTCAGTGTCTCCCTACACACACACCCAGGAACTTACATGAGGGCTTCTGCACAGGGCCTCTATCAGCTCCTGCTGTCCCTTTAGGGTCAGGCGTCCCTACTAACATGGCGTGCACAGGCTGCCGTCTGGAAGAGACAGCACGATGTCCCCCACCCACCCCTCTGCTCCAAACAGGACTCAGGCAGTGTTGGCTTTGTTGGTGCGGAGACACCTGTCCCTCCCCCAGCCACAAGGCACCCTTCACTCTAAGACTGACTTGCAACTGGCTTTATCACTTAGTACATTGTTATAGTTTATGAAAGTAAATTATGTGGCAACTATTTTCAGTAAATTAAGCATACAAAGAGAGTTAAGGAGAAAAACTACATAGGAAGACAAGAGCCCACAGGCTTTGGCTTGGAGGAAGATGGGGTGAAGGAGGGTGGAGCAGTTTAGAAAGGTGCGGCTCTCTTCAGACGAGGAGGGGACAGTCACTCCTGGAGTGAGTACCTTCCACGAGTGTCTCAGAAAATGCCAAACTGTCCAGTGGTGGCTGTGGCATACACGGTACCAATTGCAACCTCAAAATCCAACCAGCTGTGGTGCCAGACCAGGCTCCTGCTGCCCTGAGCCAGTTGGGAGCTGCGGCTCCCACTGAGAGAGCTGACTGCCGGCCTTTCCCTGATCTCCAAGAAGGGCCCCTCGGTCCTCCCTACATGCCTTCCTGGGGTGACTCCAGCTGCAGCCCAGCTGCACCCAGCCACCAGGTCCTCTTGCCCAGGCTGGTGGCCTTCAAAATGCCCCTGGATGCCTGCAGAACTGCAGAATTGTGGGAGAAGGGAGGTCACGTGTGAACAGAACCCAGGACACAGGGCAGACAGCGTGCAGGAGATGGAAGAGTCGGGGGTGTGACACAGCACGGCACTGGGTCATGAGAACAAGGCAGTAGGAAGTCTGCAAGCAGAGAGGCCTTCGTCGGGTTAGAGAACATGTGGTGAGTGCAGCTCCCCATTCCCAGCTGCAGGCCCCAGTCCCGTCCTGGTGCCACATCAGGCCTGACCTCCCTCCCTCCTCCCGATTTCCTCTCCTTTCCTCAAGGTCTGCTGCTTCGGGTGCATCTTGGGCTCTAGGCAATGCCTCGTTCTGTTGGTGCCAAAATCATCACTCCCTCTCCTGCTACCCTGGCTCTAAATCCCCGGAAAGCCCTTTGTGTAGGAAATTTCTGGAAAAAGAATGATGGGGAAAGTCTTTATTGAAAATGCTGAAATGATCCGTTTTAGCTAGAAGTTCACACAGTACGCACTTAACAAAAATGGATGTAGATTAATTCAGTTGCTTCGACAGTGATAAGAGTCTACATTCACACACGAGTTAGGGAACCAAGTTGCTCTGGCATGACAGAGGCTATGAGGAGACCCAGGCCTGGTAACAATCAGAAACGCGGGTAAATTTTCAGGATTGGGGACAGTGTCACAGCAACTCTGCGTAACTACACTGGCATTCTCTAAGACAGCCATCTAATCCATTGTCAAGTGGGCATTTTTGGTAGGTTTAAAGACACAGTATGAAGAAATGGAGAAAATGTTTATCTCCTGAATCTTCTGTGGATAATTCAGAATGACTGTTCAGCACCCCCGGCTTTCAGCACCTATTTAAATCATTTTGATATTGCAATAGGAATGTGTGAGTGTTCACATATTTAAGGACATTACAAACTTAAGTGGAGTTACCTTAGTCACTCCTACTTGGGAAAATTAAAATATTTTAGAACCTTTAAATGGGGAACTTCAAATCTTACAAATGTTTGTTTTACTTAAAATAAGTAACCTGGAAGGGGAGAGAGAAGGAAGGGAAAGGGGATTTTAAAAAGAGAATTGAAGAAAAAATGGAAATAGAGTTTCTTCAAATGGGACGGGGATCAGCAGTTGGAGGGAGGAAGACGGGGACAAGAGAATTAAAATGTGTTATGTTCATGTACCAATTCCCCATACATGCAGTCAGTTATGTACTGCATACATGGACCAAATAAAGCTACAGAAATAAGTAACATGGGTGCAGTGTTTAAAGATGCAGGTTTAACTAAAAAGTAAACATTCAATAAATGTATTTTCTTGAATCTAGGTAACCCTAAACATTTTCAGCTATTCATGCAATAAATACATCTTGAGTATCTTGTGCAAGGGAACAAGTAAAAAAAGAGAAAAAGAAGAATGAGAGTATTATAAAACAGAACTGCAAAACTTTTGCCAAAAACATAAAATATGGATATAATCGTGGCTTTTATTAATATTTTAGACAAAGTGCACTCAATTTTCTACACTTACATAACAGTACATATAGGTGTATAAACGCATAGCTCTATAGCTGCATATAAGTTTAGTTCACAAGTTACACTCCACAAATCTAACTTCCAGTGCTTGCTACAATAGTATTTACAGTAAAGACATATGGAAATAATTTAGAAAATCTACTAACAGAAGAATTTACTAATGAAACTAATGAATTTTGCAGAAATGCTTTGAAATATTTCCATCACTTAGAAACAAAGAAATGGGAAGTTTCACAAGGCACATCCTTAATTAAAGGGAAAGGAAAAAGTAAAGAAAGGGGCAACTTGCACAAGCAATACAGCCCGGGGACTGGGGTAATGGACTTCTGTGCTAGAGCATCCGGACTGGATGTGCCTCTTGCAAGCCCTTTGAAGGAAAGTTTTCTTAGTGTCCTGTGATTTTCTGATTTGTAAAATGAATGTCAAAATAGCACTTACCTGAGAAGCTGTTGTAAGGGTCAGATGAGCCATTAGATGGGAAACAATTATAATTCCTGATGCAAAGTCAACTTTCAGATAGTGCTTATTTATTTCCATATAAAATGACCTAATTTATGTTAAAATCCAGAGAGCAGAATATAAACCTACTGGATTTATATGAACGTGGATGTGGAAGCAAAGCACACAGAAAAAGACCTACGCACCCGGGCCAATGTGATTTGGGGATAACTTGGGGCCATAACCGGGCTGCTTCTTATTTCTGAGATTAAACATTAACAAGTCTGATCTGCCCCTTATGCATAACACTACCCAGCTGTGCAGGAGGATGGCGTAGCTTCATCCATGGAGCTATTGACATGGAGACAGGTTCATGCACACACCAGTGAGTGGGGACAAGCAGATCAAGATGGCATTAGCTGTGCTAACTGAAGTTAATTGTGTACCACTGTGTGGTTTTATCAGCATGTGGAATGATATGGTAAAAAACTAAACTGATTAGCTGACCTCCACTTTCTTCTTTTTCATATATATTTAGATTAGCACTCTTTGTCAGCCGCATACATCACACTATTTAAAGAGGACAGTATAAAAGCTACTTCCTGGTGTAAAAGCAAAGTAACAGCTAACCACACGCATGCAGTACCGTGTGTGGAGATGCGTGCTGCGAGCTCACCGAGGGCCGCTGGGGAGTGGGAGGAATTGGCAGGGCTGCTGCTGTACTCACCCCCCAAATGCCTGGAGTGCAGAGAGTCCTGGGGCCACTGAGCCGTTGCCACTTACTATCCGAGCCTTAAATGAAGAACAAGAACAGAACAACAGGTTTTAGGCTGCCACAGCTGCAGGGAGGTGATCGGGGCACGGTCCAACTCACCACACACGTAACACCTAGGATGACAGATGCTAAGCAGGGTCAGCTCCAAGTCAAAGCTGTGGTTTGTGAGTGGAGGTTTTGAAATTAGCTGTCAGCATTGGCACAAAAGCACTGGCACAGTCTGGGAAAAGACATCGTATTGAAATGCTGTTTGCCCTTCAGACTTGGTATATGTGCGGGGAGGACATGAATCAGTCAGGAAGGCCATGACTTAGCCAGACTTGGGAACAGATGCTGCGTTTGACAGTAGCGGACCCCTGGTAGGCTAGTGTAAGCTAACGTAAGCGCGGCTGCGAGGTGTGGCCTAGTCAGAATGCAGCGTAGTGGGGGCACACTCATGGGAACTAAAGGATGGAAAGGCAGGATAACATGCACATCTCACAGCTAAAACAGAGAAACCAAAACAGATCTAATGTGTCACAAACAAACAGGTACAAAAGACAAGGTCCCTCCGGAGGCAAGAAAAAGTATGATTTAAAACCTTTTCATCCACAGAACTGCTATCTGAAAGAGAATCAGGAGAAGGGATAATGTTAGATGGAGTGCTTTGCAAGGGATCATTTAAACGTATACATGAACACAGTGTTACACTGTCATATTGTTAAAAACCACAAACACTTTCAAGGCTGAACCCCAAGGGAACAGGGATGCTTGGGCCTCATAATTTAAAGAGCTGGAAAATGTGATCCAGTACTTGAAAAGTAGACAAAGGTGATTTCTAGATCTAACAAGAGTAAATGAATCACAGTGGAAGAATCAGAACTCCTGAGCTCTGCGGGCTCTGGCATTCACCATGCTTCTCTAGCAAGGGTGTCAGCCTGTGGCCCCCTTTCTTATGTTTTTTAGATATTGTAACACACACAAAAATAAAGGCAGTTTTGTGTCTCAGATACATTAACAGCCACACCACGTGCTCTGTATGTAGCCCCACACAATCCTTCTTCACTCAGTGAGGCCCAGGTGAGCTGTACGGTTGGACACGCCCGTGCCGAGACACAATTCCCACACAGATCTCAAATACTTCACCTCCCAACACTGGCAAGAAATCAGCTCAGCCAGTATTTACAATGGTAAAACTGATGATTACATAAATTAACCAATCATATTATTAATTATATATTAATATTTTATATTATATAAATTATATAAACTTTATGTAGTATATATTAATTATATATTGATTATATATTAATTATATTATAATTAATTATATAAGTGATGATTATATAAATTAATTTTATTGAAGAATTATGTATGGTTTCTCATATCATAATATTTAAGAGCTAAATATTAATGAAAGTGATTCCATCTTAAAACTAAGTCTAATGTTGCTTTAGGTGACTTGATTAACTCACAAAGCTGGTAAACGGCAGAGGTGAGGTGCAAATTGGGGCTCCGAGCCTCCGTATCATGCTTTGTATTTACTTTTCTGTCTTGCAGTACTGAGGCTCAAGCCCAGAGCCTCACGCCTCCCAGGAAAGCACTCCACCACTGGGCTACCTCCTCAGTCCTGTTTAGTGTTTTAAGATCCAGTGTTTTAGGTGAACTGCATAAAACAGCAAGTGCGGGCTGGACCACCGTCTTGCAGTGAGTTTTAAGATAAATTCACAGGGCCAATATTGTTCAGCTCCAACTGCTCGTGGACCCAACAAACAGACACCAGGCTACTGTGTGGCTGCAGTTACCAGTGTTGTTGTGCAATTTTGAAACTCAGGTTAAATCTGCTGGGTCATGAGGATGAAGAACATTTTGATCTCACGCAAGATTACTGCTCTTAAGCATACTCAACTTTGCCTCTCAGCATAAAGCTGCAAGGGCATCGCTGTGGACAACACATTGGCAGGACACCAGAGGTGGGCTCACCTTGGAGTTCAGGCCAACCTCCTTTTTATACAGATAGATTCAGAAAGTAATTCACCCAAGGTCATGTAGCTCGAGGATGACCCTTACTGATGAAAATGTGAAGTATGTTAGTTTTCTCCATTCATAAAATAAAGCTTAGTTATCATTACTAATATTTTTCTGTAGATTTTACAATATCTCAGGGTCATAGCTTCAAATATTAAAAATGGCACATACAAAGTAATAAAGTTGAATCTTACTTTTGGGCATAAATATTTAAACTTCATCTAGCAAAGACAAATTTAACACTTCAATTGGTCAGAAAATATGCAGCTAAACTTCAATAGGTTTCAAAAAATCATTTTATAAAATTTCAAGCCTTATAAATAATTAAAATAGGATTGGAATGGGTTTTCCTTAAGTTTACTATAATGAAAACAATCTTACATTCAGAGTCATCAACTTACGTGTGAAATAATAGTACATTCCCATCATCAAGACAAAACAAAACTCTCAGCTACCATCATTTAAAATTATTCCTGGAAATTCTGGACAATATTTTAAACATGAACAAAAGTAAACAATGTAAATGTTAGAAACCAGGCTATAAAATTTTGCTATTACTTTCAGGAATTATAATTTTATATTCAGAAAACAAAACAAAATCATCTGAAATTATAAGAATTAATAAAAGAGTTAACAAAGCAACAATCTAGTCAATATATAAACAAAATAATGATAATAAAAATGAAGTCATTTCCTGCATATTAACAATAACTAGTTTGGAAAATAATGAGATTAAAATCTGACTGCATTCAGTGTTTGAATGGTAATTTGCATTCCTTGTTTCCCTTTGATGTCTGTCACCTACCTCTAATAACAGTGGGCTCAGGAAGAGGCCAGCAGCTACTATGCAGGTGCTAACCTGGGTGACTCACCACTTCATCCATCCATCCATCCATCCATTCATTCATTCATTCATATTTATTATCAGTGACTCCTAAGTATTCACTTTCCCTTCTTTCTTACTTCCTTGAAACATTCTCTCTCAGACTTTCTAAAATACAGATAGAATGGATGAGTCACTCCCCTCTGAGTGAAAAGAAGACTGCGTGGCCCAGAGAACAGTGGCCCCTGCCTCACCACCCCTTTGTCTTAACCCTCAGGCAGGTTCGAATTCCTGCAGCCCTGGCTCTACTGTGCTCCTTGAAGTCTATGTGCCTTTGTATTCACTCTTCCTTCCTCTAAAAAATTTGTTCCTCTTTGCGCACCTAGCTTGCTGCCTATCACCTCCATAGTGCACCCGAACCCCAACATGCTTTCCCAGGAGCTTGTCGTGCATCCAGGACTCCTGGCACTGAAATCCAGCCCTGCACACCAGGCTTCCCTCTCTGCCAAGCCCAGCCTGGGGCAGTTTCCTGTCTGTGACCCTCCTTTGATCCGAACCCCCCCACATTAGCGGGTCCTTAATCTCATTTTCCCAGCCCCTACAACATTGCTGAAAATACAGTAGATGACCAATGAGTGTTTTGTGAATGTGGAATAAACAAGCAATAAACTAATATCACTCTATGCAAATATCTAAAATGTGAATAAAAGAAAATATGATTTCATCTTCCTAAGAGGGAGGGTAGATTATTATACAATAGGTTTAATAGGCAAATTCTAATGGCAGTTTTCTGTAACTGGAAATAATGCTAATTTTAAGTACAACTGCATTAGTATACGAATGAAAATATCTAAGACTTTTTAAAGAGAGCATTAAAAAGACTGTCTATAAATTATTAAAAATCTATGATACCTAAAACAGTATGATCCTGGCAAAATAATAGACAAGATGAGTGAAATATAAATAAAACTAGTATACCCTCATACTTAAGAACTCAATGGCTAGGAAAAGATGTTTCTGTCACAACCAGTGTCAGCGAATGGTGCTTGGCAGTGAGGTAATCATCTGGCGTATTTATTTCTGTTCTCAAATATGCCAAAGTTCCACACATATTGAAGAGTTACATGGAAAGCGACTAAACAAAGAAAAGTCAAGTAAGAGAGAAAGAGATATTCACTAAAACTATGGAGTGAGAAAAGGTGCAAATTTAGAAATGTTACATAATTCACAAACCAAAAGGTAATGATGGTAATTACGTGTGAAAAGTTTCCAATGTATTAAAACTGTCTAGTCATGATTGCAAAATTAAACAAAGAATAGAAGGGGATATTCATTTTCATGGTGCTAAAAACAATCCCAAAGCTTTGGAGGATAGCATAACTCACACTATTATGCACAGATATGAGAGTCAGAATCGTAACAAAAGTTTTAAAACACTTTTAGAGATGTCTTGACAAGGAAATTTTAATTTTGAACACTGACACTAAGGAAGTTCTATTGTAGGCTGAATTGTTTCCACTCAAAATTCTTTTGTGTATGTCCTGAACACTGATGCCTCAGAATGTGGCCTTGTTTGGAAACTGGGTCTTTACAGATGCAATTGATTAAAACAAAGTAATGTTAGTGGACAGGGCACCCCTCATCTGAGGCAATTGCGCTCTTGTCAAAAGGGAAGTGTGAAGACAGATGCCACACCAAAGAGCATCATGAGATGCTAGGAGTTGTGAGGCCACAAACCCAGCTATCCCAGGACGGACCCTTCTGTTGCATGGAGAGGGAACTTCACCCCAAGCTGACTGGGACTTCTGGCTTCAGGACTCTGACCAAGTACATTGTGGTTCTGTGCGAGGATATCCTTGGCAAACCAATGTAATTTTAAATATGAAAGAATAATGCAGTCCAATGACCAGCACTGCTTCACTCCTTACAACATCCTATACTTGAGCACATATCATCCTATACTTGAGCACATATGCTCAAGTATAGGATACAGGTTAAAAATCATGTGTTATTACCTTGATACAAGCGTATGTGAATGGGAAGATCAATGCATTTACAGGCTGTATACAAACATATGAAATATTTACAGTACCTAAAATAAAACTCAGGAAGTATCATGTTTATAGTATACTAAAAGCTATATAAATCAAAAGCATTCATAGAGAAAAGCTTGAACATCATCCAGACTTTTAATAATCATTCACCTTCAGTAATAGGACAAAATATTCTAATGGATTTTTAAATTTTCCAAGCTTCTTTTATTTAGCAATAATATCATGTTATACAAGTGTAAAAATGACACAATATTCTCTCCAAGAGCAACAGAATACATATTCTTCTCAAGTGTATATAGAACGTTCTCTAAGACAGATATCAGGTCACAGAGAAAACATTAACAAATTTAATGATTGAAATCATATCAAATCTTTTATGAACACAATGTATGAAATGAAATCATTAACAGGAAGAAATTTTGAAAACAGAAAATGTATGAAAACTAAACACACACTTGAACCACCAATAGGTCAAAGAACTCAAAAGGCAAATAAAAATTATCATGAGACAGACAAAAGAGAAGGATCACATGTCGAAACTTACAGAATACAGCAAGAGCAGTTCTAAGAGGCAAACTCATAGTGATAAATATCTACATTAAGAAAAATGGAAGATCACAAATAAACAATCCAGTGGTACACTCCAAAGAACTAGAAAAATAAAAAGAACTAAGCCCAAAGTTAGGGGAAGGAAGGAAATAATATGGATGAGAGCAGAAATATATGAAGTAGGGCCAGGGATTTAGCTCAGTGGTTCCGCCACCTGTCTTGCAAGCACAAGGACCCAAGTTAGATCCCCAGTACCAAAAAAATAAAATAAAATAAAAATGAGAAATATATGAAGTAGAGACTACAAAAAATAGAAAAGAGAGACAAAACATAAAGTTGATTCTTTGAAAAGATTAAACAAAATTCAAAAATATTTAGCTAGATAGATCAATCTACAGAAAACAAGAAAGAGGCCTCAAATAAATAAAATTCTAAATACAGTGGACCCTTGACTTATGAACTCAATTGGTTCCTCAGGGCTGGTTGTAACTAAGTCAGTACAGGTGAGGTTTGGATGTTTACCTGGATATACACTATAGATAACAAGAGGCAGATGAACCTCCCATTAACCTAATTAACCTAAGTTGTTCACATGTCAGGCCAGTTGTAACTTGAGGGTCCACCATAAAAGAGGAGCCATTACAACTGATCCCATGAAAATAGAAAGGATCACACAGAATTCTATGAACAATTATATGCTGACAAAGTGTAAAACCTAGAAAAATTAATAAATTAAGAGGATCATACATTCTATGATGACCACAAATAGGAACAAACCAATAATAAGCAAAAATACTGAATAATAAAAAAGCCTCACAAAACAGAAAAATCACAGGATATGATGGCTTCTTAGGGGAATTCTAGCAAGCACTATAAAAACACCAATTTTTTGCAAACTTTTTCAAAAAATTGAAGAGAAGGAACATCTCCAACCTCATATTACAAGGACAGCATTCTCCTCATGACAAAACCAGACTTTGAAAATTTAAGAAAATTATAGGGCTATATCTCTGATTAATTTAGACATGAAAAACAATGGTGACAATAAAATACATGCAAATCAAGCTCAATACAATGCCGCACACAAGGACCAAGTGTTAATCCCTGGGATGCAAGGATGGTTCAACATATACAAATCAATAAAAGTAATGCATACCAAAATGAAAGGCAAATACATCTAAACAAAAGCCAAAACATACTGCCCCTGGCCTTCCAAAGGCTCATGCACATCTCTTTATGCACTTAGTCCATCTCTAGGAGTTGCCAAAGTCCTAACAGTTTCCACATTGCTGAAAAGACCAAGTCTGAAATCTCCTTTGAGATTTAAGACAAACTCTTAGCTGTGAGCCCCTGTACAAATGAAAAGAAAGTTAAACACTTCCGACATTCAATGTCACAAGATAGATATTTCCATTCCAAAGGTTAAAAACAGGGGGATAGCAAGAAATGGAAAAAAACCAAGACCAAACTCCAGCAGGGCAAACATTAAATCCCATAGTTCCACTTCCAGTATCACCAGGAATCTGTGGCAAGTTGTGAACTCCAAAGGGCTTGGGTGGCTCTGCTCCTTTGGCACTGCCAGTGGTTGTAGCTCCCATGGCTTTGTGCAGAGTCTAACAGCCAACATAGTCCTTCTTCACAGAAGAAAACTCCTGAGCTTGGTCTTTACCTGCAGAATTTCTATCAACATTCTGATCTTCTAAGCTCTGACCAGAGTCTTCCATCAAGTACAGCTATAGCCACAGGCAGTACAGCTCTATGTTTTCAGCCAGCATCTCCAAACCTTTCTTAACTCCTCCCCTCCCCAAAAGCCAGCTTCAAAGGCTCCTAAACCACATGGTCAGGTACAATCACAGCAATAACCCCACTTCTGGTACCAAATTCTGTCTTAGTTACTTTTCTCATTGCTGAGACAAAATACTCAACACCCAAAGTTAAAGGAGGAATGGTTGACTTGGCTCACAGTTTGTAGAGGTTTCAGGTCATAGTTGGCTGGCTCCAAAGCAGGGTAGCATAGCAGAGGGGCATCACAGAGGAGAAACAGCTCATTGTGGGCAGAAGACAGAAGGCAGAAGGGACCAAGCTACAAGCAACAGGCCTCTTTCTGTCCCTTTTATCTTATCCAGGCTACCACCACTCACACCCTAATCCTAGCTTCCTTAAACCTAGCATTGCACCACAAATCAATTCCAGTGTCACACATTCTAGATCCCACCGCTTCTAAAGAGCCCCACCTATGACCACATAAAACTTCGGCAGGACATCTAGACACAGCCATGAGATACATCCAGCAGACATTATCTAAGTGAGACAAGCAAACAAGCCAGACAGAGATATCCAAGGTGAGGAACACAGGTCCAGAGCCCTCCCCTGCTCTCCAGAGAAGGAGCACCACTATGTGTACAGAGCTTCCTCTCCAGGGGAGACTGTGGATGGAGACAGCTATCACCGGAACTCAAGTCATAGCCCATATCTTCTCAGATAGGAATGGAGGAAAACTAGAGGACAACAGCAATAAAAACTGAGGAAATGGTACTGAATTAGGTGGAATAGACTTCACACATATGAACACACAAGGGGTCTGTGAAGAAATTAAAAGGGGAATTTATGAATTTTTTTTAAAAAGCATGTAAATGAAATCCTGACATAGTGAAACTTGAGATTCAGCAAAAGCAGTCTTAAGAGGAAATGAAAGATTTCAAATAAATGCATCTCAAGTATTTAGCAAAACATGGAAAGAAATTAAGACTCCAAATTATCATAAAGAAAAAAATAACAAAGAGCAAAGCAGAAACAAGTGAAATAGAGAATGAAAAATGAAAAAGAGCAGAGTCAAAGAAAATCAAAATGAACAAACCTTTAGCTAAAGTGGCCAGGTAAAAAGACAGAATTCTCACATAACTAGAACTATAAGTGAAAAAGATGTTATACCCACTGCCACAGAAATACAAAGGATAATTAGGGATGATTATAAAACTATATGATAAGAAATTGAAATCTTAGAAGAAGTGGACAAATTTCTGGATCAGACCTGCCCAAATCAATAACTAATTTGCTGAGAAATCATAAAAGCAATCCCACTCACAATAGCTACAAAAAATATAAAATGCCTAGAAGTAAACTTATCCAAGAAAGGGAAAGACTTCTACAGTGAAAACTATAACACACGGAAGAAAGAAATTGAAGAAAATTGTGGAAAGAGCACCCATGTTTGTGGATTGAAGGATATTATGCAAATGTCATTCTACCCAAAGGGATCTCCAGAGTCAATGGAATCTCCATCACTGTACTGAAGACTTTCTTCACAGAATTGGAGAAAATAATACTGAAATTCACATGGAAGCTCAAAGGTCCCTGAATGGCCACAGCAATCCTGGGCAGAAAGAACAAATCTGAAGGCATGATAACACAGCGCAGTGCCTGATTCTGATGTACCACAGAGGGCCAGTGGCCATCACAGCATGGTATTGGCCTTAAAAACAGAGGCATAGATGAATGGACCAGAAGAGAGATCTGGAAACAAACCACACAGCCACAGCATACAGGTTCTCAACACGACCGCCAAATGGTACAGGCAGAAATGGCAGCTTACTTGGTAAATGCTGCTGGGAGACTGGACACCTACACACCGCAGACCAGAACTAGACTCCTAATTCCACCCTTAAACATTTCAAGTTTGGTCAAAGTCCTCAATGTAGAACGAGAAGCTATGAAACTACTAGAAAAAATGCAGGGGAAATTCCTCAGGACATTGGTAGAAGTTATGACTGTCTCAGTAGGTCTCCAAGAGAAGTGGAAAGAAAGCAAAAACTGACAGCTGGGATTACAGAAAGTGAAAATGTTTTTGTACAGCAAAGGAAACAACCACCACAATGGACAGATAACCTAAAGAGTAGGAGACAATGTTTGTCAACTATTCACTTAACAGAGTTCATAACCAGAACACATAAGAACAGAAGAAAAAAATGTAGCAAAGCCTGAGTAATCTAACTTTTTAAAACTGGGCATATGACCTGAATGCAAATTTCTCAAAAGGAGAAATACAAAGGCCTTCCCTTCCTTTCCTATCAGCCCACCCACCTCAGGGCCATTCTGCAGCCCTGTGCTCCTGTCAGGAATGATAGGAAACTGTGCCTCCACCTACTTTACATTTTTCAATCCTATAAATCCTATAAATGGGATTAAATTGGGCTTCCACTGCGTATGCATTTTTAATATATCAGAATTCCATAAATTATTCAAAGCTTTAGAATCGAATAAAATATTTACTACATGGCCAGCATAATCTATGCAGCCGTGCTGCCAGGAGTCTCCGAGCTGGAATCCCAAGTGCATGGAATCCCGACACCAGAGGCTCCTTTGGGCCTCAGGGCTTGGAGGGCGCTGCCAAATCCCCAGAGCAGCTCTGTACCACTGCTGGCACTCAGGCCTGTGACCTTGCTTTGGTTCCTACAGTGAACCTTCACTACAGCAAGGAGTACAGTACGTATTCACCACCACCACCACCAAAACTAAATAGTTGGAGGTAGCGCCCAATCTGTACATCTTGGATATACATATGGAAATATACATATTTGCAATCTCTAAGATAAAGATGCTGTGTTCCCTCTCTTGATATTTTATCCTATTAGACTTTCAAAAGAAATGTGGAGTGAGGAGAATTCTAAGTTTATAAATAAACAATTTGATTTCTGTCTAGTTTAAAAATACCCTTAAAGTCCTAAAATGTTGACCTAAATGTAAAACAGTGACTGCTGGAGGCAGGAAGGGTGTGGAGGACCCCACAGATTCCCCATGATGACCCTGTCCACTGTCGTCTGCCTCATCTGCCATCACATCCAAAAGACTCCACTTTCAGATCTGTGCAGCGCCCCGGGGGTCATGGCTCGGGAGCTGAGGAGACTGCACAGAACCTGAGGGTTGCTGGCCACCGGCAGCGTGCTGCAGTCCTCGAGCAGCTCGCCTGCCCTTGTGTTCAGACTGCACCTGTCCTATGAGGGTCGCTGCCCTGGGGATGGGCCATGCCTCTCTCAGTCCTGGGTGACCGGGGGCGCCCAGTGGGAGTCACTCTGGGATTGGGATGCCTCCCTGGCACTGATGCTCAGTGGTGACTGGGTCAGGAGACCTGAAGAGCTGAGTCACTGACCACACCACCGGGCAGGACACGTGAGGGTGGAAGGGTGCTCAAGAGCTCAGGCATCCTGAGTTTCCCGCCCCAGGAGATGCTGGGCTCGGGCTGGACCAAGCACGGAGACAAGCACGACTGGGTGCTCAGCAGACAGGCAAAGGAATCCCTGGTGGAGGGAGAGATGGGAAAGGCACTGAAACGGGAAGGCGGTAGCGTTTGGAAAGCGACGGACGGTGGCGATAAAGGAGTGTAAGAAACAGGACTCGAGACACAAGCTTCTCTCTGCCCTACTAAGAAATGTACATCATACCTTAATCGGTACGTGGCTCAATCGCAGATTGTGTTCAAGCAGGAGAATCACATACGTTGTGATTTTACCTTCTGTTCTCAAAAGTCCCTTTCAGTCAGAATCAGGTGAATGGGCACTGTGCCCCTGGCCCACACACACCACAGCCGCCTGAGGACACATGGGTGTGACAGCACACATCCGCACCACAGCCCCTACCTAAAAGCACAGCCATGGTCGCCCCAGCACGCCAAGGAAGCAGCCGCTCATCACCGACAGTGAGCACAGAAAAAGTCCAACTGCTTGAGGGGTGTCAGGACACTTCACTCACTCACAGTCTGCCAAGGCCTCAGCAGTGGTGCCTGCTGCACTACGGACTAACAGGGTCTGTACACACGGAAGGGGGGACAACCATGCGGGTCATCTGAACCGAGCAGGAAAAGAGCAGTCTGCCCATGAAGCCCAAAGGCATAAGATCAGAATCATCAGTGGGACAGAAAAGCAGCAGGTAAACTACACACACCTCTAGAGACATATATGAAAACCTCCTACACACAGCAGTAGGAAACTAAGCCTGTGCCAAATAAGGGCACAGGCTCAGAATTTACGCCAAACTGAAATGCATTTCTTCCTTCCACCTAAATACTACTGAGAGGGATGATACATTGGGCTGCAAAGACACCTCAACATACTCCAGAGAAGTGAGATCAAAAGGAGGAATTAAATAAGACGGCAGTGAGGCATGCACCTGTCATCCCAGCCCTTAGGAGGCAGAGGCAGGAGGGTGCAAGTCCTAGCCTGGGCAGCTTAGTGACTTAGCAAGCCCCTGATCAAATATTTAATGAATAAATAAATAACTAGGACTGGGGGGGTGTTGCTCAGTGTGAAGGCTCTGGTCCATTCCTCAGAACAGAAATCAAAACAAAGAAGAGGAGGAGGGAGGGGAGGACTATTCAGCAATGAATTACAGTTAAAAACCAGTATTTGGAAACGTACTACCATTCCTTACTACAATCTATAGAGAAAAATCACAATGGATATGGTTAAATATTTATGACTGACATAATTAAATATACACAAACATATCACATATACACATGTACTGCTGGGACAAATCTAAGGTACTGGAAGTAAGCCTTATGTTAAGAGTGTGGCCTTAAACTGTATCTCAAAGATGATAAGCCCTAAAATAGATGAGGTTAAAATGCAGCTCAAGAAGCTACGAACCAGACTCACCATAAACCCAAAGAAAATGAAAATTAGGATAGTAAAGGCAGAAAATAATTATATAAAATTGATATGGAAAATGATATGAATAAAGACTGATTCTTTCAAACTTTAGTAAAAGTACAAATTTTTAGTAAGATTATGAAGATAGAATGTACCTATGAATGATGATTTTAAAAGGGATATAATTAAAGATGTAATGGGGATTTTGAAAAGTTCTAACATTTATCATAATGCTGAAAGTTAAAGAAATGGATAATTTTCTAAGACCATTAAATGACCAAAATTTAAATTTTCTAAAAGATCTATTTCCAAGATTTACTCATAAATAATAGAAAGACTAAGCAAAACCAATAATCACTTAAGAAGTATAATCAGCAGGATAATCTCAAGAAAAAAATAGGTAAGTTAAAAAAATTAATTATATCAAGTCTATACAAAATAGATAATTTCAATGCCATACACACTAAGTACAGAAATGGAACGGGCATAGAATAGAAATAGAAAGAATGCACCTGACTAATTTCCTAAGCTTGACACAGAATCAGGGTAAAGTTATATCTCATTATCACAGATGAGCAGAATTCTGAGTACAGTTCTTGCAATTAGCTCAGCTCTGTGTGCCCACATTTAGACAGCTGCATTTTCTCAGAAATAAAATAGTACTTTAACTATATAAAATCTAATAGGGAAACTTCACATTCCAGGAAAAGTGGATATACCTAATTTTCCTATAATTGTCACTAAATGCAACTTAAAAACCTGGACATTTTATATGAAGCAAAGATAAGAAATTCTGAAAATTAGAGAGAAGAATGCAGATTAGCCAGAGAGCTTGGGATTCCAAGCCTAAACTTCCATCCTATAAAAGCAATTCCGAAGCACCTTCTCTGCCCCACTGGATGGTGGTAGAGAGGCCTAGCCTGGGACTTTCCCCCTGACTGGTAGTGCTGAGGTTGAGGTCAGCCTACACAGCAGGGGTGATTTCCTGGGAAGCAGGAATCAGGTCTTCTTCTCCTCCCAGGAAGTCGGCATAGGCAGAGCCACAGCTCCTGGCTTCATACTGCAGGGTGAGAAGCCCCCTTGGATGGCAGTGGAGCCTGGGCCTGCAGCACTACCTGCCCCCACCCCCGGGTCAACCCAGGCTGGTGTCAGCCAGGACCTGCTCAAGTGCAGGATTTCAGTACGATCCGGAATCTGAAACACAACTCAGAATGCCCAGGCACCAATAAAAAAAAAATTACTCTTTCTGCCAGGAAACAGGAAGATTATAAAATAGGAAAACATCATTCACTGAAGTTGATACAACCGTGCAGATGTTAGAATTCTCTGACTTCGAAGAACTAATATTAATTATTGCAACAAACAGTAAATGGTAAATGTCTGTAAAAAACAAATAGTGAGTCTTAGTAAAGAAGTAGGAAGTCTGACCAAAGAAATTAAAGATGCAAAAGAAAAATTTTAGAACTAAAAAATTCAAGAACTGAAATAAAATACTAGATAGATGGGCTCAAAAGACTACAAGAAAATGATAGAAAAATTGGTAAACTTGAGGATGGAGCAGTAGATATTGCATAATCTGAACCATGGATTAAAGAAACAATGAAGAGCTTCATGGACATGGGATTTAAGCAATTTTAATGTTTATGACATTACAGTCCCGGAAGGACAACAGAAAGAAGAGACTGAGAAATTATTCAATAAAAATGGCCGGAAACCCCCATTATTAGGTGCCCTCAAATTTGAGCTTTACACCGTTCATTACGAAATGCAACACTCCTTTGATCCTAGGATGGGCTCCCATGCAATTTTGAGTTTTCCTGGCTTTCCATTTGCTCAAAGTACCCCAATATTTGATGACAGGGCTCTAGAATCCTCCAGTGAGGATTCAGAGGGTAAGGAAGGGTCCCAGCAAGGAGGGCTCAGCATCTCGTCCCGCTGGCTTAGGTGGGGGCACTATGGTACAAGTTGCCTTGAAACTGGGGTTCCAAATAGGAGTTTGCTTACAGTAACAGTACCTCTCTTCGAAAGAGGACATAACCACTGGGCACAGGCATTACTGTGCTTCATAAGGAAACAAAAGTGAAGTCAGTCACTTTCTAAGGAGGTCACACATGTCTTGTATGCCTGACTCGTCCGGACTTTACAGGAGAATTCTCAGCGTTATAGGAGGCTGTTTCCATAACACAGGAGCCTTTGGGGTCCGGTCCATCTGGTCAGACCATGCTGCGGGGGAGGTTCCTCCAGTTCAGCTACCACGAAAGCACAGTTATGTTTATTCACTGACAGCAATTCCAGTGTGAAGTCAGTCGGGGAGGAAGGTGAGGTGGCATCTCCTGCCTCACGTTTTTACTGGGCATCACTAAGAGGCGGACCAGTGGACCCACCATGGATTGGTCTGGGCTTCGCTTTCCAGGGCTTTAACCTGCTGCAGCCTTGCTCAGAGAGAGCTCACAGGAAGCACAGTGACAGGAGGTGCTCAGGAAGAAAGTGCCATGCCCTGCACCTGCAGCAGGAAGGACACTGCCAGCAGCTCCACGCCGGCTCCCCGGTCAGCCTGGTGACCACCAGAGGCATCATTCACTGGCTAATCCTAGGCTCTGTTCAGGAAATCACTGAAAAGCAGAGGGCCCTACCTTAGTCTCCATAGCTGGCAAGGAAGAAAATCTCAGGTGCCAGCTCTAATCTCTCCTCCAGGTTCTGGCTTAAAGGTCCAGAAAACTAACGTTCATCAATTGTCACAAAAAGATGTGACATGGCTGGAGCTATATCATGTTCAAATTACATGTAATCATATTTTCCCTAATGAACGGAAGCCTCCTTTCATCATTTTAAACCAATTATCAAGGAAAGTTTTGCTTTATCCCTGCAGTGTCTTCCCTCTGGGTCTTCTAGACACAGCCATCTCACCTCTGAGGTTATCTGAGGGACAAGGACTTTGATTTTACATTCAGAGCTCATTTGACCTAACAAACAATGGTAGCAATATTTTCTTCTTTGAAAACATTGTTTAGCTGCTGTGGAATTTCCCAGGCGAGGTTAGGAAGTGTCAGTTACCATTGATACTTTAAACAGAAGGACCTGCCACGGAAGCTGAGGGTCATGTGGAACACAGCCCCCTTCCTCCTGCAGGTGAGTGTGGCAGACTCTTCCAAGGGATGGCAGGGACTCACTGTGATATCCCACTCCAGCTCCACCACCCACAACCCACGCAGGCTCATCTGGATTCCACCCTCATCAGGGAATGCCGGCCACCTAGTCTGTGAGGTGGGACTATTCTGGATGAAGATTATGAAGCGAAATGTGACTTGTATTAGAAAATAGAGTTTGTAACATACTTACCTCTGGTGGCAGAGGGATTGTTAGGTATATTTTGCTCTCAGGTTTGCAATGCGTTACTTGCAGGCTAAGGCAGCCAGAGAGGACAAATACCTGTAATCCCAAGTAGGACACCTCTGTCTATGCCGGTGCAGAGGGGAGAGGTGAGCAGCTCCCACCCAGGAGCACGTGGGGCTCGAAGGACCCCTTGCTGGCATGAGCCTGAGTGGCCTCATCTGCAGCATTCCCACAGCAGACTCCTGGTTGTCACTAAATCAACCAATGGTGGGAAATTCAGCCTGATGTCTTCACCACTGTTTAATCTCTCTCTCCCATTTCCCAAACAAAATACCAGAGATGGAGTGAAAATGCCACGCTACTCCCTAGAGTAGGACAAATACCTTTCTTTGATGGTCACTACAAACTGCAGGCTATAGTTTAAAATAATGTTAAAAAGATTTGTTATAATTTGTAATTTAAACCTACTTCAACATCATTACTCTCATAATAGTTCATTTTTACCTACATTGTTGGTAGACATTATTATTTTTGGTGAAATATACTTTTATTGAAAAGAACTATGGGCATCAAGCCATTATCTCTAAGTACTTGCTATTGTTCCTCCAAAATAGAAGGAAATCCAGATGACCCTTTTATTTTCTTAGAAACCTGAACATTGTTTTCTCTGAAATAGGTTATTTTCCTGTCTTAGAAATTGTGGTCTCGGAATCATAGAAACATCAACCTCTGGCCTCTGCCAAGACAGGCTTTCAGGAACCGTGAAAGTAAATGGCCCCAGTCCCAGTCCTCTGAGAACTCAGCCCCTTTTGGGGGAAGGCTTATTCCAAATGGTCTCCTTGTCTTTCTTGTGCAATCCCAAGTCTTAGAAGTGACTTGGGGAAAGAGCTCATCTGCCCGTGTTTCCTCAGAAGCAGGCAGCAAGCCCTGCCCAGGCCTTGAGGCTGGACACTGAAGCCTGAGAGAAGGCCAGTTTGCCTTCAGTGCTGCTCAGCACCGGCTCCCTGCAGGACACCACTGGCAGCTGCTCCTCAGCACAGCTCAACACCGGCACCTACTTGCTTTGCTGCTCAGCCGGCCTCCCAAGCGGCAGCCTAGGCTTTAAAGGCCCCGTGGATGGCGGGCTCTTGGAGAAGGGAGCTGATTGCCTTCCCTGTATCAGACTCCACTGACTCGGTGGCCGGCACAACGTGGTTCACAGCTCAGAAAGTGTGCAGGGCGTCAGCAATGCAGGGGAGGCACTGGCTTGGTGAAGTCTTCACTGACCGTAGAGTGAAAATTCCTTAAAACAAAAGCACAAGCCCTGCTGATCATAGTCTCCTCCGCTCCCTGGCACTTCACGGGTCCTTACTGTTCTGCTGATTCTACTCAATTGTTGGCATATTAAGAATTAAGGTAAAGGCTCTGGCATAATTGCAATGGGGGATTAACACTGGAAGTAAATAAAACTGTCAAAAATGTTAGTTTCACAGTGGTTGCACCAGTCTGCACTCCCACCAGCAGTGGAGCAGGGTTCCTCTTTCCCCACAGCCCCGCCAGCATTTGTTATTGGTTGATTTCTTGATAGCAGCCATTCTTTCTGGGGTGAGGTGGAATCTCAGTATTGTTTTCATCTGCATCTCTCGAATGACCAGTGATGTTGAATATTTTTTCATGTTTAGTTGCTATTTCTACTTCTTTGTGTGAGAAATGTCTGTTCATTTCAGACATTTTTAGATTGGGTCTTTAAGTTTGGGGGGTCTGATTTTTTCAAGTTCTTTATAGATTCAAGATAGTAGACTTTTGTCTGTGGAACAGCTGGTAAAAATTTTTTCCACATTGTAGGTTGTCTCTTAGCACTGTTGGTGGTTTCTCTTTCAGTGCAGAAGCTTTTTAATAAGATGAGATTCCAGTTGCTGATTCTTTGTGTTAGTTCAAATGCGACTATTGATGGGAGTGTAGACTGGTGCAATCAGTATGGAGATACCTCAAAAAACTAGGACTAGAGGTCCCATTTGTCCCAGCTATTCCCCTGCTGGGTATCTTCCCAGAATAATTAAAAGAATCACACCACAGTGATATATGTGTACCCATGTTCATAGCAGCACAGTTTGGAAGCAGCCCAATTGCCCATCAATTGGAGACTGGATAAAGAAAATGTGGGGTTTTTAATAAAATGGAGTACTACTCAGCCATAAAGAATGAGCAATTAGAGACATTTATAGCTAAATGGATGCAAGTTGAGGTGATACTCTTAAGTGAAATAAATAGGACACACATGTGTAAATACCGAATAGTTTCTCTAGTGTGAGAAACTGAAAGTGTAAATAAGAACTAAAAGGTATAATAGATAATGTGAAATAGGAATAAAAGGGGCAAAGGGGAAGGGGAAGTGGGAGGGGTAGGGGAAAGGAAAGAAGGGAAAGGAATAAATACGAGAAAAGGAAAAAACGGAAACAAAATCTTTGGAAATAGGGAGGGGTGGAGGGGTTGAAGGGAGGGCAGGGGAATGGGGAAAAATAAGAACCAAGAGAGATTATGTAAAGGTACAAGCTCCCAATGATGAATGTCATCAGACTGTATACTTAAAGTATACCAATAAACTTAATGAATAAAAAAATATGCCAAACAGCACAGTAAGTAGAAAGGAAAGTAATGTTGTCATGGTAACAAATTAAAGCCTACTCTCCTTCCTAACAAAAAATGAAAAAAACTGTTAGTTTCAATTTTCTTTTAGTACTGATACAAATAGGTGTTGTCACAAAGCATTTGTCAGCTTTCTGATATTCTATATAAAAATATATTCAATTTCAATGTGGTCAAATAATCATACTGTACACTTGCATGTGAGACATACTATTTTGGAGATTTTATGCTCTCTATTTTGCATGACCCTTCATCTCCAAAGACAGGGACACAAGAGCAAGAGTCCCTCAGAAGCCAATAATTGCTTCTGAGCACATGCAGTGCGTTTAAGTCCAGAAATACACCCAGAAGAGAACACGCTTTTTCTATCTTGCCTGATTGCCAGCTACCTGTGCTACTCTTGATCTGATCTTTAGATGCAGTGATGGCGAACCTTTTAGAGCTTTCAGTGATAACAAACAGCCGGCTGCGGCATGCCCGCCATAGTTTCCCCACCTGAGCATAGTCTTCCTTGATGTGATCTTTGGGAGATTTCGAGGGCTTTAGGTGGTCACTAGAGTATTTTAAACCCTTGTTTGAATGCATATTCTCTTCCAAATGATTTCAGCATCATCCTTCATAAGGAAAGAAATCACCCTCTGACAAACCCCACCCTCAGGCCTGCTCTGCATAAACATTCCTGCTCCCATCAGCAGGAGTCTCAGAGGCCTGATCATCCTTCCTCACCCAAATAAAGGTAGAGGCTGCTGAACTGCAATCACTCAGGTCTGCTTCACAAGGCAGGGAATCTAGAAAGACAGCTGCACCAACGGACAGGAGAACAGGGCTCAATGCAATGCAGCCTCAGGACGATTCCAACACACAGTGTGGCCGTGGCTCCCCGGGGCCTCCGCCAGCTCCCCCTGCGCTCACTTTGTGTAACAGAGGGTGGTGGCTTCCACCCAGGCTACAGCCACGAAGCCACCTTGCACTTTTTATTTCAATGGTGGCCCAGGCATCCCACTCGCCCCCATGGCAGACACACCGAACAGTCACAGAAACTCCCATCCACTCCTCCCATCACCGCTGCCCTTCAAGGCTGCTCACATCTCTCTCCTCCTTGCTCACCTGGGGCTTTAACATGCAACACCGGGCTTTTGTTTAAATGAGAACTGCCCACCCACACATTTCCTCTTCCTTTTTTGACTTCAATAGAATAATAAGAAAAGATTAAAAAGATAAAGCAAGCTTCAGAATGGAGCTACAGGAACAAGTACATTGCGGGGAGTCACAACAGGAAGTGAATCTGTGCACCTTCAGGAGCCCTGACAGCCCAGGCTGCAGTGCCAGCTGGCCAGGAGGTAGGCACGGGGAAGGACCAACCTCTGAACACGTGGTCTGGACCTGAGTCCTGGCACTGACATGCCCAGTGGCGCTGGCATAGCTGGGAGGGAGGCTCAGGTCCCTGCTGGGGTGAAAGGAACCTGAGAAAGCCCAGACTCAGAAATTCCAGGAAAATGTTGAGAGTGAGACAGAAGCAGAGTAGGCTCCTACGCACACAAGCTGTTGAAACGTCAGCCTGCTGGGCCTCCGAGACAGACGTTTGTCCCATAGGCGGGACCTGGGGCTTCCCTCTGCACAGTGAAGACACACGGTTTCCAGAAAGCGGCCAGCACGCTTTGGGACACACACAAACCAGCGAAGACCAGACCGAGGGCCTGGACTGTGGAGTTGTCAAGCACCCCACACTCTTAGTTTGCAGCCCTCAGTCTGGCGTCTGAACGAAGAGACAAGGCCTGCAAGACAAGGGAGGGCAGGTGCTCACTGGGCAGGGCACCTGGCCTCACCACCAAAGAGCCCGACGGGACCCAGACGGTCAGGCCCCGGAATGTTAAAAACAAGATACAAATAAAACTTTTAGAGATTCGAAATTATAGCATATCATGAAAGAAGAATAAATGCCACAAAATGAATCTTTCAGAAAATAAGAAAGAGCTCTTGGATATTAAAATCTTAGTAGCTGAAATAAAACTATAAAGTATTAAAAATAGAGTTGAGAAAACTGCTCACAAGTTTGAACACATTAAAAAAGGAAGAAAAACAAAATGGATAAATAAATTAGAGGTCAATCCTGAAAGTCTAACTTTTTTTTTTTGCTTAAATTCTTTTATTGGTACGTGTTAGGTATACAATACGTTTCCATTTATCACTGGGTGCTTGTACCTGTACAACATGTATCTTGGTTCTTATTTCTTCCCCATTCCCTGTGCGCCCTTCAACCCTCCACCCTTCCCTATTTACAAAGACTTTGTTTCCATTTTTTCCTTTTCTCATCATTTTTCCTTCCTCTTCTTTCCTCTCCCCTTCCCCTCCCACTTCCCCTACCCCTTTGGACCTTTTCTTCCTATCTGAAAGTCTACCTTGCAGTTAAAGAAAATTCAGGGAGAAAGAATGAAGACATTTGTGGGGGAAAAAGACTGTATAAAAAACGTTACCAAAGACATACATATTCTACACATAAATTTTGTGTCCTTTGACCGACATTTTGTAAACGTCCTATAAACCCCAACTATACACAATAAGGCATCTCTTTAAAAAAGTTACCATAAAAATTTCCAACTATGAAAATTCTCAAACAATAAAACAAAAAAGTGAGTCTCATATAGATTTTTTTCTCAGAAAATTTCTAACTTTTATGAAAACAAAGAATCAAATTTCCCCATAAGGTCCACATTGATCCAACCCTTGAATTTGATTTGGTTCTCGTCCAACTCAGTTTGCAACCAGAATTGTGGAAAGAACTGAGTTCATGAACTGAGGTACCACTATATTCAAATAATTAAATTTCATAAAAGGATTCTATTGGGTTTACAGTGGAAAATACGATATGGCTACAATAAGCCTGAGATGGATGAGAGAGATGTTGAAGGATTTAACCCACAGCTACTACAGAGGTCGATAGATGATGATTAAAACAGGACTGAGGCACAGCCCTGTGGGCACTGTTTTGGGTATGGAAGTAACTAGAAGCTGAGACCCTTTCGAGAGGTTACTGTGAGGTAAAATTCTGAAAAGGAGGACTCAATAAGGTCTACTTAATCAAAAACATTTTAAAGCAGTAATGTGGTTTTAAAAATTAAAAATATAAGTAGATTTAGTGACAGTTAATGAGGTGGGTTTGCTGAATGGTCGCATATCCAGCCCAGTGTTTCTGAGCCGCTGGGGCAAGGACAGCGTCTTCAATTTCCCCACAGTATGCATTTCTGGTGCTCTGCATTCCCCTGTGTGAGTCTGTATTTCCACAAGTACAATTTTCCTGCTTCCTGGATGACTTCTAACATTTCTTGGAATCTTTTTCTATTTTCCTGCCAACTGATTTTCTTATTAACTGAGTCGAGTAGTTTGCCTATAACATGTTTCTGTCGCTTCCTTCCTATTTGTTTTGCCTGGAAAACCCCTGGCAGAGATTTTAAGCTTTAAACCTCTTTGCTCTTCCCTGGCAGAGGTCATGCAATGGGCCCACGTCCCTTTCTTGAATTCCCCTTGATCCTGCCACACCCCCCACCTGCTCCTCCCATGCCACACGGGTGGTGGAGCCCCCCTGTCCTCTGCTGCCTGCCCCAGGACCCCACAGGGTAGAGTCCCGACCATGCACATGACAAAGCTCCGTGTCTCCTGGTGAGGCCATGCGGGGTAGCTAAGGCAAGCTAGGTACCTGGACAGGTGCTCTGGAAACTTGCAGGCATGACAGCTTGCTTCATCAAAGAGAGAAAAATGAGTTACTATTTATTGACATATAGCTCAAGGAGATTGTTCTGAAACAAGTAAGATTTAGAAGATTTTCCTCTAATTATACCAATGTATTTGAAAGCAAAAAACAAAATGAAACAAAAATCCAGCAGTAATTATTAAACACTTAACTCTATAGCAGGCAGTACACGGGGGATTTGAATCTATTATTGCTAATTTTCATTAAGACTTTAAAGAATTATCTCCAGATTATCAAAAAGAGAATTGACTTCTGTGGATTACATAACTAGTAAGCAGTAAAGGGCAACCTTCCAAGAAAGGAAGGTTTAGCTCCCATGCTATAAAATAAAAATCTATTAAAATTAGTTGAGTTGCTGCTATTGCTTCAATCAGTGGTAAAATCATTTGCAAATAATACTTCTTGTTAGTCAGCAAATATTTGGGCAAGAGCCTCTGAAATTAGTTCTCAAGGAGAAGGAAATGATAGCTTTATTAAATATCTATAACATACCATAGTATGTTGCTCATATTTGTCTGTGTTTCCCAAACTTTCTAAGCTGTGTATTATTATTCTGAATTACAGACGAGAGCAATCCAAGCTCACACGGGTGAGATTCTCCACCTGCCAGGAAGGTGCAGAATCTCGGTTTGAAGAGGACAAACTCAGCCTTCTTTCAACTTTGTCCCAGCATCATGAGGGCAAGGAAAGAGCTTTAGCATGAGGGTCCCCTCCGCAGGGCCTCTAACTCGGGACAGTCGGGCTGGTCTTTGCCCTGATGGGAACGCCAGCCGGAGTTACCTGGGCTCTGAACCCACACCTGGGGCTGAGGCCTAACCACTCTGCACAGGTCTGAAATCAAGTTCAGCCCATACCACCTCCTCCAGAGACCTGCGTCGGGTGGTCTGAGTCTGGGGAAGACGGATGAAGAAATGAATGAAGTACTTTACTGTTCTAAAAGAGCAATGCAGCTCCTGGGGAATAATACGACAGTCAGATTTCCACAGGTATGTCTGATCAAATTTGATCATATTAAATTTCTACAAAAGAATTTAGAGCTGGTGCCCAGTACAGCAATAAACAGCGACCATGGATCAGACGGCGGGGTAAAAGAATGAGGGCTGCTGCTGCATGAGCCAGCTCCCGGGAGGAGTGCAATAACTGCGTTCTGCAAACTGGACTACAACGATTTTAAAAAATAAAGGTGTTCCACACACTAACACAGAAGGTGCCAGGGCGCAGTACATGCCGCCCCACCCACTTCCGGGGGGCGGGGCGTCCCTGCCTGTGACCCGGATGAGGCCGTCTTCGGCGGCGGCGCGATTCCACCTTGTGTGGCCCTCAGGGGCCGCCGTCCACGTGTACCAGGGAGACGCAGACTGGATGCTTAGATCAGAGTTACTCTAAATGGGAAAGAACATCTAAAAGCTGCAATTAAGAAATAGCTAACTAGATAGTAGGGGAAGTGATACATTAGCACCATAAAGAGATAGATGAATGTCACAGACAAAATTCAGTGAAAAAGAATTTTTGAAAGCAATCCATAGAGCATTTACGAACATTGGTCAGGCACTGTGGTTTTCAGACACTGACTCCTCGGTGTCCCAGCAGTTAGCAAGCATCACCATCCCGCTTACACACTCGGAGACGGAGACACAGAGCTGTAAACTTGTGAAGTGACCAGACACTGCTTAGAAATCGCTATCCGTGACAGATTCAAGGATGTGCTACAGAATAACAAGTCAGACGGAGAGACACACAAGCATGGTTCAACTTCTGTCTCTGATATTTTTTCTTTTTTTTTCAGTGCTGGAGATTGAACCCAGAACCTTGTACATGCTATGCTAGGCAAGTGTCCTACACCTTGAGCTACATCGCCAGCCATTTTTCTTTTTCTTTCTTTTCTTTCCTTCCTTCTTTCTTTCTTTCTTTCTTTCTTTCTTTCTTTCTTTTTTTTTTTTTTTTTTTGACAGGGTTTCAATAAATTCCCTAGGCTGGGCTTGAACTTGGGATCCCCTTGCTTCAGCCTCCTATGTAGCTAGGATTATAGGCATATGCGCTACAGTACCCAGTTTATTTGCAATATTTTATTCCTTAAACTGACTGTGACCATGATATGCATTTCATTCATCATGCACGTTTATGTCTGAATAATTTTGTGTCAGGGTAATTTGTAATATTACTTGAATTACCCTAAAATGGAGGAGGGTTAAGAGAGGTAGATTTTTCATATAAAAGCTGTACGTCCTTGGTCATGACCTTTAATGTCCCTCAGCTGAGTTTCATTTTCTTTTTAATCTATAAAGGCAAATAGCACCGTTATGCTTTCAAATAGCATAATTAATTTGAATACACTTTGTAAACTATAAAATGATTTGTACTTATCACCAGGGACAGCTTTTTCTTGGAAGAAATATTCACCCTTGTCTCAGTAAATCAAGTGAGTTTTGATTCTGAGAGTAAAATTCAGCTCTCTGAGGCCTGGATGTAAGGAAGGCTGTGCTGCTCACCCTGGTGGATCCAAGGAAGAAGTGTGATGTCTCTCTCCCTCTCCTTTTATCTCTCTCTCTCTCGCTGTGTGTGTGTGTGTGTCTAGGAGAAACACATTCTGAGACTGTTTGCCCATATGTGCAAGTGAACCATTAATGAGTTGCATGGAACACACCAAATGCCTATGATTGCAATAAAATGACTACTTCTGGGCAAATCTCTGTGGACAAAGGGCTTCCTTCCTCTGGTCTGCCTGAAAAACTGTAAACTTCAGTCACAGACTCCTCCTTTCTACCAGAACAACAACTGTCCTGGCTGAGGGTGTTAATCTGCTAAAGCCATCTAAGGGCTTCCAGCAAGAGGACAGCCCCGCATGGACCACTTAGTTCAGTGGCCGAGGGTGCTGCTGTCCGGAGGACAAACCCTCCTGTGGGGCACCCTTACCAGGCCGGGGTGGCCCCTAGGCTCGGGTTCTTTGGGGAGTATGGGAAAGCAGAGGCGGGAGGAAAGACAGAGGTTCACAGCAGTGGAGTGGATGCTCAGAAACACACTGAAATGTGTAAAAGGATATGGGTTTTAAGAAGCAAATCAAGATGAGAAAGTAGAAAATGTTAGATGTATACACAGAAAGTATTTTTATAGTTTAAAAACTATTTTGCTCCTGAAGCTCCCACAAGGCTGAAGGAGAATTTTCACGTGAACAGCACACTCCCAGCCCCACGGCCTCTGGGGGGAGGGGGGGCATCGGGTCTGTGTCCTGGGGGATGACATTCTGATTTTGCTGCTGCAGCAGCAGCAGCGGCAGGACCACTTTCCCGAGACAGGAGGTGCTCATGGAGCTTCCAGATGGCCTTTGACATCGTCTTTGGAAGTTGAAAACTGAATTCTAACAAAAGCACAACCTAGTAATACAATTACTCTCATGTCAGACAGCTCCCATGTAACTGTACCAAGAAGGGCCCTTACCTGGTCCTTGTCACACAGGAGCACACAAGTGTGGCAGAAGGAAATGGACTCTAAGCTCTGACACTTTGATCGTGCCAGGCAACTAGTTCGACATCAGCAGGCCTGAAGGACAAAGGGAGGCTCCAAAATACTACGCACTGCCAGGTAATTACAGAAAGGCCTGACCTACAATGCATGTCATATTATTACTTGTGTGAGGTCTCAGACCGAAAGCCACCTCCAGAGCACAGTGACACCGTGCAGTCACATGCACCGCACGGTCCTCCCGATACCTGGCCACCTGCTGTCTTCTCCAGAACAGGGCGATGTGGCCGCAGCCGGATAACAGCAGAGAGGAAGTACTTCTGGTAGACCCTCCTGCCTCGGGCCCTCAGGGATCAGAGGTAAATTAAGAACTTATCTCTTGTGAGTTTCTTACATGATGAGAAGTGACTGGCCTTCTCAAAGGACAGGAAGACGCTTCCAGTCCCTAAGTGACTTCTAAGTGGAATGCTGATAATCCCATCACCCCGGTTCCCAGACCCCAAGTCAACTCCTGGGTGCACACAATGCAGCCAACCTCAAACTCAGTGCTGGCGCCTTTGTGCACTCCCTGCTGTCTGGCTGGAAAGCGCAACTCTCTGTCTACTTCATTCCCCCCTCCCACACTTCTGTGCATCTTGATGGAATTCTCATCAAGGGCCTGAAGGACCAGGACAGGCAAGTGAGGCCAGCCCCTCCCCTCATCCGGACCCAGCTTCCCGGGAACGCTTGCACTCCTGTCGTTTCAGTGCTTTTAGGGTGACGGGAATTCCTCTGCCTGTCTGGCTCCCACCTGTGCTATGGGTTGGCTCCAATCCCATGCCTTGGATATTCGCACAGAACCCCATGAGCACCAAGTGACTCTACACGTGTGTGCAAGAACTCTGTGATTCAAGGAGCACTGAGCATCGTTGAATAGAGGAGCAAGCCAAGTGGATTCACTGTGCTCCGGTCTGCAGTCTGTTCTTGGCTCCCTAGGTTGCAGCAGGAAGGGTAAGATGTGGACAGGAAGATAATGAGGGGTGAGTGGAACACACTTCCTGTCTCACCCTCCACCGGAAGCCACTCTACAATGGTCTATACACTGGAATGAGGAATGGTATTTTATTCAGGAGAAGAGTGTGTTCTTCTAGCCTAAAAGTATTTATAATTAGAGCCACAGCAATGAAGAAAGAAGTGTGGACTCTCGGGAAGAGGAACAAAGAGAAAGATATGCTTGCTGACACAACTCAAGCTGGCAGAAACAGAGAGGGAGAGAAAAGCAGTATGGAGCAGCAGAAAAAATGACAATGAGGTGTAAACCAGGAACGTGGATTTTATTCTCCACCTGTGCTACCTGCAAAATAATTATAACTCAGCAGAAATAGAAGAGATTAACTACTCCAGATACTGGGGTTATCAAAGAAAGACTTTTTTATAAAAATGACAAATATGTTGGAAGAAACATATGGGATAAAGAATTTTACCATAAAACAAAAAATTTATTAAATCAAACTAGATTCTAAAATTAAAATTTATTTAAATGAAGCAGATTTAATAACAGATGGTCTGCACTGATTACTTGGGTGTGCACATAAGATCTGTGTGCTTTATTACATGTGTACTCTATGTCATCCACCAATCCATGCACTGTTAAATGCCTTCCTCCTTCAGGGCGATGACCAGGCTAGGGAACAAAGCGAGGGGGCACAGAGGGAAGCAGGGAGAAGGGCTGAGCACCAGGGTTGGCCCTAAAGAGGCACAGGCAAGGTGGGGCGTGGAGGAGGGGCTGCTGAAAGGTTCAGGACAGCAGGGACTGGGTTTCAAGTGCAGGTGGGAGTCTGGGGCGGCGTTCGGTCTGCGATATCTGTGATGTATCTGCCCGTGCATGGGTAATGGGTGCAACATATTAGGCTCAGTGTGGAGACCTGGGCTGAAAATAAAAACTGAGGTCGTTACATAAAAATGACAGAAGACCACAAGAACCAGTGAACTCTCGTAGCGAGAGAAAATAAATGGGGAAGGGAAAGGGGCCAGGGACGGGGGTCTAAGTGCTAAATGTGCCAACATTTAGAATTTGGGTGCAGGAGCTAGGGATGCCCCGACAAGGACAGGCCTGGATTGGGGGAAGCCAGGCGGACTCAGAGCTCCTGAGCTGGTGGGATGCATGGGGGTCGGAGCGGCCAGGAAGTCAGACCACACTCAGACTCTGAGATGCAGGCTGAGCCTCACCTGGGCGCCTTATTGGCATGGACGAAAGGGTGTCAGGGGTGGTGAAGGAAAAGCATTCCGAGAAATAATCAGAAGAGAAACGCAGGCAAACAAGACAGAGACAGAAAGCAGCCTCAGCCCTGTCGCTGTGTGAAACAATATTGAAATATGGAAGATAGTAAAGCACACCTCTGAGTAATTGAAAACTTTTGAGCAGATGTGAAGACTGCAGTGGAGGAGAAACAGCTTCGCTTCCACCTAATCCGGACATTGGGGCAGAACCGCACATGGGTCAGGAGCTCAGAGACACAAGGATGATGCATTTTCATCAGGTTGCTTCTACTTTCTCACGAAAGTTTGAGAAACTTCATCCTAGTATGGGCATGAATGTCACAGGATGAGAGAAGAGAAGATGCAAAGTACTTTCAGGGTCCAGGAAGCACGCTGGCTGGAAATGCAGCCGAGCTGGGGGGGGACCTGGGGACAGCGCCTGAGGCTGCAGTTTCCTCAGGCTAAGCCCAGATCACCGTGTGGAGCAGAGTCGGGGGAGAGGTCAGACTTAGCCAGTCTGTGTCTTCCCATGGGGAAAGATGGGAAGACAACGGGGTCTTCTGAGACTATCTGAGACTATCGGTTCTTCTACCAGCACCCCGGAAATGTCTGCCCCCACACAGGCAGAAGCTGGGGGAGAATCTGATTTGCTGTCTCTGCTCATGGGGCCGCTCTGTCTGAAGCACCCTCTTCCCGAGTAAAAACTCATCCAGTCCACCCAATGGCATCAAATCTTTGAACTTATTTACCCAAAGGGGACTGATTAACCTTTAAAGTCCTCTCAAAAGAATTGAGCTGGTGAAATATGTAAAGTAGCTATAAATTGCAGAGCTACAAAATCAACAAGAAGGGACAGCTGTGGTGGGGCTCTGTGTGCCCAACGACCTGGACCCCAGCCGCCCCCCAGGGCGTGTTGCCGGCAGAGACCTGCTGACCTTTGCTGAACACGGAGATCTCTACTAGGAACGTCCTCATCCGTAGATGTCAAAAATGAAACTTCACTATCGTGGCTAGTTTTTTTCCTGGTAAATATTTTGAAAACAAACTCATGAGCAGGTACAACAGTGTGCACTTGCCCGGCGTGATACAATGGCAGGGTGGTTCACCCAGAGACACGTGTCACGCCGATGTGCCTCTAACTCTGAGGAGATTAAAGCACTGGGGAAGATCCCAGGCAAAGTCACGGTGGAGATGCGCGTGCCAGCGCAGGTTGGGTCTGGAGGCGGGCAGGGAGGCCTGAAGGCCCTGGCCTCACTCCTCTGCCCAGCTGAGTCCACTCTGTCTCCGCAGCGCTGTCCTCCAATGTCGGTGCCAATCCCAGTGGCCTGGCAGATGAACTCCTGTAGTCACTTAGTAGACACGGATGGGGATTCTCCAGCAGGCTTACTTTCTTCTGAATATCCCAGGGTCTCCACGTAGAAGAGAGTTTTCACAATACTTATCATTTGAGCAATCAGTCTAACAGTGATCTCAATGCTGTTTTGATGCATTCTCTTGAGGGACATTTTATCGATCATATAAGAGTATCACAAATACAGTGAGCCATTTTGCATCCCTGGTGGGCCAAGATATGTGGGCGGGTGGACGGATGGAAGACCACCAGGTGGGGCACTCCTCCTTTGGGCTCTACTTCCGGACATGCCAGTAAAGATGGGTGAGGTGTTAAACTTCTGTGCTTCTGAGGATTCCTGGCTAGAAAATGACCGATTACTCCAGTGTCCCGATTCCTTCACACGTTAAAGAGAGAGCCAGTGTAACAGCGTCTGCACATCGTCAGGTGGCACAGCTCGCCGGGGGGCACTGTAATGCGTCAGCATCGCCCTCTGCTCACAGAGACCTGTATTGAGTTCCCTGTTACAGCACCCGGCTTCCCGCTGTGCTGGTGGGATGTGTGAGAGCCTTCTAAAGCTCCTGCCACAGAAAGACCCCTGAGATACATGGTTCCAATGGAAAAGGAGCAAACTGACAACACGTGTGCTTAAACAGAGACTGATCTGGAGCAGAAATGGGCACTGGGACAACCCCAGAAGGCAGGCTCCATGGACGTGGGCAGTGGCTCTCTCAGCAAGCTTCGGATGCGCCGCGGAGCCTGGCAGGCGCAGGGAAGCAAGCCATGTCTGTGCGGAGCCGAGGCCATGCTGACACCCAGGAGGACACGGGCACCGCGTGGCCTCTGCTGGGGTGGAACTGAGGTGGCTTCTCCCACCGGATACGTCCTCCGAATGCCAGGGAAGAGCGCAGCTCGGGAGAAGGATGCACACACAACCCTTCTCTTCATTTCTAAGTGAAGACATACTCCAATCGGCTTTCAAGGCCACAGTGTCTTTCCCTAGTGACCCTGCCGCACACCCATAACCCTCTTCTGGTCCAATATCGCTGCCCTTGCTGCCCTCTGGTGTTAGCCCACAGTTTGTTCTCTGTGCCTTTGTTTACTCTCATTCCTCTTTATTAAAAGCCCAGTTCTTCCACCACATGGCCAAGCATTATGTGTCTTTCAAACTCAGTTCTGATCACCTCCTTTCAGGCTCTCTAGCCCCTGCCCCACAAAAGAAAACCTTCCTCTTGTAAATCCCCACAGATCTCTGTTCATCTCTTAGCACCGTGATTTCATATTTTGCATTGATTTTTGTGTGAGTTTGTTCAAACTCCCCCCAAGGGCCTAGCTAAGCTTTCTGAGGACATCTTGTACCCCTCAGTGGCTGATAACTATTTGCAGAATAAACCATAGCTACTGCTGCAGCTGAACACTGCACTGGAACAGGCCCTGACCTCTGTCAGCTCTCTCAGAGGCAGCTCTCTGCCTCTCTCCAGGGGCTGGTGAGCAGGAGTCACCTGTGCACCAGGTCTGCATGAGCTGGAACGCAGTCTTTCTCCAAGCTCCCAGGTGCAGTGGGACCCAGACAGCACTCAGACTGTTGCTGTCTCAAAGAGGCACCCAAGTCCCACATTCCAAGATGAGCCAGCAAAGCAGACAGGTGACCAGACACTGGCACACTGCAAAAACATTTGCTCAGCACTAATTTAGGGACCCAGGCATGGAGCAGAAAAATGCATCTTTGGCTCATGAAAGAGCTTGGGGTGACCAAGCAGAAGCTTGGAGTTTAGGGAATTTTCAAGAGAATGTGACAGGAGAGGGTGCTGCCCACCCCAGGCTATGGAAGACAGTCTCCTTAATAAGTGTGCAGGCAAAATGTTGTATATGTAAATTCAGAAGAATGAAACTAGATCCCTTCTTCATTGTTCATAAAAGTAAATGCAAAAAGGGTTGAAGACTGAAATAATAAACTTGCAACTGTGATATTACTATAAGAAATCACAGGGAAATATTTCAAGACATTGGGATAGGCAGTGACTTTTTTCAGATAGGGTTCCATAGGCCCTGGCAAAATAAATGAAAATAAACAGAACGAAGGAGCTTCTGCAAAACAAAGGAAATAATCAACAGAACCAAGAGACAACCTGCAGAATGGGAGGAAATATGTGGACCTTACTAATCTGAAAAGGATTGATATTCAAAATATACATGGAACTCAAAAAACTGAGCAAAAAGAAAGATATATGAAAAAATGTTCAGTCTCAGTAATCATCAGGGAAATACAAATCAAAACCCCAATGAGGTATTACTGCATCCCAGGTACAATGACTGCCATCAACAGGGCAAAAACAACAAATAGCAGCAAGGCTGTCAGGAGAGGGAGTTCTTACCCACAGCTGGTGGGATTGTTAATCAGTGCAGACGTTATGGAGAACAGCATGGATAGTCCTCAAATGGCTAAAAATAGAGCTACCAAAAGAGCCACTGAGTCCATTACTGGGTGCATCCAAAGGAGATGTACCTTTCGCTACACCAAAAAGACACTTGCCCTTCTATGAGTACAGCAGCTTTGTTTGCAATGGCTGAAGCATGGATGCCAATCAGTGGATGAATGGATAGAGAAAATGTGATGTATTACACAATGAAACATTAGTCAGCCATAAAAAGTATGAAATGGTGTTATTTATACAACAGAGATGGAGCTCATTATATTAATAAGTCTGTTACAGAAAGACAAATACTGCACATGAAAGTTGGTAAGTCAGTCTCCCAGAAGAATGAGATGGAAGAGGGGGCAGAGACCTCGTTGAAGGCCATGGGAGAGGGGGCAGAGTGAAGTTTGATAAGGGCCTGAAACAGCAAAGAATGACTTCTGGCTCTGCTTCAACACAGCAGGGAAACTATTGGTTAAAACTACCTATGATACATTGAAAAATGATTAGAAGAGTATGAAATTCCCTGCACATAAAAATGATTAATGTTTGAGATCAACATGCATGTGCCCTGATTTGATTACTACACATAATAAACATGTATCAAATTAACATAATGAAACCCACAAAGATGCACAAATGCTGCGACTCCATAAAAATGTGCAGATGCTCAGTAACAGCAAGGCCTTCACCAGGCCCAGAATGCACAGCCAACAGAACAGAGGTGGCTCTCCGCGGCTCCCAGACCATGCCAGCCCCAGACCTCTGCAGCACCTGTGCGGCATTCAAGTTTACCAAGCTTATGACAATGTCTTAAAATAAAACTCATTTAAAAATAAAAGATAATACCATCAAACTGTTGAAGCAAGCAATGTGAATAGTCAGCACAACCAAGATTCAGATTCATGCTTCTTATTAGTTGCTAATCATCAAACTACACCTTTACATAAAAGCACAGGGCGATTTGAGGAGTAAGACAGATACCAAGAAGACCCCAGATGTAGTTTACTCTGTAGGCCACATCCACATAGATGACCCAGAACCAAGGACCCTGGGGAAAGTGAAAAATTAATTCTATCAGTCACTTCTCCTGTGCAATAAGGAGCAAATGGGTTAAACGTATTAGACCGGCTCAAATTCTACTGGAAACAGCCTTTGATTGTGTTTCCGAAATAGACAAGATTCACAGGGCCCGAGGAATGAGGAAGAGAGGCTGGGGAGGAGCTAGAGAAGGGCTGACAGCAGGACCAGCTGCAAGTGAGAGGGCCCTGAGGGGTGAAGGAGGAGGCGAGGGAACTGGGACGCTTTCACCCCAGCAGCCAGGAGATTCTTCTGGATTCGTCTTTCTCTGAGAGGATGATGGTCCGATGCTTACTCCCTGAGCAAAGAAACCTTCCTCCTAGCCTTACAATAAACGAAATGTAAAACCATTTTTGTTGAGGTCTCCAGTTAAATGATGTCCAAGCCCATATTGGAGGACCAGTATGAGGACAGAGAGGGCAGCTGCTCCCACCAGTGCTGCTGCACCTGGATCTGCTCGAACTTGCAGAGACTCACGGGTCCCATGTTACTACACGTTCGAGCATCTGTCGCCCGAGCAGATTTCTAACACAGCAGGTTTCGAGTGCTTCTCAGCTTTTTTGTATCACTACCAGCCATTAGTACTGAAGGATTTTGCAAAGTTCAAATCTCGTGATAGCGCCTCCTTTGTGGTGTTGTGGGGATAAACAGAATAACAACACATGTGAAGACGTGGATGGCACCAGATAAGTAACTACAATGTTGCTATTTTTATCAGTATCGTGGTTATGAAATTTTTAGAGTACATGTTTTATAAAGATTTGTTGGCTAATGCAGTTTGGGACCCTACCGTCTCAAGAATAAGCCCCAAAGCGGGAGATTGTGGAGGTTTGCAGTAAAAGTAAATCAGGTCCAGTGTGTAGCTCCTAAGACTGTCATCCCAGAATTACATGCTCAGGAGCTTCTAAGCCTCACAGCCTGGGTACAGAGCTTCCTGGATCTCTCCTCCGGCCAGGGAGGATGGGAATCATGGCCAGGGATCAAAGAATGGAATTATGGAGGAAAAAAATAAAAAGACGTAATCCTTTTCATAGCTCCCCAAAAGAACCTCAATATCCAACTTCCTAGGATGTACAATATCGTCCAAGAAGTACAATAAGTGTGAACCCAATACCAGCCAATATTTATAACAAACTTTTGAATAAGTGATTTCAAACAATGTTCTTTAAAAATACTAGGAAGGAAACATGGTTTGTGCAAAATAAGCAGTTTGTTGACAGTGAGAAGACTCACAATTAAGGGCTAAATTTCACAAGGAAACAGACTGCTCACACAGTCCAGGCCAAATGGACAATTTTAAGTCCCAAGAAAAACTCAATAAACTGATGCACTCGGAAAAAAATCTATCAACTGAAGAACTATACAAGCTAATAAAAGATTTCAGAAATAGGACCGGTTATAAAATAAATGTTCACACATTGATAGCTCCTCTATGATACTAGCAGTATCCAATTATGAAAAATAGTGGAAAAATATCCCATTCAAAGGAATAAAAATATAAAAATCTATAGAAAGAAACAAAAATCAATAAAAATACATAAATTACATTAAAAATGTAAAACAGCTTAAAGAAAGATGGAAAATAAACCTTAAATGTTAAAAATATAGAAAGCAGGGATGAGAGGATTCATCACTATACACACAGCTATTCTTCCCAAATCAACGCACAAATTTAAAGTAGCTCCAAAAGAAATTTCAGTCGATGATCTAGATTCTGGAACTTATGAAAAGACTTGAAAGTCAAAGTGTACAAATAAATTGGAAACAGTTTTTATTTTATTTTATTTTTTATTTTTTTTGGGGGGGGGACATAGTTTTTAAAAAACCATAGTGTGGAGCTCCACAAGGGCAGCATTAGGAAGAGGTTTCTCCCTGAGACAACACAGGGAAAGAGGAACGGTGAGACCTCCTCAGGAGAGGGTCTCTGAGGGAGACAGGAGGCCCCGCTTGATGGAGCAGTGAGGCCAAGCCCTCAGCTGCCACGTGGAGGCGGGGCCAGGCCAGCTGGCGAGGTAAAGCCACTGAGCAGGATGGGGCGGCCCCTGCTGGCCCCGAGAAGGAGCAGAAAGAGGGCAGGCGCGGGCTACCGTTGGCGTCTGAGGGACCCCGGCAGCACTCTCATCCCTCTGCACAGACTCCAGACTCCCCCCACCCCCCCAGTCCCCAGGCCCCGCAGACATCGCCAGCCCAGCATGCGCAGTCACAGCGTACTGGACAGACAGCGCCTCCCTCTGCAGACTCGCACCGCTTGAGTCTGCAGGCTGAAAGCTCCACAGGGAGCCACCAGGCCCATGTCACCCCTGTCTCTGTAGAGCTTGGGGTCCAGATGGAAAGGGCTGGGCGCCTTCCGCCCTCAGGAGGCCCAGGCATCTCAGTGTGGCTGTGTGCAGAGCCCGCTTTGTGCCCACAGCTGTACTACCACAAGCTAAGAGCAGGAACCTGAGCTGCAGTGGGGGTTTCAGTCCTGGCTCCCCACTTTCTGATGTGCATGGCCATTCCCCTCGCCTATCTTTGGAAAGGGGATCGATGGTTTAGAAATAAAGCAGTTCTGAGCATGCACACTACTGTGCTCTTCTGTGTTTTAAATGGCTCCTTGGTATTGGGTAGATAGGACTTAGCCCTACTCTGGAAGCCATCTGCCCACACTTGCTTTTCTTACGGAAACATCAGGCCCATACCGGACAAGTCTGTTCTCCAACAGTGGCTACCAATGTTCCTCAGCACAGCCTGCAGCGCAAGGATGCAGGGAGCGGGCGCCCGCCTGCAGGCCGATCCCCTCTGGCTAGCACAGGATGCTCACTTGGCCTGGCTGGTGCTTGTCCTCAGAGGAGGATTAATCGGCATCACGCCCTCCTGCCTCTCATGGAAGACACAGTGCATCCCAAAGTGATGTCCGGCCAGGGCCCTTCCCAGCCTGCATCCCAGGTCAGGTGCAAGTGTCTCCCCTGTGTACCCGGGAGGAAGCCAGGGCCCTCCCTACCCCGCCTCCCAGGTTAGAGTGGGGCACAGGGCTGAGCCCGGCAAGGTTTCCTTCCACAATGAGTGAATTGCTGAGGCTTTACAGGTAATCTGTACGCTTTCTCTCCAGACTGCAGAAATTAATGTCCCAGTCTGCATCCAAATGTGAGGTGCAGCAAACGAAAACTATGCCCAGCATTTAGATTAGGAAGAAAAACAGGTTCAGAAGCAATGACCAGAAAAAGTACCTTCCACTGAGTTTAGGGAAAAGAAGTAATGTGGAAAGACTGTAAATATTTTCCCCTCAGTTCTACACCTCGTCCCAAATGCACAGACACACCACAGCACACACACTATGGGACACACACACCGTGGTGTACACATTCACACACTTTGGTCTCCTTCCTCTGAGATGACACAGTTGGAAAAGCATGATTAACATCCGCACATAGACTTGAAATCTCCATTTTAAACCCAACCCAGGACAACTCAGTGCACTCTATGAGGCCAGGCCCTGCACCCTCACTACATGAGGGAAGATGGAGATGTGGACACTCTCTCAATAATGATTTGCCGTTTACAGAACGAGCCACGGGTCCTGGTACTGTGCGGGTGTAGGCACACCCCCCTGCATGCTCAGGTGAGGCCCAGGCAGTTACTCTGTCTCGCTCCCCTGGAGAGGACATGGTGTTCCGGGTCAGAGCTCCAGAGCCAAGGGCAAAGAGGAGTGGAAGATGGCCGGATGCACATTTCAATTTTATAAAGAACTTTCCCATACACAGAGTTTTGCAGAACCACAGAGAGCTGCCGGCCGGGTGAAGGCAACCCCACAGGGATGAACGAGAGACTCCCCTGGCTCTCCGAATCTTAGGGTTCTTTGGTTTTATACAGAATTTAAATAGACTTCCTGCCCTTCCCCAGAAGCATGGCACACACTAAAGCAAATCACATGCATCCAGGAGTTAGAATGAATATTGCAGTATTTAATATAGCGACTAAACTGATTCCACTTCCCAATGCATAATCTGTTTAATAAAAAAAAAAGGCACTGACAATGGAACAATTAGAAAAATACATAGCAGGAGGTGACTGACACATGCCTGAAAGTTCAGTTTACATTGCTGGAAGCAAAGGGGAACTGTGCTTTACACAGCAGTGAGTGTTGTGGTAGAAAATGAGCAGCACATGCGCAGTGAGCAGCAATTATTTCTTGCCCTCCCTCCCTCTCTCTCCCCCCTTGGAACGACAGCACAGCAGACAGCAGCTCTCAGAGACTGATGCTTTTCATTTGTCAGCTGGGCATCAAGCCATCTCCTGTGCTCCAGGCCTTTGGTGAGCATTCCATTTGGAGGCCCAGCAGCCTTGATTTTATGATTGTACTGAAAAAGTCAGGGTCATTCCACGTGACCCTTGAGGAGGTAGAGAACAAGATTTCTGAGAGTCTTAGAAATTGCTCTTTTGCAAAAAGATGCTTTGGATCTTCACACTGTCTACTCATCCGTCGCCTTTCAGTCTTTTAAAACTTTATTATCCCATTGGGGTGCCGGGAAGGGGCGGCTAAACACATTTTCAGAGCTCAAAATGCTAGTTTTATAATGATTTCGCGCTCTCATCTTAAAACTAATTTAATTGTGGACAGAGAGAAGTGCAAAGTATAGAATAAGGAAGGGAGGAAGAGAGGGAAGGCGACATGAGGGGGAGAGGAGAAGGAGCAAACGCTCACCCTGATCACAGCGTGAAGATCCCTGCAACCCACACTGGTCAGGAAGAGGCACTTGGCTGTGTCCCGAAACTCCCCGCATGCCCTGTCCAGTCCTTTTCCCTCCGCTCTCCAAGGCAGCCACGGTCCCCACCTAGCCGAATCTTGCTCTATGCTGTGAGACAGGGCCCACACCCCAAACAGGCTGTTTTCTGAACTTGTGGAAATGGAATCATGCAGTGTATATTCTCTGCAGGTTGCCTTTCTTCTCCCGCAAAGTCACAATTGTTAGCGTCATCCATGTTGTGCAGGGGCTGTGCATTCACTGCAGTCGCCACAGAACAAGCTTTCTCCCCTCCACACTGCACACCCTGCACTGCAGGGTGCTCAGCAGTGTCCCTGGCCTCCACCCACACAGGCCAGGAGCGTGTCATCCCTGGCCAGGTGTGGAAGCACAAATTGTCTCCAGAGATTGCTGACGTCCAGAGGGTGGACCCTGCCACTGTGGAGGGACTGCCAGGGTGAGCACTTCCTGTGACTGTGCTGCATTCACCTGTCCCACTGCTTGTGGGTTTGGGGCTGCACGCATACTGCTCCTCCAAGTGTCCTGCGCATGGCGGGTCTGGGGCCATCTCCTGCACATCTAGGAGAGGTCCTGCACCCTGGGGTCTGGGCCCTGGAGATCCTGGGGAAAACAAGCCCAGTTTCCCCCTACTCCCTCAGTACCATCAGCATGGAGTATGCCTGTGATCTCTGCATGGGAGTCTCCCACCAGTAACCAGCCAGCCCTGTGGCAGATTCTCCCATGGGTACTGCCTGGCTGGCAGAGCCCACTCATCCTGACTGTGTCTGCTAGAGGTCCAGCTTTGGGAGCCCCTCAGCAGCAGGCTGTCCTGGGGGCTCCCCTCACCCCGCCTCAGGCCTGGCAGATTTCCTACAGTGGCCCACAGAGCCCAGGTGACACTGCCATGTGCTTCCTGCTCCATGATAAAGCATAGCACAGCACAGGGACAAACAGCCACAGATACGAACACGAGGTGACAAGACGCTGAAAACCAGTGTGGACGTGGGGATGTTAAAACACAGAGAGGCGCTGACTGTGGAGGAGAGGACTGATGAACAGGGCTAGGAAATGAGGACATTCTGTTACTCAGAGTTAGCCTTCAGTCAGTCAAAGGGACTCACATGGTGCCAGTAGAGCTCTGCAGTGCACATTGCACACACAAGACACACTGGCGTGCGCTCCTCCCAACCCAAGACGTAACCATGAGAGTAAGTGTTAAAACCATCGGACACCAGAAGAATGGCCACCATTGAGAAGTCAAAAACAACAAACGGCGGAGCAGCTGCTGTGAAGAGGGAACCCTCCTATTTCTCTGAGCTCAGCCACTATGGAAATCAGTACGGAGATTTCTCAAATGCCTAAAAATAGAAATTCCATGTGACCCAGCTGTCCTCTTTCTAGGCATCTTCCCAAGAGCCAAGGATGTCATGTTACAGCAATACAGGCGTACCAATGGGGATAGCAGCACAATTCATAGTCACCAAATCCCGGAAGCAGCCAGCCTGCCCATCAATAGACAATTAGATAAAGAAAATGAGGCACTGTGTCTGTATGTGATAGAAAACTACTTGGCTATAATGACAAATTTGAAACATTTGCAGGAAAATGAGTGCACCTGGAAAATATAATGTTGAGTTGAATAAATCACACACACAAACTTAAAAACCATTTGATGTCTCTCATTTGAGTGAGACAAAGTACAAAGAGCATGATAACGAAGGGGTAGAAGCAAGGGGCTAGATCACTGCCAAAGGAGAAGAGATCCCGGAGACTGAGGGAGGCAGGGAGGAGGGGAAGGGGAAAGAAGAAGCAAGATAAGCCACGGACAGAGGTGTAGCAACCTCAGTGACTGTGAACACTAAACACCATAAACACGAGCTAAGAATAACAATATCAGCAAGAATGAGAATCGGGAAGGGCATCTGGGGGAAGAGGGAGGCAGGAGGGAAGAAGAGGTAAAAGAGGAGCGAGTGTGCGTGTGCCCACTGCCAAGACGACTGCAAGCACGTGCTAATCTAAAACAGCGTGTGACAGCCGACCCCAGGTCTGTCCTGCTGAACATGGGCTCCAGAGCAGAGGCCATCAAAGCATGCAACAATTTCAACAGATCCGAAGCCCCAGTGGAAAACTGAGCAAGAATACGAGCAGGCAGGCCCAGAGAGGGAAGCCAGCTCACCTGCGTACAAAGAGGACGCTCGGCTTCTTGGTCACCAGTACAGAAAATCACGGATCGCGCACGAGTGCGCCGCCGGAGAGTGGGGTAAACGTCCCTGTCCTGGCTCGTGTGGCGGCCGGGGCTGAGGACCCCAATGCCACTCATGCTTGCGGTCAGGCATGGCAACAGCTGCCCCCTCTGTGGAGAAAGCGTGGGTTTGTCGGAAGTTTAGGCCCCGCGACACTGAGGAAGTCTGTGCAGGTGTGGTCCCCGGTCTAGGACAGGGCTCCTGTCTCTTTGGGATCTCCGCAGCGACACTGGTGTCTCAGAGAGAGGGCTGCAGCGTGGCCCTGGTAGCTCCTGCAGGGCTGGTCATGGGGGACGCCACCGTAGGGCCCGGAGCTTTCTGGGGAAGGACAGAGGCCAGGCTGAGCTGACCAGCAGTGGCCAGAGCTGTACGCGATGGTGCCCAGAAGGGACCCTCGTGAGAGCCCAGAGAACAGCTTCCGGGGGTCCTGGTGGCCTCCACACGCGCTGTCTGCTGTCCACTCCTGACCTGTGAAGTGAGCTGTGAAACACCAAAGTGTCTCTGGGTCTGTGAGCCGCTCCAGGAAGTTCATCAAGCTGAGGAGGGTGAGCGAGCCCTTGCAGTGGCCTGCTGGTCTTCATTCCCACGGTAATCCTATGATCAGGCTCTCTGGAATCAGTGCTCCTCTGTGTTTTAGGAATTCTGTTAAGATCTCAAATTCATAGTAGTAATTTTCTCTACTGTGTCACCACTTTATTGTCCACCTGACGTTCATATCCACAGCTTAATCAAATCGAGTTTAGTGTGGGCTGAGGGTAGGACTGCACCTTATTTTTCCATTGTGGACACCTTGGCTAACCTCAGCCATTTACTGGATTCTCATCCTCCACCTGGCTCCATAGGCTGTGCTTTGTTATTAATCTGGTGCTCATAATTCATTGGCTAATTTCGGGGCTCCTGAGTCTGGTTTATTGATCTATGTACTCATCCTAGGATCAGTATCCCTCTAACTTTATTGGTATAACTTTATTATGTCTCTGAATTAAAAACAAATCCTCCCTTGTTCTCCTTTATAAATAATTCCTTGGAAGTCCCAATCTGTTAAAGTTACAAGTTAAAGCTTGAAGGGAAATTATTCGATGGCTAAGTTGTTTAAAAATATATCAGCATAAGGCAGGTATAAGGGCACACACCTATAATCCTTCCACTCTGGGAGGCTGAGGCCCAGCCTGGGCAATTTAGCTATTTAGAGAGAACTTATCTCAAAACAAAAAAATTAAAATGGGCTGGGGATACAGAACAGTCTGAAGGCCCTGGGTTCAATCCCAATACTCAAGAAAAAAAGAAGTGCATACTAATATGTGGTGGAAGACAGAGTGAAGGAAATGTGCAGTGTTCAAAAATGGTTGAATAGATATCATGATGAATGCCACGGCTTCCTAACTGAAAATCAATCAAATTTGTATTCCTAGATGAGTCCAATTTGCTTGTGATATCACCATACAGACTGTAAGGTTTGGCTTGCTAACGTCTACTTAGAACAGTTGCATTTACATTCATGAATTCACATTCATGAATTTTCCAACTGTGTTTTATTCTTAGATTGCCCTTATTGGGTTTTAGTATCAAAGGTATGCCATTCTCATAAAATTAGCTAGCGTGGTTCCTTTCTCAAGACTGTAGAAAATTTGTAGATTAGTATTATTTATTCTTTGAAAGTTAGACAGAATTTTTCCAGTGATGGGTGCCAACTAGGCCTCAAGGTTTACTTGTGAAAAGATTTTAAAAGTACAGATTTAATTGCTTTCGCTGTTGCTAGCGTATTCAGAATTCCTGCTTCTACTTCTGTCATTTATAGGACCTGTGCTTCTCTGAGTATTTTGTTTAAATTCTGAAATTTATTGTGCTAAGGTGAATAATACATTGCCATGACCTTTCTAAAATTTTCTTTTTTATTTTATACAATTGACACATCATTGGACATATTTATGGTCCTTGAAATGTTTGAAAAACTTCTGATAAAACTTAATTACTGATGTTTTTCTCTTTTTGAGTTCTTGACCAGTTTTATAGATTTTAGCAGTTTTATTCATCTTTTCAAAGAAGCAACTCTTGGCCTTAATTAATCCTGGTATTTGCTTCCTAGACATCAGTTTCTTCTCTAACCTTCAATTCCTAGGTGGATTTTCCCCTTAACTTGTTGAGATGAATGCTGCTGTCAGGGACTTTGGGCCAGACATCATTTCTAACATAGCCATTAAAGACTATAACCATCTCTCTAAAGATACTTTTACCACATTCTGCAGTTTCATGTCATATTTGAAATTATTTATTCTGAGAGACTTGCTAATTTTCATTGGAACTTATTCTTTGATTCAGAAGTTATTTCTAAATGCATTCTTCTAAAATTATTTCATGGAAAAATTTTAAAAACATGTAAAAATTGATAGCTGTTTAGTGAATCCACCTTGGACATGGCTTCTGCTTCTGGCATTTTGTTTTCTCATCTTTCTCTCCATCTACTTCTCTCTGTTGCAATTAGGTCAAAGTAAATCGCCTATAAATATTATATTTGTAAAGAGCTTTAAAATACAAGGATTCTCTTAAAACAAAACCACAATACTCCAAAAATCAAGTCCTTAATTTTCTCCAATTTTCATTTTTTGACAGTTTACCCACATAAGCTTTGATGTTAGTATTTCACTAGTTAATATATCAGAAGTGTATTTCTTAATTCTAAACATTATTTCTTCTGACTCAAAACATTCTCTGGTTTTGCTTCTTCATAATTTGGTGAGCTTTGCCCTACCTTTGGTCAAATTTGGGAAATAGCTAGTTACTTGACAATAATTTGCATGTGTAGTCTGCGGGTGGGGGCAACAACACTCTAAACACACGCTTTAGAGCTAGTGTGCTTTTCATATCTTCACTATCCTGTTTTTTATTTTTCTGCTCTTCTGTCTGTTCTTGAGAGCAATATGTTTAACAGATTTGAAATAGATTTTACTTTATATATTTTGAAGCTACAGTTATTAGGCACATACAAACTTAGCACTACCTGGTGAACAGAAATTCGTATCATTATGAACAATCTCTATCTTTGATAATCCTTTTTGCAGGAATATCTGTGCATCTTAATGTCAATGTGGCTACAACAGCTTTCGATTGAGTGGTATTTGCTTGACACTTTTTCCATTCCTTGAGTTTCAGGCTGCCTGAATCTTCATATTCTAGTTGTCCCTTCTGCACAGTGCTTTTTAAAAAAATAAAGTCTAACAATATTTGTCTTTCGAGTCTACCATTAATCTCTGAAATATTTGGCTTTTAATCAACCATGTTACTTTTTGTCTTCATGTTTTTCTGGCTGATCTGTATGTCCCCTTTCCTATTTTCTTGTCTGTTTTTAAATAAAGTTTCCGAGCTACTGAAATGCACCCAGTGTTTCCCTCTTTGCTGGATCCACTGTTACCCAGGAGCTGCTGCACCATGGCAGCCGTATTCCCAAGCGGCCTCCACCCCAGCTCCCGTCTCGCAGGCTCTTCTAGGATCAGGCTAACTCCCTCACAGGAGATGGACTGCTTGTCCCCTCACAGTAAAGCTGGCCGTGCCTTCCTGGCCCGCCCAATTAATGCCACCTGCTAAGCGACCTCGAGGCTCGGGGCAAAGACACCATGCGCGTCTACTTCAATCTCTCGAGACCCTTGCTCTTGGACCCCAGATGCCAGGCATGGAGGAAGCCTGTGGAGCAGCCCTTGCGGAGAGAAAACAGTGGCCCCGGCCCATCGGTCCAGCCAACCTCGGCCAGCAGTCAGTACCAGTTTTCCAGACACGCAAGTGAGACATCTTGAAAAGCATCCCAAGTGACACCTTGTGACACAGGAAGGAGCATGGCAAAGGCCGCTTTGTTCTGCTTGTTTTTGGAGTGCTTCACGCCACAGCAATAATGACCACCTATTCCTAAAATCCTGAGACACTGACTCAATGTCACTGACAGCTCCCACAGCCACTGGCTCAGATGTCACTGCTGTGCTTGTTCCTCCTTTGAAGTAACACCGCATTAGCAGGTTACTTTGTAAGTCAGGACTCCTTAGAATCCCAGCATATGTTTAATGTCCTCTTCACCCCTCTCTCTCCTCCAGGACTGGGCTTACAGTGGGTAGTTCTTTTCTGCTTGACAAAAATGCCCTCTTTCCTCTTGATGGTAATGAATTTTATTTGATTTTATCTGTCTACAGTTACCTATGTATTTTTCATTGCTTCATCCAATACTTTCACTGAGTGATGGTTCTAGGTTGAAAGTCGTTCTCTTGTTTTGCTTTTTTTTGTTTACTGGGGGTATTGTTTTGCTTGGGAGCTTCTATTCTTTATGCTGAAATGTCAACTGTTGGTCTACTGCTCACTAAGATGCAAGCTTATTTAGCAACTACTTTTTCTGTCTCCCTCCAGTTTCCTCTTAGCAGTTTTAGCACTATGCCTATGTTGGCATGTTCTCTAATAAATGCTAGGGTTTTACAGGACCTCTTGAATATCATACATAATACTTTCCATCAGTTCTGAAAATTCTCAGCCATAATCTTTTCATTTATTACTTCTACAACATTCTCTCTTCTTCTGACACTCTCATCATAACATCTGTTAGTGTAACTCAGTGAATCTTATGTCCTTTAGAGTCAGTTCTAAATTTTCTGTTTTTATCCATTTTTGTGCTTCATTCTGGCTATTTGTTCTGGCCAAAATTCCAAATCTACCTTTCAATGAACAAATTCTCCTTTCAGCTATATCTAATGTTGTAAAGTATCTTTTTGTCAGCTCACTTTTTCATTAGTCCATGTTTATAGTACACAATATTTGCATTCTTGTGGGGAGTTGGTCCAAGCGCAGAACACATTTTACTCTTTTTCCATCCCCTTTCCCTCTGCCTCCTCCCTCCTCCATATCTTGGCCCCTTCCCTTTACAGGAATATCTGTCTCCTTGCTTCCTTTTATCTACCCTTCATTTTATTTTTTATGTATACTTCGGGTTTTTCATAGAAGAGAAACTGTGAGATAGTTAAGCTGGTGACTCTGATTTATTTCTCCTCACATTATGATGTCAAGGTGCACATGTATTTCCCTACAAATGTCTCAAGGTTATCTTTCTTTGTGGCAGAGTAGTGCTCCATTGTGTGTAAACACTGCATTTTCTTCCTCCATTTATCTGTTGATGGGCACATGGGCTGCTTCCAGGGTTTAGCTCTTGTGAGTTGTGCTGGTATGGACATGGGTGTGCATGTATCACTATAATCGATGTCTTTAATTCTTTCAAAAAGATGTCTCTTGTAGTTTTAATTCCATGTGCAGACTTTGTACCATAAGTCAAAGCTGCACTCAGTACCCCCGGCCCGCTGCACCACTAACACCAGAGAGACCTGCAGCTGGCACCTGACAGTCCACTACGATAATGGTGACGTGGACACATTGAGCTATTTACTTTTATAAGGAATAAACTTTCATAAATGATCTAAAATGGGGATATTCCTACCCCATATCAAAATTACTTTTAAGTAATAACCATAGTATACTCATTCAAACACACTACTATTTTTTAATGTAAAATAAAGTTCATTTTTGTTCTTAATTCTCCCAACTATGATACTGAGGCTCAGTGTCACTGATTTCAAGCAATAAAAAGTCATTTATCTCAAGATGAGAGGATTTAATCTGACCCAGAAGATAATTTTTCAAGTCACTCAACTACTAATAACCCTGAGGATTCCTTAGCTGTGACCTGAATGTGCTATGTGTCTTCGTATAGAATTTTGTCTTTAATATTTATTATACGCATTGCAACTAGCTCTTATTAGGCCTCTTTTGCTAGTAAGAAAACTACAGCTCAGAGAAGTCAAATGCTCCACCCACAGACCCTCGCCTACCATGGCAACCAAAGTGGAGAAAATGGGCCCAGGCTCAGAACCCGACTTGAGAAACAAATAACCCAACCATGAACCTGGGGATTTGCAAAGCCAGAAATCAAATCAGGAGTTTATCTGGGGGAGAGGGTTCACTTTAATGGTGTATTTTATTTCTGTCAATCTTTTCAGCAATTCCTGTAAAAATTGTTGAAATGTGAAACTTGAGAAGGAAGGAAGGAAGGTAATCCCCCCAACATCCATTACTTCTGAGTTATAAAGATAATTCACAAAGCCATAAAATCCAATTGCACAAAGGGATCTTTAAGAGGCTCCAGCCCACTCATTCTATTACAAAGGATGACATTAGACCCAGAGAAATAAGAAAGTGAACGGAAAGAGGACCAAAACAAGAGCCAAAAGGTGATGGGGAAAGAAAGCTATGCAGGTGTGTTTGTTTAGGTAGCAATTTCTTATTTAGCAAGTTGTTCGGTCCCGAATTTAATTAGATATTATGGGATCAATAACACAGCAACTATTTGTGCCAATTACGGACTTAGTTGTTTTAAGGATGAGAACCTTCCTGAAGAAATACAATTCGCAACTAAAAAGCACATTAAAATGGAGAAAAACATGCGTAATAATGCATATTAAGGATGCATTTCAGAATTTTCTGAGCAAGATATTCAGGTAGAAGCAGCCTACCTGTGGTGGGCACCCTCTCCTCCCTGCTTTCTCATTGCCTCCAAGGCTGTTTCAGACCCAGGAAGATAGCAAGAGGAGCTGGCAATGCTCAGAGCGGGGCTGGGCCGGGCCCTGAGGCGCACAGAAACCGGGGAGCAGCGAGCTTCACAGCGTGGTCTCCCTAATGCTCTCCACACTTGCGGGTGTGGGGACAGTAAGGACAGACAGGGTCCAGGGTCAGAGCTGGAGTGAGGAGCAGGGCCTGGCCCAGAACTCCGAGGGAGCCGGGCCCCTGCACGTGCGCTAACTGCACCCAAAGGGAAGGCAGGGCACTGGGGGCTCCAAGTACCCTGAATTTCAGCTTTCAGATGGAAAGAAATCCCACCAGAGTATTGATGTGTCCAATACTGGAAATTAGTTTCTAACACTGTCATATTGGGAGGTAATAGTCAACCAGGGACTGTTTTCTAAAATGTGGATACGTGGAAGGGACAGTAAAGAGGCTTTTCTTTGATCTAGATTTAGTTTTGTTTTGTTTTGGTACCAGGGATCAAACTCAGGGCCTGTGCTTGCAAGGCAGGCACGGTGCTGCTGAGCTAAATCCCCAGCCCCAGATTTAGTTAGTTATTTTTGATAACAAGTTGCATCATAGCTGAGCAGACGTGTGTGTGTGTGTGTGTGTGTGTGTATGTATACGTGTGTTACTGAGGACTGAACCCAGGGACTTCTCACTGAGCTGCATCCCCACCCCGCCAACCAACCCCATTTTTTTTTTACTTTTTATTTTGAGAGAGGGTCCTGCTAAGTCACTAAGTTGCCCAGGCTGAGCTCAAACTGTGATTTTCCTGCCTCAGCCTCCCAAAGTGCTGGTACTTAGTACTCTTGACAGTATTAACAGCCATCATTAATGGAAAGCTCAAAAAGGCTGAGGTGCTGGGGAGAGGAGTTTACATAGCTCTGTTACGACTCTGTCTTAACGCTGTTATTACTCTTGAGGGACGTAAGACATTCCGCAGATGGAAGTTGATGCTCAGATCACGGATAAATGTTGGGGCCAGGTCTGCCGGACTGGGGCTCCTTGTGTTGGGGATCAGGTCTCACAGGACCTGGCAGGAAGGGGCAGTGGGCCTCTGTGGGCCACACTGCAGGCGGTCAAGGTCCAGTTAGGGAGCTCATTATTCGCTCCTGGGACCACACCTGGGACCAGGGAAGCGGCAGGGGTCGGTTGGGGGCACAGGGACTGGAGCCAGGGGCTGCTCCTCCCACCGGACTTCACCTTCTCGCTCAGGACCCTAGCTGGGGCCTGAGCATGGCATGCTGGCCACTCAGGGAGCGTGGTCACGCACTTTATCACCCTAAGTCACCACCCATCTCACCCCCAGGACTGCAGACCCCAAGGGGAAAGTGAGACAGGGCCCCCCCAGGGCCCGAGGGACATGAGCACCAGCTTCTACACGTCCAGCTTGGCGTCCCCAGGTGTCGTCCAAACCTACTGTCCTCCCAGGGTCCAGGAAAGGCCTTGCCTCGCAGAGCCCATGACCAGGTCACCCCACACGGAGGCCACAGCTACGTGACAGAGCCCAGGCTGCCTCTGAGCAGAGCCCTCCTTCTCATGATGGGGACCCCGCTGTCCCTCTTGGAAAGACAATGGCTCTCCTGGGACCCCAGAGAGCAGGCTGGAGGGGCCAGCAGCCTGACCACGCCTGGCCGGTCACCTCGCTGCCCCACCGGCTCTGCTCCTCTTTCTATAAGAAGTGGGCGCTTCTGGGGTTGCTGCAGAGCAAACCAAGGATCTGGTTTATCAAGTGCACATCTTACAAAAGCACTAATAATAGAAAATAATAAAAGTGACCATCACTAATACAGCTATAGCTATGTCCTAGCACGGCTTTTATTCCATTCCTTGTATCCAGTTTATTTTTTATCGTTTATTGGTACGTGTTAGATATACACAATGATCACACTCGTCATAGAGCATTTGCACCTGTTCATGATGCATCTTCATTCTTTTTTTCCCATTCACTCATCCTCCCTTCAACCCCTCTTCCCCTCCTTATTTGCAAAGCTTGCTTTCCATTTTTCCCCTTTTCCCGGTTTTTGTTCTTTTCCCTTCCCCCCCCCCCACTAGTTCCTCTTCCCATTTGAGCATTTTCTTCCTATTTCACCTGCTCCACTGCTGGTGGGAGTGCAGACTGGTGTAGCCACTGTGGAAATCAGTGTGGAGATTCCTCAAAAAACTAAAACTAGAAGTTCCATTTGACCCAGCTATTCCCCTGCTGGGTATCTTCCCGAAAGAATGAAAAGCATCATGCCACAGCGATATATGCACACCTATGTTTATAGCAGCACAATCTGTAACAGCTAAATCTTGGAAACAGCCCAAATGCCCATCAACTGATGAATGGATAAAGAAAATGTGGGGTTTTTTTAATGCAATGGAGTACTACTCTGCCATAAAGAAGGTTAAATGTGAGGCATTTATAGGTAAATGGATGCACCTTGAGACCAAACTCTTAAGTGAAATAAATCAGACACACATGTATAAATGTCACACTGTTTCTCTAGTGTGAGAAATGGAAAGTGTGAATAAGGACCAAAATGTGTACTAGACATCATGACCTAGGCACTGTTCGCTGCGTACAGGAATCTCTGCTGCAGTAGAAACTATTATCATCTGGATTTAGAGATAAGGGAACTAAGAAACAGGCAAGAATGCTAAGATCTACAGCTCTCCCGGTTTATCTGCAATTCTGAAGTTCTAAAAGCTTACCAAGAAAGAAAATTACTATAAATGTAAAGCAAAATCTGACCTGAGTTGGCAACTCTGAAGAGTCTTAATTTCTTCCACCTCAGGACAGCACTGGTTCACAGCACTGTAGAAATCCTGATTTGTTTAAGTATTAAATGTTACTGGACCCTGCTGGGCTCTTACACAGGCTTGATCTGTGGGTAGGCTCACCTTTCGAAGGTTCAAACATCCTGAGTTTCCAAACACAGTTCAACCCGTTTCCACTGCCTCATCCTTACTGGGAACTAGAATCTCACTAGCTCACTCACACGCCAGGAAGAGAGGGAAACAGGGAGGCGGAACAGCTGTGGCCCTGCAAGGGCAGAGGCTGAGCACCCAGCGGAAAGCTTCATGACACTCGTGGCTGAGGTCATGAGAATGCTTCTGAGGACCTGCATGTAGGTCAGTGGTAAAGTGCTTGTCTAGCAAGTGCTTGCCTGGGCCCTGGTTCCATCCCCAGCAGCAACAACAAAATGGTTTTGAGGAAAAAACTCTGATTTCATGTGAATTGCTCTGGTGCCTTCCACACTGCCCTCTCTCCCTCCTCTGTCCTTGGTCCTAACTAGATTAGGGGTCCTTGAGGGTCCTTGAGGTGGGGAGGACCTGGATTTCCAGAGTGGCTGGCTCAGCGCCTGGAGCACAGCGAGGGCTTAATGACACTTGGCTGGTGAGAGGCAGGTTATAAATAGCTCTGGGTGTGCATGGAGCCTGAGCGGGCAGTGGCGTGGGCTCCCCGATGCCAGTGGGAGACCCGTGGAGAAGCTACCCCAGGGGCTCTGGGATCCAGGAGCGGTGCCCAGATGTGGGCCCCAGCTCCAGGCCACATGATCTTGAGCTCACTGCGTAATGCCCAAGGTCACTCCAGCGTTCCCGAGAGGAACCAACCAACACTCACACCTGTGAATTCGCTGAAGTGAAGCTCGGAGCGTGGGGCACAGAACATGTGGGCCACAGAACACGTGGGCCATTGCTCTCCCCTCCTGGCCTCTGTGGCCAAGCAGAACACGTGTGGCTCCCAGGGGAGACTCAGGACACTCCCGGGATGCTCCTCACTGTCCAGAGGCAAGGCTGCACAGGCTGCTCGCCTCAAGACACCTCTACCTTCCCAGGGTCCGGAGTTCAGCTGGGCTGTGACTGTGGCTGTGGAGCTGTCTTGAAACATCGGCCTCTCCCCAGCAGTGGGAATGGAACAACTGGGCAAGGGCTGCGGAACAAGGTGGCGGCCTGGACCTTTCACCATCTGCACCAGAGCATGCAGGTGAGGATGTGTCCCCAGGGTATTTTATGCGGAACGCAGCACACCCCGAAGATGGACAGTTCTGTGAAGAGCACAGGGGTGCAGGGGCTGCCGGTGCCTTCTGTCATCCCAGCACTCTGGGAGGCTGAAGCAGGAGGTTGTCAAGTCTGAGCCCAGCCTGGGCAATTTAGTGACTTAGCAAGACCTGTCTCGAAGCATTAAGAAGAAAAGGGGAGGGGTCTGGGGCTGTGGCTTAGTGAGAAGGCCCTGGGTTCAGTCCTCAGCACTGAGAAGTAGAGACAGAAAGGGAAGCAGGGTGAGCTCCAGGGCCCCGGGCCCGCCCGTGATGCCATGAACGCCTTGCCATGTGGACTGCAGGCACCAAGGACGATACAAAGGCAGTGACATAGAACTTGGGGAGACTGGAGACCGCGGACGATGCCCAGAGAGACCTCACAGCCTCCGCCAGCCCTGTGACTGCAGCTTCCGCGGCCACCCGAGCCACTACTTCGCTCCTCCTGAGAACTCCCCTCCAGGACGCACCACCACACCGAGGCTCGAGACTCACACAGGACCTCGAAGCCCTGGCTCCCAACCTGCAGCCAGTCTGGTGGACACCCAGACAGCCCCGTGTGCTGGCACATACCTGGCACAATGCTCCAGTGTGGCTAACAAATGGTAGCGCGGCACACAGCATGTGTGCTGTTACACATGACCATGCTCCGCCTGCTCTGAGAAAGCCCAGGGCAGCACCTCCTGCCCTCTCACAGCGCCTCTCTATAACCTTAGCTCTAACCCTGTCCTGTGCTCGCACTGCAGATCCTGCAAAGAGATGAATTCAGTCCTGACAGTTCTGGTGCGCAGTCCTGGAGTCCTGTGACTATCCTTCCGACGCAGGTGCCCAGACTTTGTACAGCCCCGTGTCATCTGTGCTATTCCAGGGTTAGCAGGTCCTGCCCATGCACACGAGAAGAGCAAACCGAGTGTCCTGACAGCCACAGACAGCCGCAGGCTTGGCCAGCGAGGCAGTGCCTGTGTCCCACCCCACCCCCTGCCACCGAGGAGCCACAGCCAGCGGGACAAGCAGCGGCACTGCCCCTGCCTCTGGGGGACCTCAGGGCCAGGAGGGACCTGGCAGGCCCTTGGAGAACCGAGTCCCAGCGCCTCGGGGTGCTCCCTCTGGACCCCTGCCCTGGTTGGCCGCCACCTCACACTGCCTGACCTTCGTCCCCACATGGAGCAAGCTCGGCAACCTTCAGTGACCTTCACGCTGACTGCGGCTGTGATGGGCTCACGCCTCTGCCAACTCCGTGGCTCAGCAGCCTCGGGAAAGATCAGTCAGGATGTTTTGTGATCAACTAAAGTGTTTCCAAGGGTCCCCAAAAATCACCCCAGAAGGTGACAAGCCGCACAGGCCAGTCCTGACCTCCACCCTGGCTGGACTGTAGTTTATCAAGTCCTAGGAAGGCCTCTCAAGACCTCTTAAAGGCCTAACGTGTGACTTGATACCCTGCCTCACCTCAGGGAGCCTCAGTTTCCATGGGGGGAGCCCCGTGGCCCCCGGAAGGCGGGGCTGCGGGGTCCTCGCCGACAGCCCCTCTCCTCGGCCAGACTCCCTGAGCATGCAGGCCAGACCGACCTCGAACAGCTCCTGGCCTGCACAGGTGTCTGGGAACAGGAGACAGAGGAGCTGGCCCTGAGCAAACTCACAAAAGCCCACCCGCAGGTTCACCAGAGAGAGTCCTCTTCACAGCGGGGCAGCCAGAAATCTACCCTGTACCCACTATGGGAGGCTGCCCATGGTAATGACAAGAAAAGCCTGAGGTTGACCTTAATTAATCCACGGCTGCTTATTGAATTAGAGGACCAGTGTCTTCTAGGGACACCAACCACGAAAGCAGAGTGGCCTATTCCCGGAGGCTGTCCTGGAGTTCAGTCTGCTGAGTAGGTTAGGGACTTTTTAATTTCTGCGTATTTTCCTAAAACTACTCAAGTGCACTGAAGGCAGGATTGGAGATAAGGTTATTCTGATCCCTGAAGTTTTACCTGGGTGTTTGTGCTAGCAGATACCAGCTTCCGTGGCTAACTAAAGTTCCAGAAAAGACGGACTGCATTTGCTCTGATCTCCCTAACCAGTCGCCTCAGTCTCTGCTGTGCTGCTGTAGGAGCCTGCAGAGACCAGGATTGCCTGGGGCAGGACTGCACCTCTCAGCCCTGGGGGTGCCGGTGGGGATGGAGCCTGCACCCAGAGAGGCACCAGGGTACCAGGGCTCAGGCTCCGCCCCTCCTCAGCCTTTACAGAGCCACTAGCCACACCTGCAGCCCACGGTGTCCGACCTGTTACCTCCCAGCACGAGCACATCTGGGGGACACTTACCTCGCCCCACAGGCCAGACTGAGTGTCCCCTGGGTGTCGCTTCCTTGAGGGAGCCAGCGGCACTGAGCAGGAAAGGAGCCTGTGACTGTGTCCTCTCTCTGGAGACACAGCAGCCGAGCCTGTCTGGTCTGCCCTGCGCCTGGCTGGGGCTGTGGACCAGCTCTAGCCAAAGGCACAGGCTGGTCCTCCAGGTCCTGCCAGGGCCGGCAGGTGGGGTTCACTCATGACCCCAGAACCCTGAGAGGCCCAGGCAGGAGGACCGTGTCTTGGCACCCAGCCTGGACAACTTAGTGAGTCTGTCACTAAATAAGAAAAGGAGAGGATAGGAATGTCGTTCAGTCCTTGTCTGGGTTCAATCCCCAGAACTGAGAGGAAAAACATCCTGTCAGGTTGTGGGCTTTCTCCCACTGACGGGGAATGAAGAGTTCACGGCAGAGGAGGCCACAGACACCTGCGTCCTCACAGCCCACAGGGAGCTGGGACAGGAGGGCAGAGGGTGCTGCCCGGCATCCAGGATGGTCCCGCCCACGCCCTGGGCCCCCGGGCCTGGCCCATCAGGCACATCCTGGGATCCAGAGGGAGCAGCAGGAGTGGCATGGTGGGTGGTGGCAGGGATGACAGGAGGAGAAGCGAATCAGAGGCAGGAGTGGGGGACCTGTGGCCACAGGCCGCTGTCCCTGTGGTGGATGGGGTTCCTGAGGAGCCGGAGCTGGAGGGCAGGGTGAGGGGCAGGCTGGAGGCCCAGGCAGGGCTGGGAATTCCTGGGTGGCAGACGGCAGAGAAGGGTGCAGCCCAGGCCGCCTCTTCCTGGCCAGGAGTCCCCTCGGCAGGCCCCTCACCCGCCCCCTGACAGTGGGGCCTAGGCCCTCTCTAAAGCCTGGTGAAGGGGAAACTCGAGGATTTGGGGCTCCTACAGGGATGGGGGCTCTGCACTGGAGCTGCTCCCAGAGGGAAGTGCCCAGCACCTTCAGCTGCGCCCACGGGAGCGCATGGCAGGGCGGCAGGAGGAGCAGACAGCCAGGCCCTGGACGGTGCACAGCTAACTCCTCTCACAGCGCCTGGGCTTCCTGTCAGCAGCCTCTCCTGGGAGTCAGCCACTCTGCAGCGCTCCTCTCCCACCTGGGTGCTGGAGCCAAGGGTGCAGGCCCCCTGCACCTTTGTCCCTGCTGCTCCGTCCAGGGGAACACAGTCCCCCAGGCAGGGACCCGCCAGGCCCACTGCGGGAAAGACAGGCGTGGGCGGGCCTGTGTAGGGGACACAGACGCTGCTTCCACAACACACAAAGGTGGCCGTGCTGTGGAAGGCTACGCTATTCTTGTAGCTTTTACCAGGTGTCTAGAATTCCTTCCAGAGACCGTCTTCAGCACGGACTCACTCCATGCTGCCGTCCCCAAGACGAAATGGAGTTTACCTCCACACACTCAGAATTCCTCTGAGAACACAAACCAGGGAAGGGGAAGTAAGTGTGGACGTTCAAAACACCAAGGGATGGCGGTCCTGGACGGGGAGCCAAGGGCCCTCCCAGGACGTGAGCAGAAGGGTCCCGACTGTTTCACCCACCTCTCCTCAGCCCTCCCTCGCAGCCTCCGGGGCCCGCACAGCCCTCCTTCCGACCCAGCACAGGCCCGTGACAAGTCCCACACGCCGCCTACTCAGCCTCTCCTGAGCCTTGCTTTGGATTTTCCCGTTCCCTAAACCAGAACCCTCAGGGTCCTTAGAGACCTCAGCCAGGCAAGATGGAAGGTCAACCAAGCTAATCCACACACAGCTCCTGAGGAATCGAGCTCGTTAACCTGCTCAGGAACTTTTCTTATTAACTCTAACCCGTGAGTGTCAGTCCGGGTGGAGGAGATATTTCGGGAGATGAAGTCATCTGCTCTCTCCCAGGACAGAGAAGACCAAACTCACAGGTTTTCTCCTATTCTGTCCCCACCACAATGCCTGGCCCGAGAGGAACCAGCCTTTCCCCCTCTACCAACCACCACAATCGAGATGGAAGAGCTTCCCTCGCAACAGCTCTGTCTCCCCATAGAAGGGGTCCAGGAGAATAGCTGGGGTGTCTACCATTTTTCTCTTGAGGTGCTGGGTATTGAAGGGGCCTCACACATGCTAGAGAAGCCCTCTACCACTGAGCCACACTGCCAGCCCAGCGCGCCCACCTTACACCAAGCCACAGCAGGGATTCTCTTCTCAGCTCTCAATTTGGCAGCGGTTGATCAATCAATATACAGATAGTTCTCAAAAACTCACAGTGGATCTGAACCCCCTGGAAAGCTATCAGAAGAGAGTTAACTCTGTTCAGCCTCCCGGGTTTCTAAGTCAGGGTGCTTGGCCAGGGTTGGAATTGTACATGACTATCAGGCTCCCTGGTGTGCTGGTGCTCAGGCCCAGGGGCAGCTCGTGCTAAACTTCCCTTCCCTGAGGAGGGGAGCTGTATTTAAACAGGAGAGAAGCGGAGCTCAGTAACAGAACGCTGTGGAAAGCACTCTACCTTCTCAACAGTGGCATTTGGCTTTTCCTGCACATTGAGCCTGTGGAATGAAGGACATTTTGGAGCTGAAGGGAGTGCAGGGCTAGGAGTGAGGAGCCTGGTCAGTCCTGAGGGGATGGCTGGGCCAGCCCCTGCAGAAGCTGAGACCTCTGAGGTACTAGGGGAGTTAACTAAGTCAACCCCAGCACCTCCCTCCCTCAGCAAGAACTGAGAATAAGGTCTTGGTAAGTGGTAAGGATGCTCAAACTCTGCAGGTATTCTTGAAATGGATAAATATCTTTGGCCCTGCTCTGACTTACCTGGGGTAGGAGAGGAATGCTGAGAGAGCCTTCCACTCCCTGCTCCTTCCTTCCTCTGATTTCTCCCCAACTCCCAGGCAGCCTAGAAAACTTCCCAGGCCTTGCTTGTCCTGGGCAAGCATGGTGTATGGGAGGAGGTTTGCACAGGAGCCCTCTCCCTCCTGTATTGTTCTATCTGGCACTGAGGGACTCAGACTCTTTTCTCCACTACCTCACTGCCCTACTCCCTGCTCCCTCCTCCTTCAGCAGCCCCAAGGAGACGCTAAGAGGCAAAGTTTCCTGCCAGGCTTCTAAGGTGGTCTTTGTGAGGCAGCTCTGCTTTAAAGAAAGGGTCTGGTAGGGACGGAAGTTGGGCAATGACTCAATCGGTGGAAAAAATCTCTGGCCCAAGAGCACAGGTAGGCCAGCTTCCAGGAGCAATGGGAAGCATTTCTTCTTTTCGTTCAAGCAAAACGTAGTGAATATAGAGCTATTTTTCTTCCAGCAAACTAAATTTGGAGGCAGCACAATCACCTGACACAATCGTGGTTGAGTTCATGCAGAACCAGGCCCTGAAGGAGGACGCCAGGAATGTGTTCAGCTGAGACAATGCACAAGGTGGAGGAGGGCAGAAGGAAGAAAGGGAAAAAAGGAAGTGCAGGGGGAGGCAGCTCAGGAGCTGGGCCCACTCTGGAAAGCAGCAGCGAGCGCCCGACTTGTTGGCCCTGTGTCAGGGCCGCCACCTGAGTGAAGGGCTGCCCCGCGTCAATGTTTCTCAGAAGGGCCGGCTCCTGTGCAGTCAGACTAGAGTCGCAGTGGCTGGCAGGGGAGCCTGGGGTCGGGGGCAGTGCTCTGGGGTCCTCTGATGTCCAGTTGGGGATTTCTCCTTCTCCATCATTGCTTTTCCCAAGCTCTCAGGAGTCAGCAGTAAGCTGGACCCACTGACAGCCAGACATCTTTCAGTTTCATGATCTTTCCCTTTCTATTACTATCACCTTCATTCTGCTCCGGCTTGTTATCAGACTCCTCCAGAATCTTAGAGAATGCATATAGGAGTAAATACGTTCCAAAAAGTAAAACATGATGTATACAAAAATGTGTTAAAAGCCTGGATAATTATTTCTCTAAAACAATTAATTCAGAGAACAATTAACTCAGAGAAGTATGCTCAGAACTTCCCAAATATATACTGACAGTGAGAAGAAAAGACCACATTCCCGCACATGCACGTAGTCTAGATGTGGTATGGAGCAGAGTCCTCAGCGATCAACTGCAAGCACCAGAGAAATCTCTGTCAGTGCCACAGCACACACTTGTTTGTTTTATAGGAGTACATGTTAAAAGAACAGCAAAATAAAAAATAGAATCTCAAGAAATGCACTTTCCAGGGGCTGGGGATTTAGCTCCGTGGTTCTGGTGCCTGCCTCGCAAGCGCAAGGTCCCGAGTTCGATCCCTGGTACCAAAAAAAAGAAAAAGAAAAAGAAATGCACTTTCCAAAGGTAAACATTTCTCAAAGTATAACTCAGTGGCTCCTCTGATGTAACTACCAGGGAAAGGACAGAAAGAAGACAAAATAGATCATCAAGTTGGCAAAGACCAACTCTAATAGCTAATGTTGTGTTTAAAAAAAACCCCAGAATGCAGAAGCATGATTTTCCCATTTGTCATATGTTCATATACAACAAATAGTTATTTTAACCAACTTAGAAATGAAACATGAGTAATTTATTATGATACAGTAAATCAATTACTTGGTATAGAACCTTACTGAACTTAAAAAAATTTGCCTTTGTAGACAGAATGAGTCTTGTAACACACAGCATAACCAGTTCAACCTCCTCAAAAATGCCTATTTATTTGTAGACTGTTATGACTAACAAATAACTAACCCACTCTAACACCTGGATCAAATAACACAGGCCACAGTTGACTCACTCAGATGTAGTAATAGTCAATTAATTCACTGAGCAAAAGACTTTATAAACAATGAATAAAAATTAAAAACAGCCATGTGAAAGTCAGTTCTACGTATGCATAGCCCTTCATCAAAGCTAACAAGAGAAAATAAAAATAAATATCTTGGGAAAAATCTCATTTGGGCTTTCATCTCAACAGGATGTAGAGGAACATACATGCTTGATCTGCATAATTGATATTTTGCTATGAGTTTATGATAAAGAATAATTGAAGAGTTGATCATTGCAAACCTAGAAAGTTATTAAGGAGAAAAATGTCTGTCCAAGTTGGATCACATCCTCATATTTAAATCATAAAGAGCAAGTCGACACTAAACATCCAGTTTAAGGATCCTAGCTTCTTGATTATGCAAAAGTATCAGAGCTTTTACAGTACGAACTTATATGCTCATAGCATTTACTTCTATTTATTCACAAAATGCTGTTTGTATGAAATCCTCCACTCAACAGGGCCCAGCCTTAACACAGGCATTGTAAGAGAATGCAAAGATGAAGTGGCCATAGCCAATTGCTTCCAGGGGCTTGCAGCCTAAGAAAGAGAGATGGATAAGAAACAAGGAGCAAAATGCAGGCCCTGATGGAAGTGTGGACCAGGAAAGAGCACACAGAGAAAGCCATCAAGTCACAGGTGGGCATGGATGCAGAAGCCCCCAAAAGCGGGTTAAAGAATGTGATACTTTAGGGCCGGGGATTTAGCTCAGTAGTTTTGCCGCCTGCTGCGCAAGCGCAAGGACCTGAATTTGATCCCCGGCACCAAAAAAAAAAAAAATGAATGTGATACTTCAGCTAGGTATTAACCACGGAGTTCATGTTTGCATTTTTATAACCAATGAATCTCAAAGTCCCAGTATGCAGTTTAAGGATCAGAGAGTTTAAGAGCCAGCTGGATTTCTAAATTTTTCTATATCCTTTTATCCAGATACTAAATATCTCACTGAGTATGCTATTTCTATTGCTGGATATCTATAAAATCAAATAGACAACTATGCTGAAGATATTAGTCAGGTTCCTGTTATTATATCAAAATGTCTGGGACAATGGACTTAAAAGGAGAAGAGGTTCATTATGACCCACAGTGATAGAGGTGCTAGTTCACAGCCATTGTCCTACTTGCTTGGAGCACATGGCCAAGCAAAAACACTCACCTCACACTACAGTTTGGTACTGAATATGCCCAGAGCCCTGAGTGTTGAAGGCTGGGTCCCAGCCTGTGGCTGTGTAGGGAGGTGGACAAACTCCTTAGTGGGTGTGGACTAGTGTAAGGAAATCAAGTGACAGGGGTGAGCCCCTGATGTGATATAGGGATCTACCTCTTCCTGCTTCTCTACTTCCCAGACACTGTGAAGTGAGCCTCTTCCTCAACCATGTACTGCCAAGATGAGCTGGCTCACCACGGGCCCAAAGCGACAGGCCAACTGATGGCTGACTGAACCCTCCAAAACCATAAGCCAAAAAACCTGTACATTCTCATCAGTTGATTACCTCAGGACTTTTTTGGAGTGGCAGAAAGCTGTCTGATGTACCTCATCGGGAGCTAAGGAGCAAGAAAGAAAGGAAGGCCAGTGTCCTGCAGTCCTCTTAAAGATCGCACACCCATGACCCAAAGACCTTCCACTGAGCCTCACCTCCTCAAGTTTCTGCCACCTCCCAGTGGCGCCATGCTGGGGACCAAGCCTTTCATACATGTGTTTCAGGTGGATTCCTTTACAATCTAAGAAGAGGAACTTCCCATAAAATAAGCATCAGTATGTAGAGATTTAAATGGCGAAGGCTGAAAATAGAGTTTAACAAACAGAAAGTGTCCTTTCTTCTTTGGCAGAACCCTTCCACAGCATAAACTTGTATCATTTAATTCTAGTATGTTTATTGCAATCTCCAAAAAACACCAATAAAAAATTTGAGTTGAACAAGCCAGATTGAAAGCTTGTATTTAAAAAAAATTAAGAATGGAAAGTCAAAGTTTTTATGAGTGTCTAGCTACTGTCTCAGCACTATTAAAAAGTCTGATTTTTAACCCAGTGGATTGATTTTACCATTTTATACTACACTGAATTTCCATATAAGCTTGTTCTTCCCCCCTGGTGTTTTCTATTCTCTCATGCTGGTTCCTCTAGTTATGTGGTACATCATGGTCTTCGAATAAGAGGCTTGGGCATATGTTTTAGTACCCAGAAAAGCAAGCTGCTGAACAAATAACTGTGGACCTGGAGTTTTTATCTTTTGACATTCATCATTTTGCAACCACCATGGTAATTATTAATGCAAGCAGGATTTATCGGTGGATGCTAAAACTAGTTTGTAAAAGACCCATAGAGATAGGCTTGGGAAACAGATATTCTCAGAACCTCAAAATATTTCCTCAGAGATTATTTATGCACTACAATACTTTACCTTCCATCCAGGAAAGACTTTAAGCATATGCTTATGAAACATAATTTCATCCAGTGGCGTTTGGGTTATGTTAGTTACTGTCCCCATCAGTGTGACTTAGCTTATAATTAACTCATTCACAGAGCAGTAGGAAGGTGCTGGGCCCCTCTCTGGTCAGAGTTCTGGGATCCACATTTGTAAAAGGCTTTCTGCATGTATTACTCATCTGTATGCATGCTTCTGTGTGAAATTTATATTGGAGAAAGCCACCGTGTTATTCGGGGAAAGGAAATAGAATTTATCCATAAATGTCTTTTAAGAGAGTATAGATGTTAAAATATTCCATATTTTCAACAACATTACTGTGACTGCTAATCTTGATTGTCGACTTGATTGATGTGAGTGACATGAAGGACATGAGTAAAGCACTTGTCTCAGTGGCTCAAGGGGCATGACCCTGGGGACGATATCTGGTCCCTTGCTTCTTTCTCTGTGGGGCTTTTTCCAAACCACCCTGTTTCCCTGCCGCTGTGAGTTGAGCAGCTTTGCTCCATCACACTCTTCTGCTATGAGGCTCCTGGCTTGGAGCCAGCTTACCATGGACTGCACCTCCTGAAACCATGGGCCAAATAAACCATTTTCTCTGTAAGTTGTGAGTGTGAGGCGTTTGTCCCAGCAATGGGAAAGCTGATTGATACACTTGCCAATGAATTCAGTGGAAGAATAGCTATTTATCAAATGATGCTGGGACAACTGGATATTCATGAGCAAAAGAATAAAGTTGGACCACTGTCTTACAGAAACTTATTCCAACAGACAATAGGGCCAGATAAAACTCTTAGAAAAACACTTACAAGTAAATCTTCATGAAGTGGGATTTGGCCCTGGATTCTTAGATATTGCTAAGTCTTTGGTCTGAATGTCCCCAAGGCCTCATGCAGTCACAGGCAGGGCACTTTCAGCGGTGGCTGGATCTAGAGTGTGTGACACTGGAACTGATTCATGATGAAAGGCTAGGCTCAAGGACACTAGGATTAAGGGTGTGAGTGCTGCCACCCTAAGTATCCTGGATAAGATAAAAGGGGTAGAAAAATGCTGTGAAGGCCTCTTGTTGCTTTGCTACCTTCAGCCCACCATGAACTGTTGTCCCACTGCCATGTGTCTCCCTGCCTTGGAGCCAGCTGATTATGGACTGAAATCTCTACAAACTGTGAGCTAAATAAATCTTTTTTCCTTTACCTTTTGGTTTCAGGTATTTTGTCTTAGCAAGGAGAGAAAAGTAACAGATGTAATACCAAAAGTATTAACAGAGGAAGGAAAAATGAACACCAGTTAAATTGTGTACCTCACCACAATTAACTTTAGTGCTTCAAGAACAATATTTTAAAAAGTAAGAAAACAACCCAAAGATTAAGAGAAAACATTTCAAATCATATATCTCACAAAGGACTTATAACAAAAAAATTTAAAAATCTCTAACTGTACAATACATAGAAGATGAACAGACAAACTAAAAAATAGGCAAAGAGTTTGAATACACATTTCTCCCAAAGAATTATACATATAGAGAATAAGCACACTTGAAAACATTACTAGTCTTTAGGAAATGCAAATCAGGAAAAAGTACCTATGTGAAATGTAGATAAGTTGGTCTGCTTCTCTATTTAACAATTTTGCTATCTGTATGTATCCCAAAACATCTTGTAAAACTCAAATATACACAATACAATTTATTTTTAAAAACACACCAAGTGGGCCAGGGATTTGGCTCAGTGGTTTCGCTGCCTGCTGCGCAAGCGGAAGGATCTGAGTTCGTTCGATCCCTGGCACCAAACAAACAAACAAACAAAAAATAAATAAATAAATAAAAATAAAAATACACCAAGTGATGTCACCAAAACAATAAGATGGCTACAATGGAAACCCAGAGGGTAACAAGGGCTAATGAGGATGTGGCTCGCAGGGCTGTGAAACTGTGGCATCACTTTGGAAGGCAGGTCGGGGATTCCCTAGGAAGTGAAAGAGAGTTCCCTATGACCCAGTAATTTTAATTTTAGACAAAGACGCAAGAGAACTTTAACATACGTGCACATAACAACCTATACATGGCATTCATTATTCCTGACAGCTAGAGAGTAGGAATGACTTTATCCATTGGTCCATCAACAGATAAAAGAAAAAACAAACTTGGTTTATGCATACAAGGAAATATTACTCAGCCACAGAAAAGGGATGCAGTACTGATAATGCCCCATCAAGGATGAAGCTTGAAAATGTGATGTGATGTGAAAGAAATCAGATGCAAATGGCCATAAATTGCATGAGGCAATTCTTACCAAGCGTCCAGAACAGGATGCTCCACAGAGACAAAAGTAGAGGGATGGTTTTTGGTACCAGAGAAGACAGGTGAATGGGAACTGACTGCTAACTGGCATGGGGTTTCATTTTAGGGTGAAGAAATGCTCTAAAATTAGACTCATTTTTAGTATATGCTTAAAATTACTGAATTTTACACTGCAAAAGGATTGATTTTATGGCTTGTGAATTATGTCAATAAAGTTACAATTTTAAAAAAGTATTCTGAAATTGAAGCCTCAGTTTCGGGTAATACAAAGCCCAAGGAAAAATGGTTCTTACAGGGCACTGGTCAGCAGGGCCACGCATCAGTCCAGCGAGCCAGGACATGTGCAGAAGCCAGAACACAGGAGAGGGAGTGCAGGGTCCCAACAGAGGAAGAAAAACCCTCAAGGGAAACAGTCCGTGAGGGGCAGCTTTGGGGCACTTGCCTGCAAATTCTGGAAGCCTCCCCGGCCAGAGAACCCAGACAAGAACCAGTGAAGCCCCAGAGTGGCTGGGCTTCATCCCCATGTCCCCCTGTCCTGGCTCCCACCCAGGAGTGAAGATAGGAGGAAAGAGACTTGTTTGCTTACAAAGGCCATAACCCTCCAGCCTCTCTTCCTGGATATCACCACCATCCAGCCACAGAGTGAAGATAACTTCGGCTAGCAGAGAAGAGGGAAAATGTGGCTTAAGCTTCAACATGCAAAGTGCAAGCAAAGTCCATCTGAACAGCAGGGCATGAGAGAGCCGGGCCCTGTAGCTGCGGGATTTCCATCTCCAGAGAGCGGCCGTAAGACGTGGAAGTTCTCTGTTAGGTCCTGCCCTCCTTATGAGAGTCACAGGCCACACAAGCTGCTTCCCGGATCCGTAAATACCCTAAGAGACATTGCATTGTTCAAAATTGCTTTAGCCTCTTTGAGATAAAAGATAGCTACTCTTATTATTCTAAAATCTAGAATTTCAAAACTCATATGAGACACGGGGCAGAGCAAACTCACGGAGAGCCCAGTGGAGCTCTGAGGTGCAGCCCGTGCCTCTGTCTCATGGGAGGAGCAGCAGCCAGTGACCAGTGACAGGCCACTCTGTCACCGTGTGCCCAAGGCTGCTTCCTGAACACTGCCAACCCCGAGAGGATGGATGGGCAGTGTGTACCCTTTACCTGCTGCCCTCTGGGGTCAGAGCTCTCTTCCTTCCTTCAGTCTGTGTGTGGTCTTTGCATCTTTCCTCTTTCATGGGAACGAATGATTCACAGCCGTGTGCGGGTGCTTACTCATTTTCCCAGACCCCTGTTGGTACTGGAACTGACTGGAACTGAGAAGTCACTGTAACCGTTACCCCCACAGGCCACGTCGAGATCAGTGCACAGCTCCTCGATGCTCAGTTCTCACATACCGTACTTGGTGATATGAATCAACAATGAAGCTTTCAGAGTGTGAGAAAGGCGTTCTGGCAGTAATTTGGGTCCAGGCCTCCAACTTCTCACTCTGCAGTGCTGGGATTTCTTAGAAGGCCAAGCCCCGCTCCTTCATACGAGACTGAGATGTACAAAGCAGGTTGGGACACGTTATGGCTCCCACAAATCTCACTGCTAGTCTCCTCTCTGACAGCATCATTCCCCAGGACAGACGTGTTGGCTGGAGGAAGAGCCAGAAATGTTCCATGGCCCGAGCTGTGCTTGAGACGGCCTCCTTCCTCAGATGACATCGAATTACTCATCTGCAGACAGCTGTTTCCCAGCCGCTCTCAGACGCTGCCCTCAAATCAAAGCTATTTCGGGCACCATCTGAATGCTCACGGAGTCGGTCCTCTGCTAATCAGAAATCCGGCAAGAGATTTTACACCTAAGCTCTGAGAAGCACCGTGGGGCCCCGATGAAAGTAGGAAAAGAGCTCTCCCGTGAGGTCCAAGTCCTCGCAGCCTCTGGTGCCCCAGTTGGAGAACTGGGCCGAGGTCCACTCTGCTCTTCATCACATTTCCCTCAGAAACTGCGGGCTGATTCGGAGATGTAAGCCAAGTTAGAGTTTAGCCCTTCAACTACACTAAGATGAATTTTAGGAAGAAAAAAGGAAACCAATCACAATAAACATGAAATCTAAAATATAGTAAGCATCTCTGATTATCTGAGCAAAGAAAGGCTGCTAAATTTTTAAAAATGGCATTGTATAGGAAAATTTACCACATGACATATATAACTAGAAATATTGAAGATCATTATTACTTGAAGACAATAAATAGTAGTCGTTAGGTTAGGACACTGTTTCCCCACTATAATAGACTAATGCCCCCTACTGCCTATGTCAATAAGGAAACACTGGCAGAAAATACAACTCTCGAAAGACAGAACACAAATGCCAAATATAATGAGAAATTTTGAACTTCTTCAAGTTGCAAGTTCACACAACAAATAAAACAAAACTGAAGCCCATGTCTCCACTTGTCAATTTAAAAGCTCTCAACATTACAGCAGCTGGCAAGCGTGTGGTGCTCCTGTGAACTTGGTTCTCACCTTCATGCGCTACCTACACCAAGCAGTGCAGCCCATAGGGAAACTCCATGCAGTCAGCAACACTGCTCTTTCGTGCATTTAACAGGTGAAGACAGTGAGTGGCTTGCAGCTGAGCCGCCCACACTGACCACGAACCATAAGCCTCAGGCCACCCTGCCTCGGGCTAAAGGAGAAGGCTGGGGTTCCAGACACACTCTCCTTACCAGTTAGGAGTAGACAGGCACAGCATTCTGAGAGACATTTTATATGCACCTGTCAGGGGTCTGGACAGCAATTTTTGGTTTTGTCTCAATATTTTGACTTCTAGGAAGCTGCCTTTAAAGTAATGCTTGCAGTGAAGCTGATTTACGCAGAGCAGCTTGTGACAGCAGCATTTATGATCACAGAAATGAAACAGGAAACAATGGGAATGCCAAACATTACAAGAACTCTTCCGTTAGTCATAATTGGTAAAAACAAAGATAGATTTGACAGGAAATTAAAAGGTGACACTTGAGAGTTTTCATGATGTGGGAAGTGTCACACAGAATGTGGGATACAGTTGTGCACACTGCTCCTGTCTGTGAAAGTGTAGACACTCGCCCAGCATGCATGGAGGGCTGCTCCAAGGGAGCCAGCAGTGCACAAATCAGAGTTCCTGCAGCAGGAAGCTGGAAGCAGGAAGCAGGAAGCAGGAAGCCAACACGGGGTGCTGGGGACGGGATGCAAGCTTAGACCGAAGCCAGCGCCTTGGAGACAGGGGGCCTGCAGTCAGGGCTCCTGGGAGCTGGGGTCAGTGAGCACCCAGAGCCGGGTGCAGGAGGCCGGGGGCCCAGAGAGGCAGTCTTGGGCAGACAGCCCTGGGGGCCATGCCGAGACCAGGTGCTGCCCACCTGCGACTGCTCTGCCAGCCGCCGTCACCTTCGGGGCACAGAGGGGCCAAGCTGGGGGCTCTGGAGAGAGGATGGAGCATCCACTGAGGGACCGGAGAGGCTGCAGACCCTGCCCCAGCACCCTGCCTCAGGCAGGGCCACTCACAGGCTCCATGCTGTCTCCTGGAGCAGTGTCCTCCTGGGGGCACGGGGACCCCAGTCACAGTCAGAAAGAGCCCCAGGCCCCAGCCAGGAGCGCGTCAGACTGGGGGACAGGGAGGCAGCTGCTCCAGTGGCTCCATGCAGGGGAGACCCTGTCCCTCTCTGCTGTCACTGGCGTGGTCTTGGGGCCACGTGTGTAGCCAAAGACCTGAGGCCCTGTGGCACCCAGTGACACATCGCCATGGCCCTGCCAACTGGGAGCGCTATGAGGAGATGAAGAATTCTGATCGGCAATCGGGCAATCAAGTTAAATGAGATCTAAAAGTATTATACAAGAGAGTGAAGTGTGGGAGAGAATGGAAGTAAAATGTGTTTTGAGCCAGATAAGAAAGAACTGAACCATATTAATAAAATCACATAAGTGCAAAATCCTAATCAAGCAGTGAAAAGAATTACACACAGCTTAGGGGGCATAGTCAGAAAGCCCTCACAAAATCTGCAGGGGGAGGGTGGTGGCTTCCAAGGCACAGGGCCCTGCTGTGGCAGGAACTACAAGCAGCAGCCGGCTGGCAGCTGTGCACATGGGGACAGTCGAGGGCTGTGTCCAGGCTGCAGGTGGCCGATGGCCCTCAGCTCCGCTGGCCCAAGATAGGACACTCACCCTTTCAACAGGAAAGGTTGGGTTTAGCGACTAGAATGTCATTGGGAAGCTCCAGAAAATAGTCTCTGGAAAAGGGAAACAATCTCTAGTAGTTAATGTATTAAAAATATTTAAGATAATTTAATCTATTAAACCAACATACAGTTTGAGGACTAAACATTTAAACGTCATCAATTGGCTTGGAATTGTAACCTTATGCAAAGAGAACTTAGCAATGTTTCTAAAGAGTTTTGAGATATTTAAGAGAATTTGATATTCATCTGATTTGTATGTTAATATTTTATATTAAAGTTCTTTAAAAGAAAACCAAGTATCTTAATGTATGAATCTAGTTTTAAAAGTTTAAAATTGCCTCATTAGCTTCATTTTTCAGTGGGTGTAACATTAAATGAAAGCCTTGTAGATTATCACATGATTGTTAAAATGTACATCTCAAATAGAAGACATGCTAGTTGAACTTAAAAACATAAGGAAATCTATAGTTTTTAAGAGTCTATGGATGATAAATACTAATTTTAAAATAATTATGTAAATGAGTATTTTAAATGTAAAAAAACTGCCTTCAAAAGCTCCAAAAAGCCTACTTTTATGCTTCCCACTTTTTGATTCTCTAGTATTGGTTAAATTTCATGCAATATGTATATATTAGTATTATTTAGAAAAAAATGCACACAAAAATACCCCACCAAACGAATGTGGTCCCTTAGCAATACTTCCACATGTGGCAACCATCTGCCTCTAAATGCAAGAGGGTCGTGCTGGGACAGACAGAGGGGTCCCCAGGGGGCTGGCTGTGCCCAATGTGAGCACTGCAGCAAAGGCACAAAAGAGCATCCTGTCACTCGGTTGAGTGCACATGCTTGCATGTGCACGTGTGTGTATGCACACATGTGTTTGGCACCAAACTAATCTCTCAATATCAGAGGTCAGTTTGGTGGTTTCTTTGTCAGACAGGTGTCTGCTGTCAAATATCAAATGTATGTAGATGCTTGTAGTAAAGGAAATGTAAATTCATTTTAGTATATAAATTAATTCAAAGTTGCTTTTACCTTTTGTCAATAGATGCTGAAATGGCAAAGTAATTCTTGACCTATTTTGATTGCTCGGCCAATGATGAGCATTGTTCCAAGCCCTTCAGAGGTATTTTTGTGTTTGCACGATGACCTAAAGAGGAAAACACTATTACTACCCGGATCTGGCCACGGAGGGGTGTGGCGAGCAGAGTTCCAGCTGCTGTCGGGGCGCTCTTCGAAACCGGGGAATGACCAGGTCTTCCTGACGCCCAGGTGCCCACTCTGACCCCGCCGCATGGTGGGAACAGTGCAGCTCCTGCTCACCCGGACCTGGCAAGGCACACGGGGCCACATACAGTGGTCACGTCCTGGGGCCGAGTGAGAAGCACAGGGACCGAGGGAGCTGCCGTGCCCACAAGGCAGAGCGCCCAGGACCGGCCTCCTGCCCTGTCCTGGTGCAAGTCAGCAAACTGCCCAGGCCTTGGCGGGACAGCAGGTGGAAGAGAGGGGGACTGTCCCGCCTCTGCAGTTGCATGCACAGCGCTGCGCACAGGAGCCTGGCAACACCTGACTGGGCGGGCCCAGGCCATGGAGAGCAGACCCGCGACATTACCAGCAAAGTGAAATGTGTTCCCCAAACCAGCATCCACGGGGAGAGGAGGGGTGTAGTGGCACACAACTATAACCGCAGGTGTTTGGGATGCTGAGGCAGGAGGGCTGCAAGTTGGAGATCAGCCTGGGAAAGTTAACTCTGGCACAGCAGGATTCTGGGGAGGCATATGGTTAGTCTATCAAATTCTGATATTCTAACTTTCTTTGGGAACAAATACAAGAGTAAAGATAGAAAAAGTCCAGGGCTGCCAGAAAGGAGAAGTGCTGGGCTAGAGCCTGCAGGGCCTGACAGGAGGCAGCTTCGGCATAACCAGGAGTCCCGCTGCTCTTCAGAAAAGAGGAATTTACAACCACATCTCAGCCTGTGCTGCATCCGTCTGGCATCTGACCCTCACCTCAGAACCTGAGCCCGAGCTCTCTGATTTACCACCCTCCTCTAGGTGTGGGGCTGGGCCCGGGGCTGGTCCTGGGCTCATCTTCCTGCCCTCATCCCACTCTCATCTCCAGGAAATGGTCCCCAGCCCCTGGGTGATGGCACTGCCCTGCATCCCTCTGTGGGCGAGGTCAGAGCCCCACTGCCTCTGCTCCTAGGGGTGAGGGTGTGCGCCCTCGGGGGCACTGGAGCAGGCGGTGCAGGTCCAAGGGGCCGCCCTGCAGCGGGCTCCCGGGGGACGCGCTTCTAGGAAGCTCACTGGGCACCACGGGCTCTGCTGATTCCCATCACCACCGCCCTGCCCGCCAGTTTGTTCTTATGTACAAACCACACACACCTGTGAGGTTTAGAAAGGAAAACAAACAGGACATGAAGTGTGCACGTGTGTGTGTGGGTGTGTGTGTGTGTGTACAGCACTCTTAGTCACCACGTGCTGCTCTGGCCCTGACATGTTCTCAACTTCACAGATCTCAAGCGTTCAGCTCTTCCGGGTTCTTTCCCGTGACAGAGAGCAGCCGTGGTCTGGATGCGTGAGCACCATGAGCACACCCCTGCGGGCGTTCATATGACCACGCTGTGGCACATGGCCACACACGCGGACGTGTGACCAACCTGTCACAGAAGAACAGGCTGTGCACTTGAACACGGCCATCGTCACATCACGTCGTCCCTAAAAGTGGTTGCCTCCATTTCCACTTCTCTGGATGTGTCCAGGGAAGTCGGGGAAGGAAGTGACAGAAGTGGAGGCCACAGCACATGGGAGGCAGAGGAGAGACTGAGGTGTTTCCATTCCGGTCCTCTGCCCTCGTGGTGTCCTCCTGGCTTGAAAGTCTGTCACCCGCGGTGATGCTGTGCTTCACCAAGGAAGGCGTGGAAGCTGTGTCTGGGACAAGAGCCCAAGTTACCACAGTCATCCTCAAGAAAGTCATAAGAAGCTCACAAAACACACTGCCTATTGCTTCATATCCACGGATGCGTGCATGCATATATGTACAAAGTAACAAAGTGCACAGTGTTGTGCAAAGAAAATCCAGTAAATACACAAAGCAGGATTTGACCTGTGTTCTAAAGATAATAATTTTCAGTTCAACAAGTTATTGGCATTTAAGGAACTCAAGAGCTTAGAACTATGAAGGAGACAAATACTATTTCCCAGTGCACATTAATCCAGGTGGCTGAAGGAAGAAGTGAGGTGGCCATTCAAACACATTTCCTTAAGAAAGGGACAAATTGAAGAGGCTGAGTGGGGCTGGGAGGAGCAGGATGGGAGGCTGGGACTGGGCGTGAAGATGCTGCCATGCCAGGCTGGCACCAGGTCAAGGACAGTGCCCAGTGCCCCCCTTGGGTAGCTGACGGAGATCAGGAGCGGAGCAGGCTGGGCAGGAATGGGGCCTCTCCTCTGCACCCCCTGCTGGTAGCTGCTGCTCAGGAGCCTGGTGTGCAGGACGGCAGGCAGAGGACACTGCCACAGGGGACTGGCGCTCAGTGATGGCCTGCAAGAGAGGCCCCAGGCATGACTCCCACCACTCTGTGCCTCTCCCTCCCCCTGGGCCCATGGAAGGAACTGAGTCCACAGCCCATGATGGATCCCACGTCACAGAGTCCCCCCTAGAAGCCCACTGCTGGTGGACCCCTTCCTCACCCACAGACACGAAGCTCGGCATGGGAGCTACAGGGACTCAGTCGGTCCTGGGCTGAGTTCCCAGGCAGACACCCCCTGAATGATCCATGTGCTGTCGAGAACAGAAACAAAATCCCGTAAGCAAGTTAGACTCTACCTAAGAGCAAACTCGCCATGGGTTAATGACGGATGGACAGATGGATCTGAGAGTCTCCCTTTGGAGGGGGAAGAGCTAACCCGAAGACATGAGCTGGGATTTTGGCGCACAGAGGAGCTCACACCAAGGAGGAAAGGACAAACTCCACAGCTCACGGAGGAGGACACAGGGTATGCAGCTAAATGCGACTGTAATGCTCGAGGTGGTCGGGCAGCTGCGCCAGAAAGACTGCAGGTCAGCTGAGGGGACCCACATTTTAACAAGCGACCCCAGATGTGTCTCACATGCCCTGAAACCCAAGGTGCACTAGCTGTTACTAACAACATTTTTTAAAGCGTACAGAAAAACAAACCCTGTCCCCCGGTGGGGCGACGTCATAGAACCACCCAGAACCACTGGCTTAGAAGTCAGAGGGGGGCAGGCTCCTCCCGTGCCCCAAAGCCTGCGTTGCAGGGCAGGGGCTCTACCTCCACCTGGAGCAGCAAGGAAGGCATGGCCTCACAGAGCAGCCGGAGGCTTGGAGACCAGACAGCCATGGCCATCACACGGTGGTTGGCTACGAGGCCTGTGCAGCCTCTGGGAATGGCTTGAGGGGCCTGCACTGCAGTCCGTCCCACTGGTGGTTTTGAGGACTCAACATTTGCGACTGCAGACTTTCAAAAGTATTCAATTAATGTTAGCAAGCGCATGCTGATCAACTTGAGAATTTCCCATTGAGTTCCTTCAGACACTAAAACATCACCGTATTAAGTTAACTCTCCTTTTGTGTTGCGTGCCTTGAACTGTAATCACAAAGGAACAGAGATGAAAACTAAAATCGTGGGCTTTCCAGAAGACGTTCCAAGCATCCAGAGGCACTGAGGAAAGGGGGTGCAAGCCTGCGCCTCTGGGTGCAGATCGTCTTCCATCTGCCATCCCCGAGGCCAGCAGTCTCTCACTCACGTGCTGCACAGAAATGACTCCTGGGTAGCCGCACTCGCCTGCGGGAAAGGGAAAGGTCTGAGGCCTTGGCGCTGGGTTAGGGTTCGGGAGGACAGCTTGTAATTGTAGCTCTCCAGCAAATCCATGCTGTTGGGTAAATCAACACTCTGTAGCCCGCTCCTCCTCTTTTGAGGTTAAATGCCAATACTTAAACTCTGAACTTACAATGGGCTGCATAGCCTAGTGGTTAAACACTAAAATTGGGAAGAGAAATGCCAGAGTCTAGATGCTGGCTTTGCTTTTCTTCTTCCTGTACTTAAGTAAAACATCTGTGCTGTGAATACATAACATGGAACTGATAATAGAACCCTTCTCCCAGCGTAACAGTGAGGATTATGTGATGTAACATCCCGGGAAAATGCAGATACCTGCTAAGTACTGAAGGACTCCACCACCATGCTGCCCATCCTCAAGTGACCAAGGCCACAGGGCTTGTAAGACAGCCAGTGCTGCTCTGCGTACTGGACTCTGGATGTGGATGTTTGCAGCAGTGAGGCCCTTCCCTCTTCAGAGCTCGTTCCTGACCCTGGCTCTCTCCCCGTAGCTGGGAAATCCTTCTGGTGACCTGTCCCGGCCTCGGCCTCTTCTGTGACCTGTGCTTCTCGTAAGCCTCTCGTTCTGGGCTGTGGGGAGCCTTCTGAATAAGGAAGCCCTCCTGGGGCAGCTCGCTGCCCGCCTGAGCCGCTGTCTCTGAAATGATGCCAGCTGGAGCCCAGGATGCGCTCACCCATAGCCTGCAGGGGCTCTGCTGCAGCAGGTGCCCAGCTGCCCTTCTCCCTGGGTCACCAGCGGCTCCATCTGTCTGCTCCTCCCTTCCCACCTGGTCCCTGACCGAATCAGGCTGCCCTGTCCACAGTCAGTCTCCTTATCTCGACTCCACACAGAAACCTCACAAATGCTCATAACCCGTATAAAATCTCTCTCCACTTGAGCTTGAAGGAAGAACATAGATAGCAACACTGGCAGGAACAGACAGAACCCACTGCTGAGACTTGGACATGACCCTTCTCAGGTGCCTGAGACGGGGCGGGGTGCACCACGGGTGCTGAAGCGACGTTGCTGGTGTGGCCCAGATGGCACTGTCTTTTCCTGTCAGTTAATTTCCAGGTGAAAAACACATCCTGCTGTCGGCCTCCTCAGAGACCTGGAATCCAGACCCACGCTGAGGGGCCATAGGTGACTATAAATTAACCGCATTGTGAGCGCCTCAACGTGGGTTGTTGGGCAAAGTGTGCCTGGCTCTGCTCCCCTCAGAGGCCCAGCACTGGCCAGAGCTGTGCCAGCTCTTTGGCTTTGGGCCTTCTAATCCTGGTTCTCTGACACGCATTCATTTACCTGCTCATAAACCTTTTTCACAGAGTAATCACAAGGATTTAATATGAACTGAAAATGTCTACAGCTCAGCTGGGTGTGGTGCAGGCCGACAATCCCAGCACTCAGGAGGCTGAGGCAGGAGGATCACTATGAGTTCAAAGCCCAACCACACAGTGAGACCCTGTCTCAATCGATCAAACAAACAAAAATGTGTGGAGCCGTGCTGAACCGGACGTGGCAGCGCTCCCTCTGAACGGCTACCTTCCTTTCTCTTGCTCCACGTCCGGGCCGAGTGTCTCTTTACTTTGGCTCCCACTGGGATGCACCCCTCATTTCTGTGGACTCCTCTGTGGCTTTAGCTCCCTAGCTCCCAGCAGGATTATTCCCATCGGCCTTCGGGCTCTATCCCCACCAAGAAGTAAGAACCCAACGGGCCCTGTGCTGCCTTGAGGGGGTCGGACCACTGCCCTCCCTCAGGCCTCCTCCAGAACCCTCCAGAAGAACACGTGGCGGAAGCTAACTTGGATGAAGGGCTCCCACCTGTCTGGGCAGCTCCTGCACAGCCAGGCAACCTTGGAGAGCAAAGGGGCACGCCAGGCTGGCAGGACGCATGTGTAGTCCGTTCCCTGACCAGTCCAACACCGGGAGTTCGTAAGGAACTCCAACAACGGACAAGTAAATAAACTCAACCTGACTGAAACACGACCAAGGGGCCTGAACAGCCAGTCCTTAAAGGAGAGACACGAACAGTCCACAGAAGAGGAGGGGACATCTGTGTCCTGAGGGCAGTGAAGCATCACCCCACCCCACCCCGAGAGAGGAGCCGTTACACAAAGGCAAACACGGAGCTCGGCTTGGCCGTGGAGAGGGGCCCTGTGTGCACTGCCCTCTGGGAGGTAGATTAGGATGGGGTGGGCCATCCAAAACCACACAGAATCGCTGTTGGAGCCCGAGATCCCACTTCCGGGCATTTCCAGGAAGAAACAGAAATCAGAGTGGGAAGATGTGAGTACTCTCGGTTCCCCTCACCTGTTCACTGTAGCCAGGACCTGGAAGCTCCCTAGACACCTGGTGATGAATGGGTTAGGAGGAGGCCAGCGCTCTTGTGGGCCCAGGCGAAGCAGGGGATTCTCTCATCCCGGACTCAAGATGGGGCTGCAGGGCACTGCTCCACACACAACGAGCCAGGCCCCAAAAGATGAACACTCCTAGCTCTCACTCACTGTGGAATCGAAAAGTCAGTCTCAGAAACAGGATACAGGAGGGGTAACCACGGGCCAGGAGGGAGAGAAGGGCGAGGAATGAAAAAAGCTGATGATTGAAGGGCACAAAGCATCAGCTAGATTGGAAGAATGTTTCCATGACCCACGGCACTGCTTGGGGACCACAGTGCACACTGACAGATCGCAGAATCACTATGGATGTGGAGGCCAGGGGTCCTCACCACAAAATAGGAAAATAAGGCGGTGAGATGATGGGTGTGTTAATTAGCTGAACTAAGTCTTTCTGTAATCTTTCTAGATAAAACTTCACACTGTACTCCTTAAACATGCTCAGCTATTATTTCAATTACATTTTAAAAACAAGAAAATTACATCATCGATAATTCCAGAATGTTAAAAACAAACAATGCTGGCCCAAAACAATGCTATGTGCCACATTTTAATCAAATGTTTTGCAGACGGGTTGCACCTTCTACTCTGAACAGGACTGGTACACTTCCTGTGAAGGAAAATGTATATAGAAAGAAAAGAAGAGAAGGTAAAGAAAGGAGGAT
>NW_004624731.1:7024561-7059036 GCF_000247695.1 Heterocephalus glaber
GGGGGAGGGAGGGGGAGGGAGGGCCCGCCCTCAACTAGGACATGCATGAAGAGTGGGCCGGTGGGGAGATGCTGTAGGGAACATTTACTGCATGATTTCCACAGCAAGCCTCCTAGGACTTTTGAAACAGATCATGTCTAAAATGTTCTATTTACACACATCCTATAAGAAGTGATGTATTATTTCTGATCTGACGTATAAACATGATGGAGTTCTTTTCATAGAATGTAATAATCTACCACTCTGGGGGGCTGGCAAATCATTATTTTTTTTAAGTTAAGAAAACCATTTATATGTTTTCTCAGACTGATTCTCAATTTTTAAAAAGGAGGAGATGCAAGGTCAGTGGGGGTGGGTATGCTTGTGCACAGGTCTGCAGGGAGGTCTTCAGTATCAGAACGCAGTGAGCCTGGCAGGCTGCACTGCTCCACCTTCCCAACAGTGCAGAAGGTGCAGCACGGAAAGTCCTCAAGAACTACAAATAGAAATCCTACTGAGGCAGCTTACCTCTTCTGGGTATCTTCTCGAAAGAGTTAAAGAACCTTATCACAGTGATCCACGCGCACCCATGTTCATACCCACACAGCTCCCAGTAGCTAAAAGTGGAAGCAGCCTGTATGTCCATCAGCATGCATGGATGAAGGGAATGTGGCGTTCACACACCACGGCATTCTACTCAGCCACAAAGAAGGGTAAACTTGAGATGTGTAGAAAAATGGGTGGGTGTGGAGAACACAATGCCAAGTGGAATATGCCAGATACAAAGATTAAGGTTTATGTGGTTTCTAGTGTGAGAATTCCAGAATACATACCCTTTAGAGAGTGGAATAAGGATAGCAATGGGGTGGACTCCAGAGGCAGGTGGGGATCTGATGGAGGGAATGGACAGGGACAGGGGAATGAGAGCTATTAAGACATGATATGCCTATGTGCCAGCTCCCCACGATGAGCAGAACTGTTATGCTCTGAAAGTGTTTACTAACCGTTGGTTAAATAATAAAGTTTGACAAACACTTTTAGGTAACTGGGGACAGTGAATCTCCAAATCTCAACTGAAATATTAATCCTTCTTAGACATTAAGCTTGGAGTTTAGGTAAACACAATGCCATTTGGGGAGATGTGTAGGTTCCATCATCATAGAAAGAACAGCTAAGAGCAGCTTTTTCACAGATGGGCTTACCCGAGCGGAATGGGAGAGATATTTTCACTCAGTTATGATTTTCCTAGTTAAAATAAAAATTGTAGTACTACTTTAAAGTATATTTAATCAAGAAATATCTTTCGGGCATAGTGTTGCATGCCTGCAATCCCAGCACTCTGGGAGGCTGAAGCAGGACGATTCCAAGTTCAAGCCTAGCCTAGGCAACATAGTGACTTAAGGAGACCAGGTCTTAAAACCTAAGCAAATAAGGGGTGGGGAGAAGAGAAACATCCTTTCTACTGAGAAAAAGACACTGAGTGTGCAAAGCTCCACCATGGGCAGAATTAGCCTTGTGACTTGAAGAGAGGCCAGCACCTGCTTATCTATTTAAGAAATATTTCTCAAGTTGCTGTGAGAATGACACACTTGGAATTCAGCTGGCATCTTCCAGTTTCTAATTCTCTTAAACTAGAGTAACTCCCTTGACCCAGGAATCTTACACTCAGGGATTTTTCTTACACCTGTGATCTCATGGTACCACAGAGGATGGGATTCACTGTGAATGTATGAGAAACATAAATACCCAAAGACAAGGAAGGATAAATGTGCAAAACTATACAACAGAAACCTTTGTGCCACCAAAAGAGTTCAGTGGACAATAGCACTAAAAGCTCTTCCTGGTCAGAACAGTAGTGCAAATTTTAATCTCAGCAACTGGGGGTGCTGCAGCAGAAGTATCATAGGTTCAAGGCCAACCTGAGCAGTTTTGCAAGACCCTGTCTCAAAATTTTTTTAAAAAATTGTAAAGGTCTGGAGATGTAGCTGAGTGGCAGAGTGCTTGCCTCGCATGCCTGAATCCCAGCTATCAATCCCCAGTACTGCACACACACGTCTTTCTGTCATATACTACATAAAGAAAAGCTAGCCACGGAACAGCATAGACACCAGTGTGGTACCATTTAAGACAGACAAAGAGGATTTATGTGCATAGAAACTATCTGGAAAGGGCTGGGGATTTAGCTCAGTGGTTTCGTCACCTGCTGCACAAGCACAAGGACCCGAGTTTGATCCCTGGTACCAAAAAAAAAAAAGTATCTGGAATTATTGGATGATAGTTTCTCTGAAGAATAAGGACTCCAATAAGTCCTCCGAAGAATGAGAGAAGCTGTCTATTTTACTTTCTAAAATTTAAATAACATTTTAACTGATACATAGGAACATAAAATTATATATTAACGGAGTGCCTTGAGATGTTTCTATACATATGCACATTGTATAGAGTTTGAAGCAGGTTAGACATGACTCCCCCTAAACATTCATCATTTCTCTATGGAGAAGACTTGGAAATTCTTCCTGCTAGCTTTTGGGGACACACGGTGCATGGCTATTGTCTCTAGTCTTCCTCCTGTGCCATCACACACCGGAGAATCTTACTTCATCCGGGGCTGGAGCTTATACCTCATCAGTCAGCTTCCCCATCCTCCCATCCCCATTCCTGGTGACCAACTCTCAAGTTCTATGAGATCAGCGTCTGTACATTCCACATATGAGCTGTTGTGCTTGTCTTTCTGTCTTTGTGGCTTACTACACTCAGCATAATGACTTCTGTTCTATCAATGTTTTCACAAATGGCAGGGTTTTCTCTGCTCATGGCGGAACAGTATTCTGTGGTGTGTCTGTACCTCGACTCTCTTTCCAGCATCAGTCCATGGACATGTGGCTCTTCCTGCTTCTTGGCTGCTGTGCATAGTGCATCAAGGGACATGGGGTGCCGAGCCTCTTTGACAAACTACTTTACCTTCACTCTAGGTTTTGTCTCAGTATGGTTTTAATTGTGCCTGTTGTTTTATTATAAGGGTTACATTATTATATCAGGAATTCATACAAATTTTGATACATATTTCTGGCCCACTACAGGACCACCAAGTCATAATGATCAATAGTTTGATAATTTGAAAACGACACCCCAGGGACAGACTCCGAAGCTCCTCGGGTGACTCGAACCACCAGCCACACTGGGAAACACCAGGTCCCACACAATAAAGCACCAGGGTTAGGAAATCTGTCAACATTCAATTTTATATTCTTATGTGATAGCCAAGACATTCTAACAAACTCTCGTAGCCTTTTAGAAGACAAAGCACGCACCATGATTAAAAGAAAACAGTAATCACACTAATTACCAATGTCATCGTCTCTTGTAGAATGAGATTTCATGTCCTTGGCTAGGAAAATCACTCCAGACTGGCTGCAGGCTTCCATTTCAGGAAGAGTGAGCTCAGATTTGAAAGATGTCATCCCACGGGCAGCTGCTGCCCTGCAGTACTTATCAAGCTCTACACACTGATTCATGGGGTTTACTTCTGAGTGGAAGTTTGACATAGAAAAACTGAGAATGAACTATTTCATATCAAAGCCTCACCATATCATATACTTATGGCCTTTCAGGTTAGTGCTGATTTCTAATGAAAATCCTTGAGTTGAGATAGATTTAGTGGCTCTTTCTCCATATTTAATTATGTTTTTTCAACTTAAAGCATGAATAGTGAGCAAGCTTTGAACTGGGGTGGGACATGGCTGCTATAAATAAACAAAATAAACTCTCGTTTCATGCTGGGCACATCTGGAATCTAACCCACAAGGGTGTCGTACGAGGTGAAAGAGTGAAAAATGGGTGAGCCCTGTGAAAAATGCCTACTGCGCAGCAATGCTTCCGAGCTCACCAACTGCAAAGGCCTAAGCTCAGCCACTAAACACCACTGGTGCACCTTGAGGCATTAGGCAGCACCTGTAAACTCATTCTCATCACTGTGCAAAGCACTGGTTAGGATCACCATGAAGGAAAGGATGAAAAGGACAAGACCTTGCTCTTAACGACACATTAGAAGAGAAAATAAGAAATGTGCACCAATTCAGGATGAGCTGGGGCCTTGAGAGCCAGATGTGTGGGAATTTGGAAGGCACAATCCTTATTTCCTGGGACACAGGGCTGAGGCAGGGGCTCAGAAGGTTTCTGCTGTGGTGCTGAGCTTGAACTAGTAGCACAAATGGTGCCACTCAGCAGACTCATCATGGGAGGACCCTGAGCTCATGGAGACACTTCTGCCCATATACCTCCAGGATTTTTTACCCTACTGGAATGCTCTTCAAAGTGAAGGTTCTACCACCAAATATTCACATTTACCAGTATCTGAGTTTTCTTTTCTTCTAGACTCTGAATACAATAGCTGATATAAAGAATCCAAATGCCTCAGCTTATAACTTTGTAAGGAAAGCAGCACCCACAGAGTTTTACAGAAAGATCTTTATGGTCCAATCAGGCAGGTTAGCCATGGAAAAAGGACAGGACTCTTACTTAGTGATGACTGGGTAGCCATGGAGAGAAAAATCTGCTTCCACCTGCCCAATATCCAGCAAGCAGATGGCCATGGGCACAAAAACCATCATGACGCTTGGCGCCTCATTGGGAAGCTCTGCCCAGGGAGAGAGCCTGGAAAGTGTCTCCCTCTGGATGCCCTTCCTTTGGAAACAGATTGGTAGCACAGGAGGGAAAGCTGCCTGACTGCTGCCAAGGGGAACCAAGATGGCCTTTAAATCTAGGCTACTGTAGCCTCCTGGGAAGTCAATCTGGTGCCTCTCAGCCCCAAGGAGCATCTTAAAGATATGTGGGCTTATTTCCTCCAGGACAGGGAAGGTCCAACACATTCCATCCAAAGTTGGCTCAGAGGATGACGACAAGCCAAGTTCCAAGATGGTGGCAGGGTCCGAGTCCCCTGTAGCCAGGCCTACTCTATGGCATGAGATTGTTTCCTGATTTAGAATTCTTACATTGCTAGCGCATGGTTATCCAACTACATGTGTGTCTTCCAATAAGTGTCACTTGATGACTAGGTTTGTTATTTGACGGGTGTTTACCATCACAATCTACTTAGTAGAGGGTTGGTAATTAAAATTTTTAAAAATTTGCTAATTCTTTAGTACTAGGGATCGACCCCAGACTTTGCACATGCTAAGCAAATGTTCTACCACTGAGGCATAGCCCTAGCCCTTTTTAGTTTATTTTGAGATAGGATCTCACTAAGTTGCCCAGGCTAGGCTCAAACTTGTGATCCTTCTACCTCAGCCTCCCAAGTAATTGGGACTACAAGTGGACCAACACACCTACCTTTAATGTTTAATTCATCTTGTTGTGTGTAGTTAAAGCTTACAACATATTGAGGTACAGATACTAAGTAAAATAGTTACTAACTATAAAAGTGAAGAAAATTAACACACCTGACAGTTACTGTGTGCATTGTGTGTGTCAAGAGTGGCAACAGCCTACTTGGGTAATGTCACAATACAATAACCACTGTTAACTTTAGTCCTTATGTTGTGCATTGGAGTCCCAGGCTTGCTTCCTCCTATGTCCCTGCTAGGTTGCATCCTCTCATCTGCATCTCTCACTTCCTCCCCTCCACTCCCCTTAGCAACCACTGTTCTATTTCCTATCTGTATATTTAACTTCTTTTTTCTTAGATTTCACATATAAAGAAGGTCATATGTCTGGTTCATTTTACCTAACATACTGTTTTCTAGTTTGATCCATGTTGTAGGAAATGCCAGGAGCTCCTGACTTTATAAAGCTGAATATATATATATATTCTCCAACTTTCTTCTGAAATTTGTGGTCTGGTTCTATTTTGATATTCCTTATATTGCAAACAGATACATTCTCCAGATGATATTAAAACATACCTATTACATCACCACACACACACACACACACACACACACACACACACACACAGCTCAGCTTCAATTTATCTTACAATAGGCCTCTCTGAATCAACAGAAAATAAAGAACAGTGTTAAACTTCTAGCTTCTATCCCTAGAGATTACTGAGTTTCAGTAATAAGGATGTCTAACTATCAAAAGTTGCTCTGATATAAGATAGACATTATTCTAATATAAACTATATTTATATAACATTTGACTATTTGAATTTTCAAATCAGTTTCAAAATCAGTAGCTGAGAATTATTCCCTCTCTGAACAAAACAACAATAAAATCAAAGCCAGTGTACCCAAGATCCCCTTGACTTACGTTGTTCTTTAGGTAAATCACAGAGTGTTTTGCATTATATGGATGAATTTTTACAGCAAAGAAACCTAGCAGTTTTGATTGTTTTAGAGCTTGAAGTGGCTTTACAAAAAGGTGTTCAATTATTCAATACACTACCAATATCTACCAGCAAATAGTCAGTTTGGAGGAACATCTTATCATACTTTTATCAACACAGAGAGGCCACGATCAACTCCTGACTTCATAAATTATTATGTGATATTATATCTTAAAAGCAAATAACAGAACATTTTATCACATAAAGATATACTTCTATGAAATATAGAGAAAATATTTTAAAGACGCTAATGCCATAATTAAGGAAAAAATTACAATATATAATTCATTAAAATAAGATTATAATAAATTAGCCCCAAAATATAAAATGATAAACATGCAAATTAGGTAAGTGGTATGGAATTAGGGTGAGTGCAGATGAAGTTTGGCTGAGAAATTAAAAAATCAATAAACTCATATGTTTATACACAGCTACTGGGTATATCATCCAAAATTGTGCCCCCAGAAAACTAAGACTACTTAGATAAGGTACTCTTTTCATTTCTATAGTGAGGAAGACACTTGTACTCTTCTTCTAAAGGAAAAAAATTTCCATTTCTCCTCTAATGCATCCTCAGAGAATAGCTTGTGCCCATCCGGCTGTGGCCTGGGCTCTTAGCTCTCTCGCTCTTCATTAGTGACATCAGTAGGTGGTAAGGAAGTGTGTGGTCCTCATAAGTCTCACTAAGACTGTCTGGGTAGACACAACTCTTCGACTAAGTGCAGTTTTGATAGGAGGAGTGGTGTATTTGGGGAGTTCATCTCAAATATTTTAAGATTAATGACACCCCAGCTTTACAAACCTACTAGAACTACGGTGTAGCCCACAGGCTGCTAGCTGAAGGGGACGCCCACTGATTTCACCCCTTCTTTCCTCCATAGCTGATGCCACAGAGTTGTTTTTTATGAGATAGGGTTTGTGCCTAAAGCTAACAGATGAATCATAATCTACAGCTGGGAAGGTTGAATTTGGGCTCATTTCAATGTGGCCTATTTAAAATATGTTTTTATTTTAAATCCTTGAGCCCCACTTGTGGAAGAGCTACCCAAATGAAATAAAATCCTTCTTGAAACAAATGTGCAAACTCATTGCAATTTCTTTCTCGCAGGTAAACACAGAACATATTCTAAAGTATCACTACTCAATGTTAAAACACAATGAGCTCATAATGCAGTATGGAAACATGAGTACCTCCAGCCAGGATCTTCTCTTCCAATTCTGCCATTTGCTTCTTATAGGCCCTTAGAGCTGCTTCTTTGAAAGAGGGACGAATTCTCTTTGGCTTTGTGATTTCCAGCGGCTGTTCAGGGATGTTTTGGTTTTCATCTTCTTGTATTAGCATTTCAGCTGCTAGTTCAGTTACAGGTTCTAGCTCCCCTTCACTGACCACATCATTTGCCTGCCCTTCATAACCCTCATCCTGTGGGGTTTCATATGGTGTCTCATACAAAGGAGGATCATATTCCTGCATTAGCTCATCTGTTTCCATAACACTAGTCCTGTTTTCTAGTTTAGCAAGGACTTGTTCCATCACTTCAACATAATCTGTCTCATTGTCCACCACTGGCTCACTATAGTCCTCCTCATCCTCTGCTCTGTAGTAATAGGGCTCTGTGTAGACATCTGAGTCAAGAGTAGTACTGGACTCATTTGCAGTTGATTGAGACAGTGTCCGAAATCTTCCCATTAGGGAGGAGCCACTGTCCTCATACCCACTGAGACTCTGTGTGCTTTTGTTCCACACTACCTCCAAGGCTGATTTAGCCCTCTGCAGTGTAGATCCAAATTTTGGGAAGCTGAAAGTCTTATCAGAAAGATCAATGCTTAGTCGGCTATGCCAAGATTTGGGTGGGACATCCTCTGAATCATCACTTTGCAATTCACTTTGACTTCGATACATCATGGACAACTGGCTTTGGTTTTGGAATAGTTCATTAGAATTAGCTTCCTGGTAAGAATCATATTGGCCAGCCCACTGGCCTCGGGGTTCATTATCTAATCCAGGGCATGGGGATGAATTGTCATCTTGGGTTAAATCGTAGCTTTCAGAGTCATCTTGAAGGTCACTGTGGCACTTTCCTATGTCTTCCAGGTCTTTATTGAAGACATCCATCTGTTGGTCAGATAGACTGTTGGTGTCATAGTTAAAAGCTTCCTGAGTGGATGAATCCAAGCCTAAATCAGTTTCTTGCTCCACTTGATTCCATTCCTTCCATGGAGAGAGGTCCTCATGCAGAGAGAGCTGAGAGTCACTGTAATGACTCCGGTCTGCAGATGCATACACCATGCTGTTACTCATTCCACTGTCCACAGTGTCTGTGTTCTGAAGTTCACTCTGCACTTGGACATCTGGAGTGCTCCTACCCAGATGCTGGTCTTGAGGACTGTCATACAAGGCAGGTGTGCCTTCTTGTTTCCTTTGCCACAGTTCTCTGTCTGAGGATGACAGGAGGGAGCTCCCATTAGTTCTAGCAAAACACTGATTTTCTGAAAAATCTTCTGAATACGACTGACATAATTTGGAAAAATCTGATTCAGAGCGACTGAGTTTAGCAGTGAAAAAATCACTCTGCGAGTGCCAGAGGGGCGTGGCACCTGCATATTGGGCTATGGTTTGCTTTTCCAAGTTATTTGATCCTGGTAATTGTGAAGATACTTTATCATCATCTGGCTTGTTTGAATTTCTGCTGCTATTCACAGTTTTATTCTTAGATCTAACACTGTGTGATTTTGAGCTTGACTTGGAAGTGCTCCCCTTGGTTGGAAGCTCTGGCTTGGAAAGCACAGCATAACTGTTCCTGTTGAAGTCAGATTCCAACTCCCTCTCACTGTCACCGGGTGAATGCCAACTGCTCTTCTTCACTTTGGGCTCTGGAGTAGACAACTTCATGTCCATACTCTCATAGGTCTGGGAGGATGGTATCACTTTTTCTTTTTTTTCTCTGATATCATAAGTCAGAATATCTGTTGAGACTCCAATGCCTGTTCCTTTGAGTTTGTATGATTTTTTTAAGACAGAATCTCTCTGCTGAGGGGTTTCAAAGTACACGAGTATGGGTCGAGGTTTAGCATTTGGACAGTCCCTTTGGTGCCCCACTCTCTGAGCATATTCAATTTTCACAGCATTTGGTGCATCTGAGAAGCCCATTTTGTCTGTTAGAATCTGGTACACCATGTTTTCAGTGTACTCGAATCTCTCTTCAGGCACATTTAAGAACCTCAGGCTTGCCTTGCTGCCTGTGTGGCCCAGGCATCGAATGTAGTCATGGATATCCCTGGTCTCTCTCCGGGACTGCACGAAGCCTGTCCGCAGCTGCTCAATTTCGCTCTGTACCACCTCCACACTGCTGGAGATCTCATCAATGGAGAGCCTCAGGGCATCCACATGGCCCCGCAGCTCAGACAGCTCTGTCTCAATCTGGCTGATCCCTTGCAGTTCCTTGAAGATCATCTCCATAACATCGTGTGTGTGGCTGAGGCAGCCAGAGGAGCTGAACCCTGGCTCTAGGGCTGGTGTCTTGGGGCGGCGAGCAGCCCTGTCCAAAGACTTGCTCCTTATCCCCCAGGTTCTCTTCACAGTGCTCAGCTCTGGGTCAGAGGAAACACATTCCTGGCTCTTTTTCCACTTCCGAAGCTTCTTTAAAGCCCCCAGCTTCAGGCTGTGTAGTGTGCGTTCCCCATCAGAGCTTCCCTCAGAGGGAGCAAGGCTGCTGGAGCTCTTCCTGCTCCGCCCCACAGGCATGGTACACACTGGATGGGTCTGGTCCTCTGCACTGCTCCTCAATTCATTTAAAGATTCAGAGTAAGAACTCTCGATGGAAGACAGCTCTTGAGCCAGACCCTCATGATCACTGCTGGTCACATGAATGCTCTTCTGCAGGCCGTTGGCAATAGCAACACGGTAACTGAATGTTGGTGAGAGGGAAAAGTCTTTGTTAGTCTCACCTTCTTCAGTAGGTAGGTTTCGAGTGGATGAACACTTTGCAATCCTCTTTACGGTGCTTTTCAAAGTGTTAGAAAATGTGGGAGTTTTGGTCTGGCCAGGAGTAGGAAAATCTTGATCCTTTTTCTGCTGACGATTCTCCTTTTTTCTGGTTGTATTTCCCAATTTCTTTGTAAACATTCCTCTGCAAAGCTTATGTATATAAGGTAAAATTAAGCTCTTGAAAAGATTAGCCACCATGGAGAGCAATTAGTCCAAGCTCTTCTGCCCCAAAGAAATAAACAAGATGTTGGAGTGAAACTCTGTGTGTCCAAGGCCAGCATCACTGTTGGGCAATCTATGAGTTATTGAAGGTGACACGGAAGGCAGACATGGCCCTGCTGCACTGTCAAGTGTCCCCCCAAAATCCAGATCTGGAACTCTGTTTATGAAAGATATTTTCTCCTGCAGAAGTGGCTTCATGAATTCCTCTCATTTCCACATAACTTCATTAGTGTCTGCAAAGAAAGAAATTTTAAAGTGAATATCAAAACTCAATTCCGAATCTTTCCTTTTTCAATCATTTTCCAAAAATATTTATAACATGCAATGTGTGAAAAATTGCAGAATGTTCAGAGGATATCTAAACTTAAATACAAATTTACTTATCATAAATTATAATGTCTTTTCATAAATTAAGGGTGGACACAACTGAAGTAGAAACAAAAGTAATATTGTTTTTAAAAACTGATAAAATAACAATTTAAACAGTCATATTAACTTCATAATGTTCGTTCCACCTTATTTCCTTTCCTAAAGTTGTGTTTACTTACAGCAGCAAAAATATTTAAGTATATTATCCCTATCCTAGATTTTTGAAATTCAATACATTCACACCATACATGCATGTAAGACGTTTTCTTATTCAAATAATCTCTACTTTTCTAGATTTTCAGTGATTAGGAATTTCTTAAATCATAATTAAAGTGGTCCAAGAAAATAATTATTTCATACAATGAATTAATATGATGAGAAAATAGAGCTCATATAGCTATCAAATTTGTTAACAAAATACCATGAGTTGGAAAAAAAATTCAAGGCCATGTCAGACTAAGCATTGTTAAAAGTAATAAAATTACAACAGTAAAATACATTTGAAACTGCAGGTGATATATGAAAAGTCTGAAAGTCTGTGGCTTGATATAGCAGAGCCTGTCTCATCAGTCCATGTAGCCTGCAGTGAGCACATGGCTGAAACCCATTCCAGGTTAGGGATGTGCCTGGGGTGGGACATCAAACTGCAGAAACAAACTGTGCCATGGACGAAATGAGCATAAAGATAACTGCAAATTGGCTGACCAGAGCTCCTTCTATGATTCAGTGTTTTGAAATGTAAGTTAGTAATCTTCATGATGGCTACTGTCTTCAATTACATGAAAAAAGAGTTTACATTTTGTTTTATTGCTTTGCCATCATAGTAGCTTGTACCTAGTAGCTATTCAAAGTTTTGTGGAATTGAATTGGATTGAATATTTTATCACTGAAATGTATTTCAGAACAACAGCAGTGGTCTAAAGCTTTTGCTGCTATTGAAGTATGCGGGTAGGTAAATAATCTACCCAATTCACCAAAGAATACATCATCAACTGCCTATTACTTTAGGAGCCTACTGACTCTGTCTGCTCCTCCACCTGGATATCTGCCAATTTCACTCCAATCAGGCTCTGCAGAGACTTGAGGTGCATGCGCTCTGGCCACATGCCAAGCTTCTCCGGGGACAGAGTGAGGGTGGGAACGGGAGCAGCAACCAGGGGAGGGAAAGGGCTGAGGAGGGCAGCCTGTGTCTTTCTGGGTTCCACGCTGTCAGAGGATAACTCTTCTTCTCTGAAACAGGTATTCATTCACAGTTACAAACTAGCACGTAATTTCTACTAATAAAAATGTTAAGAAATTGACTCCTGGGTTAAGTTCAAAACGTATTTATGTTATTATCTCTTTGTGGCCTCTCCTTATAATGACCTTGGAAATTTAGGCCTCAGTAGGGTAAATACATTATTTTAAAGCTGATTTTGGTAGAATAAAATATTCTACTAATCACTCAATCAAATATCCTGTATCTCCCAAACCTAGGAAGAAACACCTGCTTCCTGTTTAAAGGAAAGTAGCAATTCTGGCAATGCCTCTGGTGTGCTCATGTCCAGACCTCCTGCCCTGCATTACTGCTCCAGAGCTACTCTTCTAGGCAATCATAGTTACAAAAAATTGTAACAGGAGCCTTTGAGAAGGAACATTCCCTCTACACTGCATTCCTGCCCACCAAGCCTAACCGCAAGCCCACGCACATGTGTCCACAAGTGTGCATTGCACTCACACATATTCCAGCTCCAGAGAGACCCACTGCCCCCAAAGGGCCCCAATCTCTTTCACACCCCAGCGACTCTTATGTTCTTTCTTCTGTAATATCTTTCATACCCAGCCCTCCTTACCTGTAAAAATTGTATTTAGAGTCATTTGTCCTGTGAAAACTTCATTCAACACTTAAACTAAGCTCTTCTTGGGGCACACTCTCCCATCTCACAGTTAATGAACATTTGAACTCCTTTGTAATACAGTCCTTTGTATTTCTACCTCCCTCCATTGGACATTTCCTTTTTAAGGGTAAGAATGATGTCTTAGCCAATTTTAAACATCCTGAAACCAACACACAGAAAACTTTAGCATTTGAAAGAATTCCAACACAGATGTTACAGCTGTGAATCTAAGAGCTACTTCAGTTCTCTTCTGCCTTAGCTTCTACATTTGTTAGGTTGGTAGAAGTCAAAAATGGCATTCCTACAGAAATAGTTGTCAGGTTTAAATAGGTTAGCAGTTATGAAATTCTAGAACAATGTCTGTACCGCATGGCCCAGCAAACATTAGTTATCATTAACACTGAGAAGACCAGTGGAAGAAGCAAGAATCAACTACAGAAGATGCCCTGGATGGTATCTGACACAGAAATTGGTACAGGAGTGGGGGTCCGCTTAGGTTGGAGGATAAGAAGAAAGACATTCTGGAGAAGCAGTGGGAAGGGAGAAGGAAGATGCCTATCATCTCCAGGGTTCAATCAGTGGCAACTTCCAAGTTTGCATCCACACCTTCCTGTTACTGGCTTGGTTTTCTCCCCCAACCTATTTTACAATCCTACCATAAAACTACAGTTACCTTAAGGAGAGGCTTGACAAGACAACGTACCGGGTGTGGGTGGTTCAATGACTGGGACAGGGAAAGAAATAGACATTTAATGAGCACTTACTATGCTCTAGAAATGTAAACTACTCCAATACTGCTCACAGAAACCTTGAAGAGGGCATTATTATGTCTATATGGATGAGGAGACAAGACATTCAAGGAGATGAAGTGGTATGGTCCAAAATTGCACAGCTAAATAAAGCAAAACATGTAGCTTGGTCTTTACTCCTGTAGTCTATGAAGTGACTTATTCTGCATATCGAGTTAATATTACCAGTGGTGACTGACACAGAACTCTACACCTACTCCCTTCTGAAGTTCACCTTTTAGGAGGAAATATATCAGGGCAAGATCAGTGTGGAGGGGTACGTGTAGCTTGGAGGAAGAAAGGAACCAGGGTACCATCACCCATTTCTCAATTTACTCAAAAGCTCATACTTGTGTTACCTTTAATTGCACAGCCACATAGTATTTTTGGTAATGATATTTGGGGCTGAGAATTAAGGTTTGGGGAAGGAGATTTTTGAGGGAGATTAAAATTCTGGCCACTATTGTTCTAGGAAGCTTTAGTAATAACATTTAATTATTACATACTACACGCCAGCCATTGTGTATGCAATTTTCTAAAGTTCATTTCACTCCCATGATAATGGTATGAAATAAGTATTTATTGTTTCCCAGATAAAGAAGCTGAGGTTTTGAGTTCAGGAAAATTTAAGCAACACATCCTTCACTCTGAGCCCCAGATTTGGCCCACAAGTATGTAAATTCTGAAACTAGTTTTACATTGAATGAGGAACAACATGTTTTGGTTAAAAATTACTTTTGTAAGATAACTATTTAATATGACTGTAGCAGGATGCCCTAGTGGGCTAAAAGAGCAATTAACCTTTTGGTAATCAGAAATTTATTGCTAAATCATTAGCATAATTAAGTTAAAGCATTGTTCAGATCGATAAATAATTTTATGCTCCTTATCAAATGCATTGAAAGTAAGTGAGCTGGGTATTTAGAGGTTAGCTTCCAAGACAGACAGAAGACGGAACCTGAAGTGATGCAACCCAGCTTGTGGCCCTCCCCAAGCCCGGGCCCTGGATGCAGGTAAGGGTTTGTCACCAGCCCTGACTCTCATCTCCTGCGTTCCTGCCTTTGGCCTGTGAGCACTGTGCTTCGCTTTCCTATTCTCTGCTTAATCCTGGAGAAACTGAACGACCTCAGTCTCGACTGCTCCCACGTTTCCACTGCTGTGTTGGGCATCTCAGACCATGGGCAGGATTGTAATTAACTCCCCACTCAAATACAGCATGGAAATTCATGTTTCTGACTACAACAGCACCTTCTCAGTAAACACCTTTAACTATTGTTAAGATCACTGATTTAAAAGAAATTCCTCCAAAAGAACCGTGAGTATGACATAAATATTGTTCACTGGGTAATCTGTTCATCAGTAAATTCTTAGTGATGTAGGAAGTGGCTCCCATCAAGTGAGAAGGCAGAGGAGCCAATCTACCAAAGCACAGGGGCCAGCACGCTCCCCAGGTAGCTGCACAGGACAAGGCAGGGTGCCTGGGAAAGGCAGGGCCAGCCACACAGAAGCCAGGGGACTGTAGGGCAAGGAGAAGCAGCTAGGAGAAGAGCACGAGGGGACCAGGCAGGTAAGGAGGAAGAAGGCCAGCCGACATTAAAGGTCAACTTTGAAAAGCATCTCCTAGAATGTCTTTACCGGGTCAGTGAAGACTCACACCTACTTTATGTTTTCTCTAAGAAAGGGCAAACTGTGTATCTGTGTATTTGTGGTTGATGTCACAGGGATGCCAGTGGCAACAGAAATTGATTAAGTGCCACGCTATGGTTGGATGAGTGTCCCCCAAAGCTCTGTGTGCTAAAGGCTTGGTCCCAGGTAGTGTCATGGGGTGATGGTGGACCTCCGATGGTGGCCCCTAGTGGAAGGAAGGTCCTGTGTCACCAGGGGGTGCTCTTAACAGGACTGTGGGACTCTGGTCCCTTCCTCTCCCGCCCTACCACAGGGTGAGTGGTCCTGCTCCATCACACTCCCGCCCTACAGGACCAGGCTAGTCACAGATGGAGCCTCCAAACTGTGAGCCAAGTAGACCTTTCTCCTTCTGTTAATTACCTCAGGTATTTTGTTATAGCAACAGTAAGCTGACTAATACCAGAGCACAGGAGATGACATTTGGGGAAACTGTTAATTTTTTGTTTTAAAGAAAAACAATAGGCCAATATCTATTAAAATACTCCAACCATAGGATCAAAACTGAATATGATTAAAAGGTTTATCCTAAGCTAGCAGATAGCCAAAAAGAAAGACACATTTCCCTAAGAATCAGGATGAAAAGACTCAAGAGTCCCTCCTAGTCCTAGCTAATTAGATAGTTTGTGAAATTCATCATCCACCTACAACCTACATACTACTCACTTTCATTGCTGCTGCTTTGGTTTGGAGAAAACATGGCATTCAGCACTCACACTGTGACAGCACCTTAGGCCCTAAAAGTTCTTTCATGTGCACCATTTCATATGACCTTCATCGTGACCTGGTGAGGATGTCGCCTGCAGTTTGTGGTAAGGGGCTCTGAGTCTCAGAGGTACTGAAATAGTCACTCCGGCCTAAAGTTCTTTCATTCCTGTAATTTATGTTCTTTTCTTCTTACTGTAGTCATTGTAGCATGAACTGTGATGCACAGACCTTCATTTTCTAACAGTTCACCAATTTTTTCCATTTCTTGATGTGCATATGCCTGACACTGCCGTTACTCTTCTGTAGATTACTACATTGATCTTTGGCAGTTGGCTAAGCTGTAGGTAATGTTAGCTCCATTTTGAAGATGGAGAGACCGAGATCCACACTCCCAAACTCAATGCCACACAGCTGCACAGAGAAGCAGCTGGAACTGCACCCCAATTTGCCTGGCTGCTTAGTCCTCTCTTATAAACACCATGTTATATTACTATGCTCAGGAGGACCAAACTTAGAGGGTACAAGGTATGATTGAAAACTATGGTAAATGTTTAAATTTGAAAGATTTATTACAGTAAAAGACACATTGTCAAGAATTCCCCTCAAAACCCTGCCCTTCACTTTGAACACACTGATCTCATCCCTCCAGCCATGTTCTGAAGCAGCTCTGGAATCCTCTTTCCTACGTGGCTGCCTGCATGTCTTGAATCAATTCAAAACATTTACCTTTTATAGTCATTTTGACTTGGGGAAGAGCCAGAAGTCACACAGTGCTAGGTTCAGTGAATAAGGTGGAGGAGGGCTCACTGTAATATTTTACAAGCTGCCTTTCCACTGGATGGCCCTCAGCAGCATCATTCACCATATTTTTCATCAGACCTCCTAAAGATGCAAAAGAGGACTCCATAACTACTCAGAAAGTTTTGAGAATCAGGAGATAAGTGTGTTCAAAGTAACAGGGAGTGTTTTGAAGGAGATTAATGACAATGTGTCTCTTACTAGAATAAAGTTTCTAAATTTAAAGTTTCCTGTATATTTGAATTATACTTTGTTGGTAGCCAGCAGTGTATGTTTGAAGAGCTCTCCCTGTAGAACCATCTATCTATAGCAGTTTTTGCTATTAGAATTTTATTCCTTGTATTTAAAGTTCAGGTCCCAGTTTTTGAGGAATCTCCATAGCTATTCTCCTTCTTGGTATCTTCCCAAAAGAATTAAAAGCATCATACCACAGTGATTTATGCACACCCAGGTTTACAGCAGCTAAATCTTAGAAATAGACCAAATGCCCATCAACCAATGAATGCATAAAGAAGACATGGGGGAAATTTATACAATAGAGTACTACTATGCCATAAAAAGGATAAACTTGAGACATTTCTAGGTAAATGGATGCACCATGAAATCATACTCTTAGTGAAATAACTTAAACACAAATATTAAAATACCGCATAGTTTCTCTGGTCTGAGAAATCAACAGTGGAAACAAGAACCAAAATGAATATTGGGAAATAGGAAGAAAATGTTCCAATGGGAAGAACTGGGGAGGGGGACAAAAACCAGAAAAAAGGAAAAAATGGAAACAAGGCTTTTGAAAATAAGGAGGGGAAGAGGAGTTGAAACAAGGGGAGGGGAATGGGAAAAAATGAAAAATCAAGATATATCATGTACAGGTACAAACTCTCTACGATGAATGTGATCACTGTGTATCTCTAGAATGCACCAATAAAATTAATTAACAAAAATGTCTTTGGGGCCTTGGAGAAAGGCAGGTCTCACCAAGGGCCCCTGTGTTTTGAGATAGTCGCACACTTCACACCTTGGTGCAGGTAGTCTGCACAAACAACCCTTTAGACTAGAAGGGAGAGCCAAGAGGACATGAAGGGGGCTGCAAATGAGAAAAGTCTCCCACCAGGGTCTGGGTGGGAGATGGCCCAGGAGTGAGGTGCTGAGGAGCCTGGAGCAAGCTCCCGCCTTGAGTTTCACCCTCTGAAACCACCATCAGCTTCTCCCTTGCCTTTCTTCCCAACAAAGCCAGATGTGCAGACTCAATGCATATGGAAAAAGGAGGGCTCCTCAGTTTGAACTCTGGGAGTCAGGCTGGAGCCCCACTTTGCCCAGCTGCTCTCTCATGAGTGCCAGCCTGTGGAGCCCTGGACAGCCCCGGGCATGAGGAGGGCAGTTGTAGCAGCACCGACCCACACAGTGTCCGGCATGGAAAGGACACACAGGCCTGGGCTCATACAGCTGAACCGCACCCCAAGTGCAACTTCTCCTGTCCCAGCTCATGGCACTGCCTCCGCTCTGAAGCAATCACATTCAAGGGCTTGGGTCCCTTCCAGCTGTGCCCAGCGTTCTTTGAGAGGGAAATCAAGTGTCCTTAAATAATTTGACTTTTGCCTGGAGTCCACATTGTCAATGTCTAGACTGGGAAAATCCTTTGAGATCAGAGGGATTTGTGGGAGTGAATCCTGGGAGCAACCTGGACATGTGCTCAGATAAAACCAGAGTAAACTGGGAGCAAAAGTCATGAGGGCCAGGACTGTCCCTAGCAAAGGCTGCTACCACTTACGATAGATTGTCCCTGTGTCCTCTGCCCCGCCCGCTGGGACACACAACCACCCAAATATCCCATGTCCAGACAGAGGGCCCAGATTTCTCTAAAACAAATCGCCCCTTCTGTGCACCTCCTAAGCAGCAGTCTAGAGTGTGTCTTCAGTATGTCAAAAGGATTCATCTACACTAGTGATGGCGAACCTTCTAGAGCTCTCAATGATAGAAACAGCCCTCTGTGACACACGTTGTATAGGTTTGCCACCGATGATCTATGCCCTTAAAACTATCCCACAAGTTTTCAAAGATGAGAAAACCTAAACTCAGAGGTCCTAAGTGATTCAGCCGACAGCAGAGCTAGGATCTGAACAGGGCTCGGCACACTGTATGTTTCCATCCTTGTGGAGGGGCAGGTCGACCATGTGAGCGAGCCCCACTTTGCTTTCCATCCATCCACCATTCCCAGCCTTACAGCAGGAGGCTGGGGAAATGGACCTGTAGCTGGCTCCACACTGGGCTCTGTACTGCACACCAACGGTGTATTCCTCATGTTCCTCACCTGGCAAAAAGGACAACAATAGCACCACATGCCCGGCCGCTTTAAGGGTTAAATAATAATCAGAGCAGTCCCTGGAGCATAAGAAGACAGAAAGGGTTAGTTACTGTGGCAGTTACTATGAATGATGAAATTTTCATCCGAGTAGACCCTTGCTCTACCTCAAGACCCAGATGGCAGCCCAACCTCTTATATGTGTTTACTTACATTAATGTAAATTGTCTTCTATGTTTCTGAGGTATAGTAAGAATCACACTAATTTTGAAAGTTTGTGAGAAAGATAAAACCTGTGGACTTATATGTGATTGTTATTTCTTTTAAAATACCATGCACTGAAGGAGCAGATGAACTCACGACCATGATTTGTTTTTATTTTATCGATTCTATGACACATATTTGCATACTTTTACATTTCTGAAACTGGTGTTGGGACTCCAACACTTTCATTTCCTCCCATATGAACAGGAGTGATGTGATGTATCTCGTGGGGGTTCCTGAACTATGGCAAGCAATGCAGAAATGAGAATGATTGTGCCTACCACATTTCTTTGTGAAGAACATCATCTGGCTCCATCGATATCCATTTCCTCCTCCAGCTCTTCCTCTTCCACCCTGACATAATGTCCTTTATATCAAACTCACTCAGACATGACACAGAGTGTCTTAATTCCTTACGTGGCAGCTGGATGTCAGACCCTGGCCAAGCAATGCCTCCTTCGGGTCTCCTGATGATCCAGACAGGAGCAACCCACTCACCTCAGCTGATCATCAGAGACACCAGCTCTGAGGCATGCACAATCCTGCATGGCACAGTACTGCCCTGGATGCGTCATGGCATGCAACATGAGGTACTACAATCCTTCAGTCTGCATCTGTTTGTTCTAATGGAATGTATCAGGGTACTTGATATTTCATAGCTGTTCAATTAGTTTTCATCGAGAAAAAAGCAACTTATAAAGGTATCAAAACATTTCTTGAACTATCAGTAACCTACCCAGCCATAAATGGAACTTGATCTAATGTTAAGAGAGCAGAAGGGGAAGGAGTTATCCTGTTAATGCAGATATATTACCTCCTAGATGTAGGAAGTACCATACACTAAGAAAGAGAAAGGCTCATACTCAAAAGATTTTACTGTATCTCTACAAGAATTGCCTATGAAATTAAATATTTAAGCAAAATGTCTTATGCTACAATTGCACTAGGTATACCTATAATATGAAATTATGAATATTGCTGGTAAATTAGTCCATTGATCAGATGGCCACACATCCAATTAATGTAGTGTGAAGAGCTCAGCACTCTCGCTTCCTCAATTCTGTTCACCAAATGTTCTTCCTAGATGATCAGGCACTGCAAGCTCATCTTGCTAAGTCTAGTTACTTTTGCTCTGTCCATAAATTCACTCAGAGACCAAGATCCTGGCCTTGAAAGCAGCACCCTGGTTTATAATTAGTGGCGACTTCAGACTAAGTTCTAATTATGGTGCTCTTAAGTCCTTGGTGAAGAAAAAATTGCTGACTGATGAATTCTTTCCATGTTAAAACCATGAGACGGACAATCTAAAACTGATTTCACTTAGATTTGGCTGAAATTAGCTATGGATTTATGCTGTATTATGGTATGTTAATATCACCATCTGTTCTTTATGTGACATAGCTTTTAAAATATGTCCATGAATGTGCTCCTGGTTAATCTTAGTAATTAGAATCCTCAGACATGGGGAGAAGGGCTATTTTCCTCAGAAGATCATGATTCGAAGAAGTTACTTGACCTGACTAAGATCAGAGTCACCACATTGGCTTAGCAGCTCCACTCTGAAGTATACACTCAAGAGAACTGAAAACACAGGCACACACAAGAACCTGCCTGTGAGTACAGGAAGCAATACAAAGGTGCTCACAGCAGCAAGACTCATAACAGGTAAAAAGTGGAACTGACCCAAATACCATCAACCAATAAATGGATGGCAAAATGTGGTATTTCCATATAATTGAACATTATTCATCAATAAAAGCCATGCAGTACTGATTCATGCTGTAACATGGATGACTAAAAAAGGTATGCTAAAAATTAGTGTGCTAAGTGGAAATTAAAACCACAATGTACCATATATGTGTGATCCTATTTGTACGAAATGTCTAGAACTGGCCAATTTATAGAAACAGAAAATAGACTACAGGTTGCCAAGCCTGGAGAGAAAGGGAAAATGCAAAGTTATTGTTTATGAGTATAGGAGTTCTTTCTTTTTCTAACAGAAACACAATACTTCACATCCTCTATTATAAAATTCACACTTAAAGGTGTTCTACCCAGTGGTGGTCAGGTTTTTCACATAAGAATATGGTAATTCGTATGGTACCTATGCTGAATAGTGCCTGTTAGTCCCAGAAGACCATGGTCTGAAGACATTAGTTACATGGCTAAGGTCATGGAGTTAAATTCCAGTAGTCCTGACTTCTGAAAACACATTTCATTTTTTAAATAACCAAAGCTGTTCCTGACCTTCTGATATCTGTATGACATTTTAAAAAGTCTTTGGATCATTCTTTGGGACACTATTTTGGGAGTAACACTCCATTTTAGCTTCTATCTTCTCTTTTAGGATTATTACCCCAAACAATTTGTCCTTCTTTGAAAAAAGAAATACATAGAAGTCATCTAATGTTTCTGTCCAAATGTCATGTACTCATCACATATAAAAATGATAGAATATATGTTCTTCTCATGGGGAAAACAAACCATTAAAAAGAGTATGAAAACTAGGCCTTGACACAAGCTGCAGTAATTTTCCAAAGATTAACATTTTATATAATATTTATTGTTGACCATAATGAAAGAAAACTAAAAATCAGTAGCAATAAGATATCCAGAAACAACCACTCCTGTGATATATTGTGGGGTTTTTTGTTTGTTTTTTGGTACCGGAAATCGAACTCGGGACCTTGCTCTTACAAGGCAGGGGATGGAACCACTGAGCTAAATCCCCGGCCCCTCCTGTGATATTTTGAAATTAAAACATTTTTCTAAATAACACAAGTTAACAAAAATTATGAGAAAATAGAAATACTTTGAGTGATAATCTAAAATGATGTATCAAAATCAATAGGAAACAGATAAATCAGTGCTAAAGAGTCAATTTATAGCTTTAACTAATGAAAAAATTCATTCATCTAAGTATACCTTTAGAAGCTAGCAAAAGAGCAAATCAAAAACATAGAAAGTATAATCAAGAAAATAACAAAAATAAGAAATCAATAAAAACTGATAAATCTCAAGGAAAACTAAATAGCAAGAAACACAAATTACCAATATCAGAAATGAAAGAGAATTTATAACTACAAATTATATAGATATAAAAAAGCCAAGGAGAATATTGTACAATATGAATAAATCAATATGATGATAAGGTGCACCGATTCCTTGAGACCTATAAATTGTAAATACAGCAAGAATTTATCTAGATAGTTCTAGATCTAGATTCTAATTGTTGAGAGAATATATGGATATATACATAAATGAATACATGACATGATATGAACACACACTCCCATGAAGAAATCTTCAAGCAAATGTTTTACTAGAAAATTCTAGCAAACATTTAAGAAAAGGGTAAATGTATATGAGCTTGCAGAAAATGGGATGAAACATTGTCCAACTTGCTTATTTGACAATAAATCTATGATTCCAAAACACAGCAACAATATTACAACAGAAGAGAAAATCAGATTAACAAGCCTCAGGAAAATAGATGAAAAATCCTTAAAATATCAGCAAATAAAAGGTTGATATATCTTGATCAAATATGGTTTATTCTAGGAATGTAAGACTAAGTTAAATTTTGAAAAATCATTCCTGTAATTTAACATGTAAAAAAGAGAAAAGGGGGAAACAACATATAATTAGTTTTATATATGTAAAGAAAAAGTCATTTGACAAAATTTAACACCTATTCACTTCACAAAAACTTTCTTAGTAGGAAGAAAACATCCTCAATTTGAAAAATAAAAATCCATAAATTTATAACTAAGACCTTAAACTAAGATTATAATTAGTGGTATAATATTTTAATGCTTTTCTCTGGATAGGTATCTAGTCTAGTATATCCATTCTTTTCACTTACAGTCAACATTTAATTGGAGGATTTATGTAATTCAGTAAGTCAAGACAATGGAAAAAATGTTGAAAAGGAAAAAGTGCCTTTTCCCATAATCGATATGATTATTTATGAAATCTGTAGATTTAATGTGATTCCAATCAAAATACCAGCATCTTTGTTTTCCAGGACTTGGAAAGAATCTAAATAATTAAAACATCCTATAAAAATATCAAATTTGACATAGTTACACTATTTGATTTCAAAATTTATTAATAGTTGCAGTAATTGTGGTAATGATTTATAAGTGGAGAAAAACATCTCACTGGAATAAAAATAAACTGTGAACATGTGATCATTTTACTTTTTTCACAATGCCAGAAAAAATTCAACTAGGTAGAATAATAAATTCAACAGATGATCCTCCAGCAATCTGATAAACGGAAAGGAAAATAGCATATGCTACATATGAAGTTAATCTGACCTGGAATCAAACTGTACAGCTTCTAGTAGAAAAGTGTCATCATCCTACGGTACAGAATTTTTCTTTACAAATAAGCACTAAGTAAAAAAGAGAAAGTTAACTTGGAATTCATCAAAATTTGAGATGTCTTCTAAATTTTCAAGTTTGTCTCCAGGGTGAGCTACAGCGGCCCTGGGTCTCCCGTGGGTACTGACCGCAGCCAGCGCCGCGCCCCGGTCTACCCAGTGCAGGGCTCTGCTCAGCGGCCTTGGCCCGCTGCCTTCTCTGCCTCCCGCACCCCTCCGCACTCCCAGGCCTGCCCGTCCAAGCCCAAGTCACTCTTCACAGGGGATCACCTTCTTTGCAACACATTTAGAGCCGCAAAACACTTTATGTAGGTCCTGTGATATTCCAGAAGTCGCACCCTCCACGTCTAGAAAGCACAAACTCATTTAATCCTCTTCGCAGACTCTTACACTTGGCCCCTGAAACGCTCCTAGCCATGTTCTCACCTGGCTGGCCTCGCAGGACTCCAGACGTGTCCTTGTTCCGGAGTCAAAGGGCGAAGTTTAGATTTCAGTGGCTGCTTCACAGCACGGTGACGGCATCACCGCAGCGTGTGGAGGGACCCTGCCCCTCCCGGCCTGGCCCGGCACTGCACTTCACTCTACCCCGGTGGAAGCCAGCCACTCGATAGATAATGCAGCGTGGCGCTCGCTCACAGGAAAGTTTAAATGAGTTTCAGTCAGCAGAGCTGCGACTTCATCCTTCTCCTGTGTCACGTGGCGCTTTGAAAATAAATAAGAAACTATTTCAAAATGCCTAATAGCACATCTTTCCATTCTTCAGCAAAGACAGCTCATGCCATGTAATGATGGGTAAAGCATCGAGTTCCCTTCTCAAACATTTCTGGTACTTTTATTACAGAATACTAAATTATGCGTGTTTAAAACTGAAACTTGCTTGGTATCTGTCCCGATTTTACTTCAAAGAATATCTGGGAATAAATAATCACAAGAAATGCACTTTATCACTTGATCTATGCCAAGGAAAGGTGCATATAATTGAGAATAGGAGAGAGAATAGAAACTAGAAAGTAATGTAACATTTTGCTTCTATAATAACCAGAGATGTAAAAGCATACAATGTCTGGGGACCCAAGCCCCTTCTCAAAAGGGAAATAAACTCTCTACACTCCACACCAAGGCCCAGACATGTGCTTTCCCGGTCCCCAGCTCAGCCCAGACTCTTCCTGAGACCCTGGGGGCAGCTGCAGAGCAAAGGCCCAGGGGAAGCCGGGACTTCAGAGACCCTCATTCTCACTGGGGCCACGGTCTACCAATTTCCTAAAGCACCACACTTGTAAAAGAATATCCTCCAAGTAACCACTATGCCTGGGCTGAAGAATAATTTGGAAGAGAAATCCCCAGAAATGTACACATTCTCAAGGCCGTGGGTGGAGAGGGTCATGCATTCCAGCCTCCGTCAGAAGCAATGGTAAGGTAGCACATGCCACACAGATGCCTGAATCCCCTCCAAGAATAAATTACTCTCGTTTTAGCTTTTTGAGGGATCTCCAGACAGATTTCCAGCATTCTGCTATGTGAGAGATCCAAAGGGTAAATTAGGAGCAAATGGATGGTAGATGTTGGGAAGTAGGAAGAAAATGTTCAAGTGGGAAGAGGAACAGAGAAGGGGGAGAGGGAGAGGAAGAAAGAGAAAAGAGATTTCAAAAGAGAGAGAATAGAAGGAAACCAATAGAAACAACATAAATGGAGATGGGAAGAAGGATTGAAGAGAGGGGAGGGGAATGGGAAAAAAGAAGATACATCATGCACAGGTACAAATTCCCTATGACGAGTGTGACCATTACGTATGTCAAAAGTGTACCAATAAAATTACTTAAAAAAAATCAAATAACAACCCTGAGTTACTCATTCCTCCACCTCCAGGAGCACTGTGCTGGCTGCTGAGAGCTTGGAGCTGAGTCGCTCTCTGAGAACAGTCCGTGGCCTGGGATCATTCTCCCTGCTCTTGGGCAGCCCCATCCGGGGCTAATGCACATGGGGTTCAGGGCCAGGTCCCCTCGCTGTGACACAGGACCTCCCAACATCAGAGCCCTGTAGGGTTGGCTGAGACTTTTCCCGTGGAATTAGAAGCTCAGTGCCTGCATCTCCATTCATGGCTGTGAGTCCAAACAGGTATTTTATCTGTATAAGGGCTTAGTCATGGGGGGGGGGGGGCACAAGTTAGTGCAGCCATGCAATTGTGACCACATCCACGGGGTGGACTGCATGGGAAGGGGCCAGCACAGACAAGTCCTCCTGTACTGGAGAGGCCTGGGGGGAAGAACTGATTGATAATATTGAGCCTCTTGATGAAGTAGAAGAGGATAGCAAAGGTCTAACGATGACGGTGGTTAATTTAAGGGTAGATGTAAAGACAGCACCCCTCCAGGTCACCATGTACACAAACTCTCACCTCCTGCAGCAAATGCAGAAGGAGCTAAGCAGCGGGCCAGGGTTAATCAGAAGAGCGCCAGTCTCCAGAGAGTTTAAATCTCAGCTCAGGCAGGCTGGCTCTGCCATGCTGGGGCCTCCAGCAGGAAACATGGGACTGTGGGTCGTGGGACGAGACACCTGGGCTAACTAACTGGAAACCTTTGAGCCCTTTGCAACACACAAGTGGGCTTCTCCTCCCTCCTGGGGGACAGCATTCCACCCTTGTTCGAAGACAACGTAGAGGTCTCTTACTTCAAGGAAAATTTGTTCATTCACCATGAAGACCACCCCTGGGCCTCAGACCTACGGGAGGGTGAAGTCACGGCGCGATCCAGCTGATGAGTCCCAGGGCCGGCAGAGGAGGAAAGCGACTGGCTGTGTGAGAAGTGGTGGCATCTCACTGACGTGTTGCTACGTACAGCAGAAATGGGAAGAGGACTCATGGACTGGACTCTACCGGGGCTGGGTCATTTCAGAAAGTACACATTAAACAGAGGAGCATGTATTTTGCCATCTACAGGCACTGTTCAATTTAGAGAAGCTCAAAAACTAATGGATGGTAATCGGGGGACCTAGCACAGCCTCCCTAACGGGACTGCCATGGCCGATGGTGTGCTGCTGCTGAGCACCCAACACAGCATCTTCCGAGAAGGTCGCATGGCCACTTGGTAGTCATTGGCGATGGAGTTTCCCTTTCCCTCTCGGGCGCTTCCACCTGAGATGGCAGTGTCTTAGCAGTCATGGAGGTGCAGCGTGGGCTCCACCAGTCTGAGCGTAGAAGAGCCTGGAAGATCCCAGTGTGGCTAGAACACAGCGCGTGAAGGTCTCCATCTTACACACGATGCCCACAGCGTGGGTCCCATAACTCAGAGCCCAGTATATCCTCTGAGACTTGACTGTCACATACCATAGACAGTGCGGGGCTCTGGGGACCGAGGGCTGAAGGTGCCCATCATCACGTGTCCCGCTGGGAGAATTCGCACTTCCCACCCTCACAAGTTTGTTTCTGCGGTGACAGAAGATCTGGGTCCCAGAGGGAGACCACCTCTACCAGAAGACATAGTGACAATGCCAACCACTCTTAAGACATGGTTGCCACCCGGTCACCTTAGACAGATGGTGTCAGGAATGACCTCTGGTCATGAGAAGGATGCAGGGCTGAAATTACAGTGAAGACAAGGAGGGATCCATCTGGCACTGGAAAAGCCCGGTGGAAGCTCCTCAGAACTCTCCCCAGTTTGATTGTCCACAGACAAGAATGGCAAGATGACCAAAGTCCCAGGCTCTTTGAGGATCTTTCTGGGCCTCTCCATCGGGTAAGCTGCCTGGGTCAGTGGGGGTGCCGCCCACCTGTGCGTGAGGGGCTGCGTACCTAGAATCAGCGTGCTGAGTGCTGGCCTTGGGATCAGCTGAAAGCTCAAGCTCAAGTTCATTTCAACAGCCTTCTTCATGCAGGTTCTCTGGGAAAGTGAACTAGCCAGCACCTTGGCGGGCCGGTTTCAGACAGTGTGAACTTCAGGCCCAAGGCAACGGCCTTGGGTGCACAGGGGTGGGCGGTGGAAATTGAGGCGCTGTGCCACTGAGCCAGTCTCTGGGAACAGCTCTGAATAGAGCAGAGTTGCGGCTCCTGGACCGGCAGACACCAGTCCACAGCTTCCCTTCTTGCTCCTAAATCTGCCAAGTCATGTGACTCTGGAACTCCAAAATGTGTTCATTTGCATAGCACACGCTAAGTAGCAAGATGGTAATGGGTAGGGAAGACACTCCTAGGGTCCTCACATAGCATTTGCTTGCTCTGAGCCTGGACTTTACACCATGTAACCATGACAATGGTCCTCTGCACAATGCCCTGTCCTTGGTCTTGGAAAGAGGGCAGAACTTTGGCCAAGCCTGGGGGAGCAGCTTTCCCACACTTGCCTAAAAGTGACTGGTATGCACATCTGAAGAGAGGCTACAGAACTACCGAGCTATAACTTATTTGTTGCATTATACAGAAAATCTGAGAAATATAAAATGTACATATTCATGCCAGGGAAGTAATTTTAATCTAAACTTCCTACTTATCCACTTAATTATACCACTGGATAGATTAGATATAAATATGGTGAATATTTTGCTGCAAAGGCTTTGTGTTGATATATTATACAAAACTGAAGAATCCACTATCACTGGATCCTTATTATAAACTGCTTTTCCGAAGCAGATTCTCCATCTCCTGGCTGTTTCGACTGTGGAACCCACAGCATCTGATGGAGATCTCACCCAGCTGGTCTGAATCCTGGAGCTAAGAGCACCAAAATCCCTGGCCCTGAAATGCGAGGTTGTGACATAAATGTGGTTGCTAAACATGAACCCTCTTTGTGTGCCTCTCCTGTCCTAGTTATTGACTCCTCCCTCCCTCCAGGGCAGGACACATGACCTCTACAGCTCCTAGGGAAGAGTCTGGTGACGAGAGAGGTCAATAACTGATGGAGCCCAAATTATTCACTTTCCTGAGACATCAGAAAGTCTTTGAGAGAGGCAAAACATCAGCATGTGGAGGAGAAAAGGATTTTGCTTTTCCATCCAGGAGAACATCATGTCCTGGAAATCTTACCAAATAATAAAAAACATTGCTACATCTAACATACCTAGTTTATTTTCTAGTAGGAAAACTTGAATCCATCTAAACTGCAAAATGTAAAGGATAAAAAAATTTTATAATTTCTGGAAAGAAGTATGAGATAGAAAAGATATGCACATCTAGTACTGAAAACAAAAAGAAAAATCAAAATACTTTAAACTTCATCCTATAACACTTAGGCGTGACTCCAATATGACTTTTATACACAAATACAAATATAGCAACTGAAGTTGTCATCAAATTCCTCACCAGGGAGGGCAAGGCAAAAGGTTCCCTTAACTCTCGCTCTGCATTCAATCGCTCTAATGCTTGCTGAGTTCACTGGGAAGCTGCACAATTCTTTATCAGCAGCCTCTCCTTGACAGCTGACCCCCAGGACCGAGATGACACAGGGAAATGATCTGTACTTCTAGAATAATTAGAGTTCCATATAAGGGAATGAGACCCTGAAGAGATATGTTTTATAGGAAAATGAGGTTTTGTTTTTTTTAAAGAAAGAGCATTCACGGAGAGCTGGGTTGAGGTGAGGGGAGACCCTCCTGCTACCATGGCTGGCACCATCTACACAAGAAGGCTGGGGCTCAGGAGTCCTCCCCCGTGGGTCACCCCAGCCTCGCTTCCCACATGGTTGCAGAGATGTGAGCACACAGCGTCCCAGTCCCCTTCACCCAGCTCTCTGAGTCCCCTGCTGCCACAGTGCAGTCTCCAGCTGCAGGAGGGCAGGTGCCTCCTGTAGCTCCAGGAGCGCCTCTGCAAAGGAGCCACACGGTGGCCGTGCCGCTGTTTCCAAGAAAAGCTCAGCCATGCATTAGGCAAGTGTGTCCAGACTTTAAAATATACATGGGTATGCAAGGACTGTCTCAAGCATATTTAGCAGACTTTCCCAGAAAACGAAAAACTAGTTCTCTAGGGAATTGAATATTGATATTAGCTTGCTGATACTTTGGAGATCCATATGATGCATAAATTAAGAAACATTTGAACAGGGCCGGGGATTTAGCTCAGTGGTTCCACCGCCTGCTGGGCAAGCACAAGGTCCCGAGTTCCATCCCCAGCACCAAAAAACAACAACAACAAAAAACATTTGAACAGTAAGAAATAGTCCTCCCCCTGGGGTGTTTTTGTATCCAACATTTAAAAAAAAAAAAGGAGCAGCTTTTACCTGGTTCAATAAACAAAACACGAACATCTTAAATTTCCCGAGTAGAAAATCTATAGACGCAATGGCCAGTATGCGAAGCGCGAGGAATGACAGTTTCCATTTCAAGCCTCTGCTTGCGTGGTGTCTTTAGGAACTCTTCAGATTAATTTTTTTTTCTGTTTTTACCTTGAATTTCTCACTAGGCTATTGTTTCCAGCACAAACCAAGATTATCTAGATGTTTTTAAGTAATTAAACAATGCTCATTCATCAGATTTAGTTGACAGTTTCCCAAGATTGTAATTGAGGTTGCACCACCTTGTCTTCATTAATGAATGCAAACGGAGCCACAGAGGCAGATAGGAAATGTGGGCAGCAATCTGAGAGGAGATTCCAAAGTACTGAACAGCAGGCTGGTACTGCAGCTCTGCTCACCTGCAGGGCCTTACGGAAACCATGCATGGTGCCTTCCTCTTCTCTCCCAGGAGGCAGTGGGCCCTCATTGAAGAGCCATCTTCTGTACCCCCTGGGCCTGTATGGTGATCGTGCAGGGGAGGTCGGCAGTGCTGTGACTAGCACCTCATCAGTGATGCAAGAGGAGCATAACCAGCTAGAACACTGCCTTCGAACTGCTAAGTTTTTTATACAGGTTTGTAATACATAATGTTTACATTCCTTGTGGGGAGTTGATACATGCACATAACACATCTTAACTCTTATTTCATCCCCCCTTCCCTTTCCAGTTTGAGAACCATCTATCTCTACTTCTCATGATCTATCTTTTATTTGGCTCCTTGTTTATACTTTGGATTTCTTATATAAGAGAAACCATGCAATATTTAAACTTGTTGAGTCTGATTTATTTCACTTAACACTATGGTCTCAAGTTGCATCCATTTTGCTACAAATGACTCAAGTTTGTCCTTCTTTATGGTAGAGTTGTATTCCATTGTGTGCAACTACTACATTTTCTTCATCCATATATTGGTTGATGGACTTAGAGGCTGCTTCCAAGATTTAGCTGTTATCAATTGTGCTGTTGTAAATATGGGTGTATATGTATCACAGTAATATGATGTCTCTAACTCTTTTGGAAAGATATCTACAAGGAGACTAGCTGGGTTGAATGGGATTTCTAGTTTTAGTTTTTTTTGGAATCTCCATGCTGATTTCCATAATGGTTATACTAGTTTACATTCTCACCAACAAAACAGAAGGGTTCCTTTTTCCCTGAAGCCTCATCAAAATGTATTGTTTGAATTCTTTTTTAAATTTTAATTTATTGGTACATTTTAGGTATACAATAGAATGACATTCATCATTGAAAATTTGCACCTTTACATAATCTCTCTTGGTTCTTATTTTTCCCCCTTCCCCTGCCCTCCCTTCAACTCCCACACCCCTCCCTATCTACAAAGACTTTGTTTCCATTTTTTCATTTTCTCATATTAATTCCATTGCCTGCTTTCCTTTCCCCTACCCCTCCCACTTCCCCTTTGCCCCTTTTCTTCCTATTTCACATTATCTATTATACATTTAGTCCTTATTTACACTTTCAGTTTCTCACACCAGAGAAACTATTTGGTATTTACACGTGTCCTATTTATTTCACTTAAGAGTATCTCCTCAATGTGCATCCATTTAGCTATAAATGTCTCTAATTTCTCATTTTTTAAGGCTGAATAGTACTCCATTTTATTTTTTAAAAACCACATTTTCTTTATCCAGTCTCCAGTTGATGGGCATTTGGACTGCTTCCAAGTTGTAGCTATTACAAACTGTGCCACTATGAACACGCATAAACTTATATTGCTGTGGTATGATTCTTTTAATTCTTTGGGGAAGACATCCAGCAGGGGAATAGCTGGGTCAAATGGGACTTCTAGTTCTAGTTCTTTGAGGTATCTCCATACTGATTTCCACAGTGGTTGCACCAGTCTACACTCCCTCCAGCAGTGGAGCAGGGTTCCTCTTTCCCCACAGCCCCGCCAGCATTGATATTGGTTGATTTCATGATAGCAGCCATTCTTTCTGGGGTGAGGTGGAATCTCAGTGTTGTTTTCATTTGCATCTCTCGAATGACCAGTGATGTTGAACATTTTTTCATATGTTTATTTGCTATTTCTACTTCTTTGTCTGAAAAATGTCTGTTCATTTCAGATGCCCACTTTTGGACTGGGTCTTTCGATTTGGGAGGTCAGATTTTTTTAAGTTCTTTATAGATTCTAGATAGTAGACTTTTGTCTGAGGAACAGCAGGTGAAAATTTTTTCCCACATTGTGAGTTGCTTCTTCACACTGTTGGTGGTTTCTCTTGCTGTGCAGAAGTTTTTTAGTAAGAAGAGATCCCACTTATTGATTATTTGGGCTAGTTCACAGGCAACTGAGGTTTTGTTCATAAAATCTTTTCCTACACCAATGTATTTGAGAGTTCTACCTAACCTCTCTTCTAGCTGGTTCAGGATTTCTGTTTTAATATTTAGATCTTTAATCCATTTCAATTTTAGTTTAGTGCATGATGAGAGATATAGGTCTAATTTTAATCTTTGGCAAGTTAAAACCCAATTTTTCCAGCACCATTTATTAAAGAGGCTATCTTTCCTCCAATGAGGATGTTTGGCTCCTTTGTCGTCTGGAGCTGTTTCTGCATCCTCTAATCTGTTCCACTGGTCCCCAGGTCTATTTCTCCACCAGTACCATGCTGTTTTATCACAGTAGCTTTGTAGTATAGTTTCAGGTTGAGGGTTGTGATATCCCCTGCCATGTCTCTGTTGCCTACAAATGCTTTTGCTATTCTGGGTCTCTTCTTGTTCCAAATGAATTTTTAGATTGTTTCCTCAAGGTCCATGAAGTATGCTGGTGTAATTTCAATTGGGATTGCATTGAATGTATATAGCAGTTTTGGCAGTATGGTCATTTTCACCATGTTGATCCTTCCTACCCAGGAGCAGGGGATGTCATTCCATTTTCTGATATAATCTTCAATCTCTCTTTTCAGAGTGCAATAGTTTTCAGAGAAGAGGACTTTGATTTCTTTTGTTAGATTGATTCCTAGGTATTTCAGTTTTTTTGAATGCTATTGTGAAAGGAATTATTTGCCCTATTTCTCTCTCAGTCTGTCATTCATGTAGAGGAAAGCTATTGATTTTTGTGTTGACCTTGTATCCAGCTACTTTACTGAATTTGGTTATTAAGTTTAGAAAACTTTTGGTGGAGTTCTTAGGGTCTTGCACATAGAGTATCATGTCATCTGCAAATAATGACAATTTGACTTCTTCATTTCTATCTTTATTCCTTTTATTTCTCTTGTCTAATTGATGTGGCTAATGTTTCCAAAACTATATTGAACAGGAGTGGTGATAGTGGACATCCTAGTCTTGTTCCTGATTTTGGTGTGAAGGATTTCAGTTTTTAACCATTTACTATGACATTGGCTGTTGGTTTTTCATAGATGGCTTCTATCAGTTTGAGGTAGAGACCATCTATTCCAATTTTTTCTAAGGTTTTTATCATAAATACATGTTGGATTTTGTCAAATGCTTTTTCTGTATCTATTGAGATGATCATATGGTTGTTGTCCTTGGCTCTATTGATATAGTGTATTACATTGATTGATTTGTGTATGTTGAACCATCCCTGCATCCCTGGGATGAATCCCACTTGGTCAAAGTGTATGATCTTCTTGATGATCTTCTGCATTCTATTTGCGAGTATCTTATGAACAATTTTTGCATCTATGTTCATTAGTGAGATTGGCCTATAGTTCTCTTTTTTGGTTGTGTCTTTCTCTGCTTTGGGGTTCAAGGTGATGCTTGCTTTCAGGAACGAATTCGGGAGTATTGCTTCCCTTTCAATTTCATTGAAGAATTTAAACTGTAGTGGCAATAGTTCCTCCCAAATGTCTCGTAGAATTCAGCAGTGAAGCTATCAGGACCCAGCCTTTTCTTAGTTGGTAAGTTTTTAATTATGTTTTCAATTTCACTGATTGATATTGGGTCATTTAGAATTTTTAGTTTTTCATTCAACTTTGGAAATTCATATGTATCTAGGAATCTGTCCATTTCTTTTGTGTTTTCCATCTTATTAGCTTATGGGATCTCGAAGTAGGTATTGATGATCCTCTGGATTTCTGCTAGGTCCATTGTAATTTCATCCTTTTCATTCCTAATTGTATGGATTTGGACCTTTTCTTTCCTTTTACTGATGAGGTTGGCTAAGGGTTTGTCAATTTTGTTTATTCTTTTGAAGAACCAATTCTTGGCTTCATTGATTTTTTTGTATCGTTCTCTTAGTTTCCATTGCATTGATTTCTGCTCTGATTTTTATAATTTCTTCCCTTGTATGAGCTCTGGGGTTTGTCCTGCTCTTCTTTTTCTAGAAGCTTAAGGTTCAGGATCAGGTTGTTTAATTGGGCTCACTCTCTGTTCCTAATTAAGTATTCACTGCTATGAATTTCCATCATAGAACTGCTTTCATTGTGTCCCATAGATTCTGATATGTTGTATTGTCATTGTTATTTAATTGTAGGAACTGATTTTTTAAATTTCCTCTGTGACCCACTGATTATTCAGAAGTGTGTTGTTCAATTTCCATGTGTTTATGTAATTTTCG
>NW_004624731.1:7060591-7099715 GCF_000247695.1 Heterocephalus glaber
CTTTTGGCACAATCTCTGCTGTTACCTGAGAAATTATTTCTGATTTCATTTTTCCCAGATCCTCTTTTGTTGCCAGTTCAGGGAGTCCAGGTGGTTGATATCAGAGTGTTCCATCTCGTTTCCCTTTGGGGTTGCTGTAGGTGATCTGCAAGTCTGTTTTTGAGGCTTTTTTACATGTCTTCTCATTTTTGACAGGGACGGGGTGCTTCTGGCATCCACACAGCTCACCTCTTCTGCACTGGTAGTGGTGGTACATCAGCCCAGAAGCCTCATACTCTGCCTATTTTATTTCTTGATGGTGGATGATGGCTATTCTCTTTGGAGTAAGGTGGAATCTCAGTGTTGCTGTAATTTGCATTTCTCTAATGGCCAGCAATGTTGAACATTCTTTCGTGGCAATTTGTATTCCCTCTGAGAAATGACTATTTACTTTAGTTGTTCATTTTTTTGATTGAGTCTTTTAGTTTGGAAGGCTTAATTCTTTGAACTCAAAAGCTTTTAAATACACTAGTGGTATGGAGAAATCACCTCTTTAATCATTCACCCAACAAATATTTATAGCAACCTGAGGGCCTTGTGGGCTGGCTGGGACTGGGGGCCACATGTGAACAAAATAAGAAATCTACCCATTGTAAGATCAGCATGAATAGAGAATTATTTAAAGAAGCAAATCAGTAAACAATACAATTTTTCTTCCATCCATAAATGATTCTTTGATGCCTACTCCATGAAATTCAGACCTACCAGCAGCCCCACTCCTCACATGTATTCTCTTTGCTTCTTTGCTTGGGTAGAAGTACTTTCATTTCCTCCTCATCACATGGCAATTGCAACACAGAATCTTATAATTCACCTCTCCCTGGTTCCTGCTTCCCTCCTCCCTCAACAGATAGAAGAGCTTTGGAAGGTGGGTCTCCTTTTTATTCATCTTCACATCTGTATTAGTCATGGTCCCATTCCTGGAACAAAATACCCAACACCTATAACTTAAAGGAGGAGAGGTTTATTTGGCTCATGGTTTTTGAGGGTTCAGTCCATGGCATGCCAGCTCCAAGGCAGAAACAGCATGGTGGAAGGCTATGGAGGAGGACAGCTGCTCACCGTGTGGCAGCCAGGAAGCAGCGAGAGCAGAGAATCCAGGTCACACTCTCATGACCACTTCCAACCAGGCTCTGCCTCCTAACAGGAGTCAGCCATGAAATCAGCCATGGATGAATCCCATGATCCAATCACCTTCAAAACCCCACACTGAGAACACATGAGACTTCAGGGGACATGTGAGTTCTAAACCACAACATTCCTTCCAGAGGACCTATCAAAGTACCCAAATCTTAAGTAACAACGAAAATAACCTCCTGTGAACCCCACTAACAACAACTTTATTTCCTTTTGCCCTATGAGCACTTCCTGTCTAGAATATTCTCTCTGGCCAAGGAGCATAATATAGGCCAGTGATGGCGAACCTTATAGAGCTTTCAATGTGGCACATGTGCTGTAGGTTTGCCGCCACTGATATAGGTCATTCACCCTCTTATTTAAGTTATCAAGAAAAGCTCATTTAAGCATTATGTTTACTATTGTCAGACTTATTTTGTATCTTATTGTCTAAGATATCTTATATACTTATATCTGCCATCTTGTATTCTATTAGTACCATTTAAATCAACTAGGACAGTTTTTCACCTGTACCTAATATATGTAAGGATTCTACAAGCTTTCCAGCAAGGGAAGCAATGGCTCCAACCTGCAATCAAGATCCACCCCAACATCTAGTGACCAACAGAGGAGAAGGCAGGGATGGATGGCCCTGGAAAGGAGGCCAGATGGTGTGAGGGAATGGTGTTGGGAAAGCCAACTACTCAGAGAGCTGCACAGGAGTCTCAAGGCAACCTCCGGTCTCCTGCTGATGCTGCTCACCACTCTGGAATGAACCAAGACTCCAAGTGTGGGATAAACAGTCTAATGAAGACAGAAGCAGTGGCTCAAGGGGCCAGAGTCCCACTCCTCAACCAGAAAGGCACAGATGTGGCCCTAGATGGCCTGAGGCACACAGAACATGTAAATGCGGTCAGCACCATGCACTGGGACCCTGCAGTGACGATTTGTGGTGACTTTCTCCTTCATCCCCACCTTCTTCCACCATCAACTGCTGAGTGTGCCTGACCACAGGTAACTTAGCAGTAACCTAAGCAACCTGTCATTAGGACAAACTGGCTACTACTTAGGAACATGATAAATCAGCTGTTCTTCAGCTCTGTTTCCTTTTGGTAAAATGCTGGTTTTAAACTGCTTCTCTGTCCAAAATGATGAATTTTGAATAACCACAATCTCTTCTCTACATTTTTAATGATGTGCTGAAACCCATGTGTGTGAACTGAGGATAGAATACATCCCTCAGTGCTGATCATCAACCCATACTGGAGTTACCTCACTTTCTGGGGGACCATTCTACTACATCCCAAACCAAACAACAGAGAACGTCATTACCCAGCCAGGCCTCAACATCAACATTGCGTGAAGAACCCCAATTTATCCAAAGTATCTGCTTGCCAATGTTAAATCAGAACGTGTTAACTCAAAAACCAACTATGCTAACCATAACTGAGCATTTTATAAAAGGCACTAAGGCTCTAAATTCTTGGGAATTTTCCAGGCTGCCATAATAATCACATAATAACATTGTGCAGCACTGCAGACAAAAGGTGTCAAGTTTTAATTTAACTAATTTAATGATAGCATTCTCACCTATAAATATGTATTATATTCATCTTTCAGCTAAAGCTGCTGACACAGATTAGTCAATAGTCCCCTGGTGTTTGAATTCCTGATAAATAGAAGTCTACCACTTTTCTCCATTAGATTTCAAGTTGTCATTATCACTGATTTTCACAGACATACAGTAACAAATTTCTTTGCATTGATTTTTGGTTCGTTTTCAGCTGGTATTAAGCAATGAAGTAAATTATTGGGAATTTTAGGTAACTGAACTAAGAGAAAAATGAGAATACATAGATTAACTGAGAAACAAGTGAAAAACAGACAAGCAGAAAGTGTACTTCAACAAGGACTGTCTTGCTGTAGAATTTAGTCCAATACTTTTTCTCCAACTAGTGACAGGATCATATGGCTTTTTCCTTTCCTCTGTTTAAATGATGACTTTTGGGGGTGGATCTTCCAATGCTGAACCAACACTGCCATCCCTATAACAAAACCACTTTCTACATCCTGCCAGATCTGACTTCTAATAGTTTGTTTTGTTAAACAAATTTCTATCTCTGTTCATACTTTTTTCTTCTATTATCTTTATCCAGTTTTAGGATTAGCACAATGTTGAGTTCCTAAAATGAGGGGAGAAGTGTTCCTTCTTTTTTCTGCTTTAATTGTTTGATATAATTTATCAGTTAAAATGTTTATGAGCCTGCTGTTGTCATATAGGTAGGTTTTCAAGCTAGGAATATACTTTCTTTAATAGGTGCTATTCAAATTTTATATTTCCTCCAGAGTTAGTTTCATTAATTTGTCTTCCAAGGTACTTCTTAGAAGTTGTCAAATTTATTTCAAAAAGATTTTTGAAATATGCTTTCTATATCCTTTTAAATTCTGTAAAATCTGTGGTAATGTCTCCTAGATCTTAATATTGTAACTTTAAAAATGTATAACTGATATTGTATAACAGGAAGAAAAGGTCTAAAGGAGCAGGGGAAGTGGGAGGGGTAGGGGAAATGAAAGAAGGGAAAGGAAAAAAGGGAAAGAAAAAATATGAGAAGAGGAAAAAAAAATGGAAACAAGGTCTTTGCAAATAGGGAAGGGTGGAGGGGGTGAAGGGAGGGCAGGGGCAGGGGAAAAAAATAAGAACCAAGATACTCACATATGTAAAGGTACAAGATCCCAATGATGAATGTAACTGTATTTTATACTGAAAATGTACCAATAAACTTAATGGGGGGGGGAACAAGGACTGTCTTGGTACACTGTAACTTTAAAAAACCATTTCTAGTGATTTTATAATTCTAATTAAATTTGGAATTTGTGTCACATCTTGTGGACTTTTCAAATGTCTGCATTCTAAGAAATGTCTTCTCATTCTGATAGGAAATGCTTTCCTTTCAGAAAACAATAATCAGCAAAGAATACCTTGCAAGTAGGGCCTCAATTCCAGACAACTGGAGCAATTCCAAGAGACATTCTCCAAGACTTCTGCTGCCAAGTGCCCTAGCAGGTCCTGGGAACTTAGAAATTCACAGGAAAAGTGGACAAAGCTGCTGTTTCTCTCAGCAGATCTAGGGCTGACCAGAGTCCATCCCTCCCTGTTCACATCCTCCCCTTTCAAGCTCAGAGAAGGAATTCAAGGCTCACTTTGCCCCCACTCCTCATTTGCCATTGAGAAATTTCCCTCCATTGTGAAACACCGCAGGTGAGCACACTTCTCTGTAATCACACACATTGCCTCCCGTTTTGAACTGGACATATACCCTGGGATGTCTTCCAGAAAGCTGGAACAAGCCATTGGGAGTCCCTGGATTTCTTTCCATAACTGCGGCTGCTGCTGATTCCATTGGGAGGTGGACGCCATAAAACAGGAGCCCCAGTGCTGGACAGTACTCCTGGGACCTGTTGAATGTGCTGCGAAGGAAAAGCAAGCAGGAGAGGGCTTGGCTATAGTTCAGACTGTCAGCCGCAGCCACATGGGAAGACTAGGTCAGAGGAGGTGAGGAAGGCTGTGGGGCAAACGTTGTTACTGCAAAAGCCAAACGGAAAAAATGTGCTCGGTCTCCAAACCCCCGTCAAGAAGTGTGAGGGGTGGGGCCTGGGCTGTGACAGTGGCAGGGCTCGGGCTGACAGGCAGGCAGGCAGCTGCCTCATCATTAGCGCCCACTTCCCACCTCACTTCCCATTTCCAGGCTGCTGGTCATGGGCTGAGTGGATGCTGGCCGCAGCCACTGGGCGCCTCCCGAAGTCTGGAGCTCTGCACAGGGAGAATAAATCAGGGCCGCTGGTCAGACTGTAATCTCTCTGCTTGTACCCAGGAGTATTTTGTACTGATAGATTCGTTACGAACCCACACGAGCTGTACTGTATAAAATCATCAAGATTTGCTGCTATAACACTGTGGAAAGCACACATAAGCGTTATTGGGATTTCAGGGCACTTGATTCCATCAAATATTGTCTGTTTGAAGCTATTGCAATTTGTCCTGAATGTAGTTTCTGAGGTCAGCACTATCCTGGGACTAGCTTTTCTTCTGATTTTCATGTTTTTCTCTCTTCTTGTCCTATTCATCTATCAGACTCTTTCCCTTACAATGTTTTCCTCTAATAACTGATGAAATTACAGAATGCAAAATTAAATACGAAACCAAACACATTACCGAGCAAGCATCTTCTATGCACAGATGATGAATATGAACATAACTACAATTAATGAACGTAGCCAGCATGCACCAAACACGCACAGCGTATTATTTCATTATTTCATTAAGTCCCCATGGAATGTCTGTGAGGCAGAGATCTTTACAGTGTCATTTCCTGGTTGAGAATTAAGAGGTAGAAAATCAAAAGAACTGGCTGCTGTGTGCATAGATGCCGTGCTTAATAGCTAGGACTATTTTTTTTTAAGTGACACACAGCAATAAATGTTTAAACTGAAGGTTAAATTCCACAGAAGGAATTTCCCGAGAAACCACATGAAGCATTAGTAAACAAATTGGGCAAATCATTCAGTGCCATGGAATTGTACAGCACGTCAGCACTAGAACCTGCAGAGGCCTGTGTAAAGGGGGCAGAGCCTGGATGAGAGAACAGAGGGAAATGCAACTGGAAAGGCAGCCTGGAACCCAGCCATCAAAGGTACTTCTTGCCACACCAGGGATTTGACACTTTGTTTTATACACAATGTGATGCCCATGAAAGTTCCTGAGAGGAAGTGACATGCACAGTGATGTTTTAGGACAATGAGTCTGTTGGCAGCCCCACTACTGAGGCCCAGAGGAGAGGTTCGGAGCAGGGAGAACCTTTGGAAGAATTGAGCAGTATCCTACGGACTCAAACCAGGGGGCAGTAGGAAGAGAGAGGGAGGCAAGGCTGAGGACCACATCAACGAGAAACAAGAGGTGGTGGCAGTGGTGTCATGAGGGCCAGGAGGAGCATAGGCCAGGGAGCCCCCCGAGAACAGAGCCTGAGAGAAGCAGGGATCAGAGGAGGTGCTGTGTGGGGAGCCAGGTGGGTGGGAATCCCCTCTTCGAGGGGACCCAGGTCACTGGTGAGCATGAGGTCCCCAGGACAAAGAGGAGACAGATGGCAGCAAGAGCCCTGCCAGGGGGCCTCAGGGCTAAAGGAGGGAGACAGCAGTTACAGCATGCAGTTGTTGTGTTTATTTCTTAAGCACCACATTTCTTTTATTATTTTTAAAAACTACACCTTTCACCTACTCTCCGATAACAGTGACACCTTACTAGGACTAGGCACAAACTTCTCTTCCTATAGGTTACTTTCTAAGAAGCAATGAATTACGTTTTTATTTTATATCTAAAATTGTCCATATAGTTTACCTCCTGCCAATTAATAGCCTATGAAATTGAAAGGAAACCAGAGTTTCTCTTAGGTTCTGGACCTTCCTGGTTAAGTTTGGCCCTGGGGCCTTTGGTGCCTGAACCTTATCTTAGTCACCTCTTCCCATCGAGTGTGCCTAGCTGGGGAGGGAACAGCAGAGAGGGAGAAGAGGCAACCCCAAGGCTGGGGGAGCAGATATGAGGGTTTTTTTAAAGGCACTGTTCTCCGGGTGACTGTAAAATGTGAGCATCTAGGTGCTCTAATGCCAGCTGTTTATTAGTCAATGTCTACCAGAGCTGTGGCAAATACTTTAGGACTATGCATACAGAGCCTTCTACAAAATACCGCTGACCTCTGTTCCTACAGGTTCTGCGTCATGGATTCAACCAACTGCAGATCGAAAGCGTTTTAAAAATTCACCTGAAAAAACTGAACTGGACATATGCTTTCTTCTCATCATTATTCACCAAGTCCTCCAGCATAGCCACTGTCTGCATAGCATGTACAGTGTCAGGAATTACTGGAGACCCAGAGATGATTTAATGCACACAGGAGGGTGAGCAGAGATTAGAGGAAAATGCTACATCTGTTTATACAGATTTCCACATCTGTGAGTAACCCTGGAGCGCACCCCTTGGACACAGAGACTGACTGTGCGACGCTAAATGGAATATCTCGAAGCCAGGACTTTGCCGAGCTGTAGGAAGGAAAACTGGTTGAGAAATTTTCCACTCAGCTCCCTGAGCTCAGTCATTCCTGTGTTTACCAGGAAAGCCAGTGTCATCCACACAGGCCCTGCCTCTGGAAGCATCAGAACCAAGCAACCCAACCACACTGCAGATGGGGTCACCCCGTGGGCTCTGCAGAGCACAGGCTGTGTCGGACCATGGGTCAAGATCTGGAAGCAGTCTTCACAGGCGTCCGGTCAGACTCACAGCCAGGAAAGCCCAGGCTCTCAAAGGCAAATCTTGGCCCAGGTTACCCAGCCAGTGGGGCCTGGGCCAGGATTTATAAATGTCTGTGTTTTCTCCAGGTAGAAAAAAGCACTGGCCTCCTTCTGGAGCATGAGCATCAGTTCTCCAGGCTTACCTCACTTGCAACTTTCACGGAAGGCTTCTCAGGGGTAAACAGCAGGTTTTCAACCACAGCCACTTAAGAACACATCCCTGCTCCTCCTGCCACTCCAAATCCCGGCCTGCCTGGCACCAGCCTCGGGCCACAGGAAGTCAGCTGTCAAACAGAACCAGCCCTGCCCACAATCCAACAGCTATTCCTTCTTTTCCTTCTTTTTCCTCCCTCTCAATATTTCCTTCTCTCCTGCTCTGCCTTCCTGCCTGCCTCCCCAGCCTCCCTCCCTGTCGTGGCTGGAAAAGCTACTTCTACAGTATGCTATTTCCAGGTATAAAACACGGGAAGCAAAATGTTTTCCTGCAAAACACTTTCTCTATCAAAAAGACATGCTGCACCCAGACTCTCAGCTGCCAGACTGCCTGGAAACAAAGTGCATTCACCCTGCAGGTAGGGTGTGAGCCCCTACAGACGGGCTGCTGCTAGGAGACGGCAGCAGGTGGGGCCAGTCTCAGGGGACAAGGAAACATCGGAAAGGGAAACCTAACTTTCACAATCGCCTTTTAACAATGCCTTGAAAGCCCTGCTCATATTTACAGTCCTGAGTTTGTCTTGCTAGCCAGCATTTATTTCTACAAAATATTTTTCTAATTTCCTGTGTAGGAGGAGCAATATAAAACTGTCTCCTACATCGAAACTACAGTTACTGCCGTATGCTCAGTCTAAGGCACACACCAGAGCCAGCACAGGCAGGAGACAGAAGCAGGCATGCCTCTTGGCTCGCAACCGTTGCCATATGAAGGAGAGTAATTCTTGAGGCTTCCTGTCTCTTGTCCTCCGAGGACTTTGCTGTAGGTGAACCACTTGCTTCTGCCTCCCTAACTACGTCTTAGAAGGCAGCAGGCACTGCTGTGGGCTCCATCATCTCTGTGGAGATCACAGACCCATGGGGCTCAGTCTTCTTGTGCTCAAAAGCTTAGGCCGAGAGGGCTATTGATAAATCCTTTCTCCTCGTGAGCCAGAAAGGAATCAGAGCCTTGCAATTCAAGCACAGACAACTTAAGATCCAGAAATGATTTGCAACAACAACAATAATAAAGAGATGCAAATTTAATTCTTTGAATGTCCACTTGCTGCTTTAGTGACATTTTTCTAAATGCGCATTACTAAGTACATTGAGATGGGTATGAACTAGAGCACAGTTAGATGGCAGTTATCTAGCTGTAAGGTATATTTTAGAAACAGATTTGGCATGCATTTAAAATTCCTAAAATTTGTGGATGAAAAGAAGAATGCTTTTCTCAGCTGGTGAGGCAATTCCAGTATGTTCAGAACTTCTGGAGAAGTCCTAGCATAGGACAGGAATGGGGTGGAGAAGGCACCACAGAAGCTGGCTGTGCTGACCTCTCAGTAGGGCCTCCAGAGCCTGCATACATCTTGGGGTCACATTAACTGAGGAATCCACAGAAGTGGAAGTGGGGGGACGGGAAAAGACTGTCACCACAAGAGTGAACCAATGTTCAAAGCAGAGGATGTCCCAAGCAGGCAAGACATCCAAGCATGGCTCCCCGACCCTGCCACCACCCACACACACCTACTCGGTGTCAGTTGTCTTTGCAAAGGGGATCACTGTGCTCTCACCCGTCCCCAGGGGGCTCCTGCGTCCATCGGAGGAGTGACAGGGTCCAGGAAGGAACTCGGCATACCTTGCTGGTAGAGCACATGAAAGGGACTTCTCTAGGATTTCCTAACATGTTCACCTCAAATTTCACCTGGGCACTGATTCCCCTGAGCGGGGGTGGTGGTGATGGACAGAAGTTTCCAAAGCTCCGATGAAGTCTAACAACAAGTGACTGAGTGCCCTGTGTCTGAATCTCTTTTCCATCCTCAGCTCTAAGTCACCGATTCCCCTGGAATGACTTTCACGACAAAATTGCATGGCAGTCTGAAAAGACAACTTTGAAAGTTTGAAAAGGCAACCTTCATTTGTAAATGAGAGCTTCAAACAGTATTTGAGATGATCTTGCATGTGTTAGTTTCAGAAATGAGCACAGAAGGATCCTGTAAAGCGAGTGTCGCATCATTGCTGGCCTCACGACCTCTTCCTCCATGGGAGAAGAAATGTACCTGCCCCTCCCTGCTGCTGAATACTGAGGTGACACTTCGGCCGGCCAGCTCCTGTCATTTTATGGCCTCAAGAATCGCTCAATTACTTACCCTGTTTAGATACTATTATTATGGCAAAAATGGGATTTGGAAGCTACTGATTACATCATTTTGTTGCAGATCCAATTCGTGCTCCAGGTCCCCACCACTTGGCAAAACCAGGCTTTGGATTTGAGGAGCAGGGTGGGAGTTTAGTTCACACTACCCAAGCGATGAATCCCAGGGACTCCTATTCCACTTGGCCTCTGACATTCCAAGAGACCAGGACCAACAAAAACAAAAAGCCAGGATCCTAGAGCATCAACCCTAGATCTCTGGCTAATGAAACACTAAAACTCTAGACAACATTTTGTGTGCACAAAACATGATGAACTTTTTTATCCTCTTGTTTCTCCCCTCAAAAGAAGCTCATTTAACTTACACACATGCACCTACAATTTATTGCCAGTTTTACTCACTTTATGAAAATAAAAGCTTGAAGAGCAAATAATAGTAATGATAGTCTTTTTTGAAAAAGCATCACATTTCTTATAAATTCCAAAATGATCTAAATGTACAGTCTTAACTTTTTAATGAAATGCAGAGTATTTTTAAAACTCATCTTCCTGTGTGTCACCCAGCCCTCTCATTTTTCTCTCTGGAAGCCTGAGAAGGAAAACTGAGTTTAAGCTTTGTCATCTCAGCCTCGATGCTCAAGCAGCGGGATTACTATTGTTGCTGCTCTGTCATTCTCATTATTATCCAAGGGTATTGGTGATGTAACTGCAGAAGTTGGAGCCCCTCATGCTCCGAGATGAGGGGTGCTTTCTAGCTGCTGCATCAGCACCACACAACAGTTGCACCCCAGAACCAGCACCCAAGGTAAGCAATCCTCTCTCTGGAAAGTAAACCTGCGGCTCTCCAGCCTAGGACTAATCAAGAGCTGGACAGGCAAAACACAGTGAAGCTGGGTCGCTTCAGGCTGGATGCCGAGCTAGAAAACATTTGGGCGACAGGATGCCAGTCTGGTCTGTGACATCTTGGCTTTTAACCCTTTCCTGGAAGCCCTCAACTTTTCTTCTCTGTTTGCCTCTGATTTTTCCCTCCAAAGCTCAAGGGATCAGGGAGCACCCAGCCAGACCGGCCCTGCACAGCCCTACGCAGATATCACCTGAAAGTTGCCGGAAACTAAAGCTAGCTTCCCTCAGTATGCGTTCAGAATGAAACAATGACTGGGAAGACAGGATCTCAATGCAATCCCACACATCAGAAACCCAGGAGGGGCAGCGCTTACAGATGCATCCTTGTACTCCAAGAGCCCCAGGCTGGGAAGCTAAGTGTGAATGAAAAGAATCAAGACAGACAGACACAAACCACACAACCACACGCAGAGGAGGCAGCGCGGCAGGGACAGACTTACCTGAGGGATTCTCCTTTAAAGGCAGCCTTGCAGGCAGAGGGTCACCCTCCCTCCTCTGGAGCCTGTGTTCTCCTTTTAGGAACACTGCTCCCTGGCTTGCTTGCTCACTGGCAATTGTGTCTCCAGCTTCCTCCCTTTATTCAGCCACAGGCAGCAGGAGCAGGGGCTGCGTCAGGCTCCAGTGCTGCGGGGCGCCCTCTGGTCTGCAGCCCGCCAGCCCTGTCTTGTCAGCCGCTGCTCCCCCCGGGAGCCGCCGCAAGGATCTCACAACTTGTCTGCCGGCACCCGACTGCCTTCCGCTCCCGTCTCCTTGCCAAATTCCTCGGCGAGCTCATTGCTCACCCCTGCTCTAAGAAAGCAAAATGGGCTCTCTCCCTCCTCACCGCGGCAGGCGCATCGCAGTGGAGCTGAGGGGCCGGCGGGCGCTGCTGGAACTTCAGCCGGGCTGGGAATGCAGCACAGATGCCCGGGCTCCCTCTGCTGCGCGCTGCTGGCCACAGCCCACATCCGAGGCGCTCTGCGGCCCTGCCAGGTGTGGTCGTCACCCACGCACTGACGGCCCTCGGTGTGGGCACAGCACCTGTCTCCCCTCGTCACGGGAGGGTGACCTGGGAGGCCTCAGATAGCCACCCTGCCAGCGGCATCACAGAACAGCAAGGATGATGATTAAATTAGCCACAGTGTTTAATAATCACCGCTTTAAATGGAGTTGGCTGTGCGCGGGATCATGGAAGGCACCCAGCACAGTGCCGCTCCCGACTAGACCCCGGAAGCAGTGGACAGGACCCTTTCTGGACGAAGGAGACAGGATATGCATCTCACCCAGTGACAGCGGCTGCTTATTTAGTGGTTATGGAAAGCCATTGGAAGGTGATTCCTCGACATTTCCAATTAGAAGGGCATACACATATCAGAGCAGGAAATGCTGGAACAGGGATGTGAAGATTTCCTTCACACTTGGGAATGAGCTCTTCCTTGAGGTTGGCATTTTAAGGCAATAGCTACTGTTTGAATGGGCTTGCTTGCTTCCTTAGTTTTGCTGAGTAGAGGAGATGGGGGAGTAACAGCTCCTACTTTCCATCAATTAAGCATTCTCAATCCTCTAAGCCTCCTGTTGAAACAAATATAAAAAGTACTGAATCTTAAAATAGAGCCTTAAAAAAGCTCAAGACCTAGAATAATTTGTAGGCTTTAAGCTGCATCTGGTCTCCTGGCTTAGTTCTGTTATTTTCCTTGCTTTGTGGAAAATAGAAGGATGTTTTCAAGCCTGAGAAGCAGGCAATGAGCAGCTGAGATTAAACAGGATAAGAAGCCTGCAATCAGACTTGCAGGGCAGCACATGGAGGCTGAGTGTGTTCTGCTCACTTTGGAATCAACTCTGCTCTCCCATGGACATTTAACACAAAAAAGCTGCCAGTAAAATGAATAGCTATGCCCAAGAGAGCAATTTTGGCAGAAATTGTGGCAAAACATATTACATGTGTAAAACCTACCATACACGACAACCAATAAATAACTTCTCCATAATTTACAGAAAACTGTCCCAATTTGACAAAATGCACATGCCAGGTTCTGGCAGCTGAGCCCCTGCAACTGTCAGCCTAGCCTTAGCTCACTGCACCTTGCTCCCCAACCTGCTGTGTCACGGGGCCTTAATGGACCCTGCAGCTGCTGAGGCCTAAGGCCCTGCACTGGGGACCACAGAGCAGCAGGCACGGTGCTCTGTGAGAGCCTAAGAACAAAGCCCCGGAAATCTGGTCAGATCTCCAAGAAAGTCATGGGGCAGCACTCAGCTTTCTACATAGGAAAATTCAGAGACAAAGCATTGTTTTGAAGCAGTTCTTCAATCCATAAAGGAAGGACATAAGGACACACATGCAAGGACTTCTCTCTCCTGGATATGCATTAACTGGAACAGACACCTAAGCTGTCTTCAGCCCAGAGCCCTCAGCGCCTAGCCTAGCAATGCGCAGCAGTCCTCAGCAGACTGGGACATGTGCTGTGGTTTAAATGTTTAACCTACAGAGGAAACAGGAGCAAGAGCATCCTGGCCAAGAGTGGTCTACATGCGCATGTGGTCCAGCAGAGGGAGATGTGGTGGTCTCGCTCTTCTCCAATGCTTTCATAAAGGAAAGCATGCAGAAGGGGTGACCAAAAGGGATGCATGGGTGCACCCGGGACCCACTGCTCAGCTCCATGGAGCAGGATGCTGGCCAGATGTTTCAAGGGGGGAATTGTTTACATCGCTGAACGTGGTAGGACTCATGCATCTGAGGAACGCTAGCTGCTAACAAATGTGCCACTGTGGATAGCGACAGAGCTTTCCGACCGCACTGACACCCACATCCCCCACAACATCCCTGGCTCTCGCTGGGCAGTTCCATGGCTGAGTGGCTGACGAGGATGCCGTGCCATACAATGGTAAGTGGGATGGCAAGCAGAGATCCGCACATTCTCAATCACTTGCATTCCATTTCTGCAAGGAGCTTCTCAAATAAACACTCAGATTGTGACTAGAAAAGAGTCACTTTCACTTACTCACTCGCCACCCGGCAGGTAGGTGCCCCAACCTTGATGGGTGGATGGATTGATGTAGTAAGAAGATCATTTGTTCTCAGAGCCTTCAGCAGGGAAGCCAGGAGGACTCAAACCTCCTCCGGGTTCCATCCACTTCCCTAGCCCAACAAAGAGTCCAGCTGCACCATTTGCCTCCTTTTAGGTATGGGCCCTGTCATTCATCATTTTTTATTACTTGTAAAACTTGACCAAACCATAAAGAGAAGACAATTCCGATAGAATTCTGTAACTTCCTGTGTCCCTGGATTTAAATAGCAGAGGAATGTTTGGAAAAGCATAAATCAAACCTGTGTGCATTGAACCATATTTTCAGCTTTCCAGCAGTCTTTAACCTTTATTTGGGGAAACTACTAAGCAATCACAAGAACTCACTATTTAAAAACAGAACAAACAAACACAAAAACAGACACATGTTTTTGGCCAGTCATTGGCTTTCTGTATCCAATGGACCTGAATTAGCCAAACTGATCAACTGTCAAAACCACTGAGAACAAAATTATACTATGTCCAACACAGCAAGCTGGCGTGTCGAGCTCTATATACGTGAGTAATATGTAGGGAACAAATATTTGGGAATAAACAGTCTTATGCAATTTGGAAAGATTTGCTTAATAAAGGTTGCATGATTGCAATCTAGACATTAAGATTCTTTCTGAAATTAAAGGTTTCCATTAAATTGTGGGTTGCTTCAAGATTGTAGCTGTGGGCAGCACTGAGTGCATAACTGCAGCCACGAGGTCATGCAAGGATGGCCATCTCCTCTTTGCTGTCATGGGCTGGGTCTGCTCGTTCTGCGGGAAGGCAGCAGCCGGGTCCTAGGGATGCAGGCAGCCTGAGAGCAAGCCCACTGGGAGGGCACTAGGCTCCTGTCACAATGACCTCAGCCCCACAGCCATGCACACTCCAAAGCCGCTCTGTGAACACTGAGGTGCACAGAGACACCCCAGGGGGTGCACCCGGAACCCCAAGGCGGGAGCTCCCAACCGACCCAGGGATGTCAGCCAACAGGAGCTGGGAGATGATGAATGTCCATTGTTTAAAAAAACACAACTTTGAAATTTCCAAAAGAGGAATTAAATTGGATATTATTTCACTTTGGGGTTTCAAGTACCCATGTTTTAAGAGGTAAAATTCTAGGCCCCCAAGTTCAGTCCCAAGATAGCGCCGCTGGACTTCCTTCTTTGTCATGTGAGCCCCTCCTGCAGTCTTAGCTTTGTGCATCTCCATGTAGCGCTGGTGTCCCATCAAGGGTATCAGCTCCAATCTGCCTGCAGTTCCTTGCTATGAGCCCCTGGAGGGCAGACACCAGGGTTCATTCATACTCGAATCACCAATGCCAGGCCAAAGGCCAGGGTCCTCAGAGGTGGTTGGAATTGAGCGACAGTGCACTTAGGAAAGCAGAGTCGATAATGCTGGAACAAGATGCCTCTCTGGAGTAGACAGTTCTGTTCTTTTTGCAGGTCCAGTGGGACCCTCAGTTCTCACCAGCTGCCTACAAACCTGTGTGAACAAAGGTCCGTACTACATATTTCAACAGCAGGGAGTCAGTCACAGTAATACCTAGAGTTCTGATCCTTGTAAGTGTCCTTACATTATTTTCTTGGTGCTTATCTTTAAAACGCGTAAGGTGCTATTGTGATATTGTTATTGTCCCCACACCACAGCTGTAAAATAGACTCAGAAAGGCTGCCTGCCTGATCCCACAGAACCAGGAAACCTTGGAGACCAGATTAAAAATCAGACATTAAACTTCTATTTCAAAACTGGCTCCACAGTGAGACTGACATTATGATATATGGCACAATTTGGTAAGTTTTCTTAAAACATTAATAGTTAAAGGGAGAGAAATTATTCAAGAAGACATTCGTAGGCTATTTCTGCATGGGTAATGATCATTAGACATTGGTAATGATTATTGGATGAAGGCTGCTGGGGACGACAGCGCCTACCCATTTGGTCTGCTGTTTATTTATGACACCCTTTTGTAAGATTAGTCAGAGCTGTATTCCAGCAAATCATCAGATTAAGATATTTTAAGAGAGGCTCTAGAGTTTTTAAAACACAACATTTGAACAGGAGTGACTTTTTTTAAAAGTCAGTTTTCTTATTCTTTGACTCTGTTAATTCAGAGAGCTCTAAGTGAACCAGCCCAGACCCAGTCATGGTGCGGTCTCCGATTTCTGCTCAGGCAAGCTTGCCTTTCTGACAGTGGCCAAGTTCCGTGACCTCCCTAGGCTTGGTTACTTTAAGCTTATGTAAAAATAATTCTTACTTCTGTGCTTGCTTTGAATCCAGCAGGACAGCTCTGTGAGGGAACACATGATGGACCTGTACGCAGTACATTCTGCAACATTAGCCCGTAGTTAACATATCGTTGCACTTTTTCCCAAAGATCATTGTCAGTATTATCTATTACTAACCTGCCTTCTATTCATAACGATGGCATTTTCAGAGAAGGACATTTTTAAATTTAATACAAATAATTTTTAGACTATCCAATGGCCTGTCTTTGATTTGGGGCTTTCTACCAGTGAAAACGTTCATGTAACTTCCTGGGGCTCAGTGTCCTGGGTCTATGTGTGGTGCGCACAGTCTGTGTGTGTGTGTGTGATTGTGTGGATGTGCTTGTGAAAGTATGTGCATTGCCTTACTTATTCTACATGGATTTCTAAATGCAAATTTTAATTTGATTTGACTAAGTGAAAGCTATAATCTCAATGGTTTTATATTTGCTCACTAAGTGTCTGTGCTGATTATCGGCTTGATAATAAAGTTCTAAATAAATAATAAACAGGCAGCAATTTGGAACCCTGTATAAATCCTTGCAATGTTTTAAACACTCTGCATGCAAAACAAAACAAAATTAGTGTGCTCTTTTCCAGTTTGCCGGTCACCAGCTTTTAATTTGTGCTATAAAGCTCAGAAAGATAGGAAACTTAGAGCCTCTCCTAGACTCAAATTCACACAGGAGGGAGACTGGCTTTTTTCCCAGTGAGACCCAAGAAGAGGGGCTTCCTTCTGGGGCCTGGGCTCGGACTCCCTCCTCCGCCCAAGGTGCTTCCTCGATGCTCTTCATGCCCGGCTTCCTGGAGCTTCGGCAGCTGCAGCTGTGACTCTGAGCTCCTGGCGGGAGTTTCACTGAGAACACTGAGACTCTGCAGCGTCACGGTGTCCTGCACCTCAGCTCAGTCCCCTGCCTCCCCAGGGCCCTTCTCACCCTGAGCAGTGGCGAGCAGAAGACTTCCGATGGCAGCACCCACAGGGAAGCCATGAACTTGACTTTAAAGCTCGGTCGGAGCCATTCTCACTCTGCACCCAGGAGCTGCCTGGGCTGAGACTCTGCCTGTCCCCTAAGTCACCCTCTGGGAGGCTGGGCCGCTGGACTCCAGGCTCCAAAGCCCTGAGAACAACCAGTTTCTCCCGGACGCTCTCCATGCAGCAGGAAGGAAGTGCATGTTCAGTCCAGGCCCCGTCGTCTTTAGTTTCTCCCAGTTGCACGCGTGACACTGCCTGCCCTGGGCCGTGGAGTAGGGAGTCTGGTAACCAGACAGTGCCCTCAGGTGGCTTCTGGGAGACCAGAGCACTCGGGAGGTCACTGAGGCTTCCCAGCAGGAAAGGACAGGGTCCGGACCATCACCTGTATTCAGAACGAATGTCCACAGCCCCAGGCTGGACCAGTTATTGGCTGGAGAGTCGGGTCAGGCAGGACTGGAAACTGCCCAGGGGAAGGGACGTGTCCGCGTCCTCAGGGGCTGGACTACAGCTCTCCGAGTCGGTTTCTAGATCGGTGACAAAGTCCTGTCACATGTCCAGAGCCCCCAGAGCAGCAGAGCTCACATTCAGCCAGGAAAGCAGTGCCCGCTGCTGTTTGCCAGTTCCCGGTGTGCTGCAGGCAGTGCTGACCCAGACAGAGTGGCCTGGGCCCAACGGTGCCCCCGGCATGTGAGAGTCTCGGGGACGGACACAAAAGGGCTGCATCAGAGGGGTGGTGCTCAGTGGTACACTTTCCTCAGAAACCACAAAACCAAGCTCAACCCATTTTGGCTTGTGCCAAACAGAGTTATTTGTAGCCAGGAACAGTGACTACTTTGTTAAGGCAAAAGAGCTCAGTAGGATTCATGCTTCTCATTTGCTTCCTGGCCCACCTCAAGCCACACATGAACTTGGTTTCTCCCCTCCTTTCTCTAGTACTAGAGACTGAATCCAGGGCCTTCACACTGAGCTACAGCTACAGCGCCAGCCCTTTTCATTTTAACTTTGAGGCAGGGTCCTGCTAAGTCGCTAAGTTGCCCAGGCTGGGCTGAACTTGGGACCTTCCTGGCTCAGCCTCCCAGAGTGCTGGGATGACAGGAGCGCATCACTGTTCCCTGCTATGAGCTGTCTTTAACATGCACCTTGAAACCATAACGGGAAGAGAAATAAATCAGACACACAAGCCTAAATATCACATGACTTCTCCTACACGAGAAAACCAAACTATAAATAAAGAGCAAAATAAAAGATCAATGACAGGAGGTAGGGAGGCAGACCTTTCTCAGATGGGAAGAGGTTCAAGAGATGAAGGGAGCGGGGAGAAAAGAGGATGAGAAAAGGAGTGTGACGTACATGGGCCAACTCCACACAGGGACGTATGCATCGTGCACTGCCGACATGGACGGTAAAATGACAAAAATAGTTCAAGGAAACATCTCTTAACACTAGGTTAGGATTGCACAACACATAACCACAGTTGACAAATGAAAGCCGCCAATGCGCTACCCCTGCATAGCTCTGGTGGGGCTGATCTGTACAGCGTTTGTGTCTGGAAAGCTAATTCTATAACAAAATAAGGACCAGAACGAGAATACAGCCAAATCCCTCACAAAGTTATACAAGGCAAGAAAGTGAGCAAATGAAATGCAATAACCTCTCTCCAGAAAATGAAGACAAAAGCTCACAAAACAGATTTTAAAACTAGTATTTCAAATAGAAGTTAGAAACTTGATAAAATTTAAAAGACAGCACAGTCAGAATTAGGGAGCCCAGAAAGAAGGTGCTTGAATTCAGAAAAGAATTTAAGCAAAAGTATTTCAGAGAGGAGAGATTGCATATAGAGTTTGTAAACACAACTGTTACCACTTCCGCAGCAGTATAACCAAAATGAGTAAAATGCTTAAATAAAAATATGTAAAATTAATTTATGGCAAAGTGATAACTGTGGAAGCTAAGCAAAGCAAAACTACCATACATATCATTGGAACACTCCCAAAGAAAATATAGAAAGAATCTTCAATTCAAAGGAAGTTTACTGAAATTTACAACAAAAAAAATTTCAAAATGTGTTGATATTTTCCCGAATGCCACAATGACTGGGAAAATCAGTCCACGAAGACCACCACCAGCAGGGCAGATGACAGTAAATGGTGTGGACATTCAGACTTGCATGAAAAAGTATCAGCAGATTTTTTTGGACAAGTTTTATATCAGGAAGCATTGGAGTTATAGATGTAAGCAAAGAAAACGTGAGTCATAAATCTGATGGCAAGCCAAGGTTGAGGGTAGGGCACAGCCTGGTCGGAACACACGCAAGCTAAGGCATGTCATTCCTGCTCCCCTCCTGAAGAAGAGAACTCCCCTTACCAGCCTAGAGGGGGACGCGCTGCCTTGTCAAAACTGGCCGTGCCGAGGAGCGGCAGCACTTAACCCCATGCCAAAGCCATGCGCCTTCTCAGCCCCGCCACAAGACAGTCCGGCCCAGAGAGCCAAGTTGCATCAAGCGGTAGACACAACTACTGATTTATAGAAAGTCTGAGGCATACAGGTCTGTGAACTACGCTGCAGGATCGGTCCAGGAAGGGCCGGAAAGGGGAGCTCTATCAAACAAGCAACCCTACAAGTTTCTTCAAATAAATTTCAGAAAAAAGCAGAGTATAAGACAGAAAGTGAAACCCAGAGATAAAAATGTACTTCAAAGGCTAATAAATACACAGATATTATCTGGGTTGTGATTAGAAGGGAGTGAAAGACTTCCTTTTTTGAGATCATTAGAAATTTAAACATGCAAATGGTTAGCCAATGCTTAGAGAATCATTGCTAATTATAGAGTAATTGTGCAGAAGATTGTGTTAAAGAGTTGACCTGTTTTGAAGAAGTACACTAAAGAACTGATAGAGAAATGATATACTTGTGATTTGCCGAGGGGAGAGAAGCGGGTACGCATAGATGCCTGGTCACAAGTTGACAGTCCCTGAAAGCTGACAGACGTGTGGGAGCTGCTGATAATAATCTGCCTACTTTTCCTATGTTTAAAATTTTACGGTTGAAGTCATCTTATGACTAATGATCACGCTGTGAAGGAATCACTTTACTTTGTAATGCACCAAATATTTCTAGACCCTGATGAATGACGGTTATCCGGGCTTATTAGCATACTCGGAGGAGGAGAAGGCACACACTCTCTCAGTGCTGTGGTCCCGCACAGCTGGCTTCCTACCCGAAGGGTGTGTGGTAGGGCAGCAGAGACCAAGGCCAGCACGGCTACCCAGCAACTCTATCCCAAACAATTAAAAAAGGTCCGCAACCATTTCTAAATCCTGATGAGACTCAGCAAGTTCTCAAAGACAAATCCCCATGACAACAACCACGTTATGACAGCTACACTGTCAATGACAACGCACCTGTTGCACTGAGGAAGCAGTCTCTCCCAAGGTGTTCCCTTCACCAAAATCCTGGAAACTCAGCACCATCTCGGCACACAGTGTGCGTGTGATCCTGCCTGGCGGGATGCTTCGGGCCGTGCTGGGGACCCATGGCGCTGAGGCTGCGTCAGGGCCTCCCTCTGAGTGCTTGTAGCTCGTCCTCTGCCTGTCACATCTCCATTGATTCTAGCCCTAGCTGAGCTGCTATGACTTGAGTTAGAAAAAGAGCCCAGCGCTTCACATGTCATCTTTAATAATGGCAGTGAAGTCCATGCTTAATGCAATAAATTTCTGCCTCAGACAAGCCGTGAGGCCTGCTTTATTTAAATGTGGACCTAAAACATTCAGAATCATACCTGGTCATCACCAGAAGTTGTTTTAGCTTACTGAGATGCATTGCCCAACCCTGGAGTATAGAGAAATATGAGCTACTCGGTAATTATTTGGAAAAATACCATGTACCTACTTTCCATAGATACCCACAGGGATAGCTCTGTGCAAAGGGCTGTAAAATGTAATGTGCAGGCTTGGTGTCTACTTGCCCAAGTAGTCAGGGTTTCGGGAGCAAGATCAGGCACACTGAGTCTTCTAATGAGGGCAGGAGCGTCGGAGCGAAGTGATCAATGTGCTTGCAAACCTTTATCCAGCGGTCTGCCTGTCGGACGAGGGAGGCGGGAGGTGCTTCTCCGCTCGGCGGCCCTGACTTCTCCTCCTGAGGTCACAGCCTCCTTGGCCTGCCAGGCCCCGCTGCCCTGCCTCCCCGCTGCCCTGCCTCCCCGCTGTGGGTGAGCAATGAGTAGAGCTGACCCCAGTCCCGCCCGGCAGGACGTGGTACTGCCAGATGCATGCAGGCGGCCTCCCTGTCCTGACACACAGGCTTTGCCGAGAGTCGCCTTCCTGGGTACAAATCACCCCGCCTGTTCTTTCTTTCCTCAGCTGCAACACTCGATTCCCTGACAGGTTTTTAGTGGCATCGGGTCCGTGAACCGGGAACTTTGGCCTGGCCCAGGCCCCATGGCCTCACCTGACTGCCACGGCCGTGGCGGAGCCCAGAGGAGCCTTCCCACGGGGCTGTGGCCGAGCTGCACTGTCCCCGAGCCCCCCCCCCCCCGAAGGATCCACCACCCCAAGCAGCACACGCAGTGCACCCCGCCTGGCTGCCAGGAAACTGAAGCTCAGGGAGACCTTGGCTTCGGGCTCGCAGCTCCAGGGTCCAGGACCCAGGCGGGCGGGACTTCACTGAGATTCGGCGCCTCGCGTGGAGTCCAGCTCTTTCCCTGAAGCTGAAACGTTTTATTTTCCTACTGCAAACAGCAGAAGCCTGAGTGTAATATTGGTAGCTGTGACGGCAGCAATGAAGGTCTTCTCATAGCAGCAGAAATATAATAATTTTAATTTAAAACCTTTTAAAATGAGGTCCTCCTCTGCGTCACTGAGAGTGCACGCACTCAGGGTAGCGTGGGTCCCCCTCTTGGGCTGGTGTGAGCCTTTCTCCCGGCTAAAGCCTGCCCCCTGCTGGCGTTTCTGATTTCTGCTTTGGAATGAAATCCTGTCACTGCGAGGCGGGCTGGGCCTGAAGACGTCAGGTGAAGTAAGACTCACGCTAGAATCTGCAGAACTTGGTCTTGGCACTGGAGAGCAGGACAGTGGCGAGCAGAGGCTGAGAGGCGAGGTGAGTCACAGGCGACGACACCACAGTTAAAATAAGGTCGAGTGTATTGGCAGCGTGGGGACCACTACAGCAAAGGGCGGGGTATCGGATTCTTGAAAAAAGCCAAGAGGGGGTGTTAGTGATCTTTTAACAAAACTACAACCATGTGAGGTGCTGCATCTGCTACTTAGGTGTAGCCCTTCCACACCATGTGTACAGTCACCCTGGGAATCTGGTATCCCCGAGAGCTGTTGCTTTCTGGAATCCCACAGATATCAAAATCTAAGGACGCTCAAGCCTGAAATTAAAGGGGTGGCGTGTCAGGCTTCTGTGTACACCCACCGTCTCTGGGTTGGGTACAACCCACCCTCGGATGCAAATGCTATGTAAGAAGCAGGTGCTTCCCTGTACCACTGAATCATTCCAAGGGGAAGGATGAGAACCAGAGCGTGCTCCTTTGGTAAGAGGCAGGGCTTTGTCCTGGATGCCTGTGATCTGCAGCTGGCTGCATTCAGGCTTGTGGATCCAAGTACTGTGAAACATCCCATTGTGTGTGACACACACATGCGATTTCATCTGTCAAATAAATAAAGAAGCGAGCAGTGTCTTGGAGCCAGAGCCCTACTGCAGGGCCAATAAAACACAGCCCGCCTTCTGTAGTTTAGTAAGCCAGCTTTCTAATCTCTGCAAGACAATGTGGAATTTTTAGAAAGTGATAGAATGTCATGAATCCATTCTAATTTCTTTGGTGAGGACATCCCTGGCTATCCTTGATTTCTAAGGAGCAGGAATTTTATCAGGTACTGAAGCTGACAGAGGGGCTCTTATTAGTGATTCCCTTTGGATGGCTCTGAGCCACTGTGGAGAAGGCTGACATCCTGCCCGAGGAAGGAACCAATTAGAGCAAAGCCTCACCTCTGCTCGAGCCCTTAGCAACTGCCCCCTGTCATCCTCTCTTCTCTCTAATGACAGAGGACTCTTCCAGCCAGGCACCTGCTGGGCAGCACAGAGAGGACGGTCAGGATCAGACTGGCCAGGTCTGTCCAGGCCACGAGACAGGTGAGGCCAGGCCCCTGGCAAAGGGAGTCAGATTTCCAGCTGGCCATGCAGTCACCTCAAGCTCTGCTAAACATACACTTGAAATAATCTCAATAGGCTTGAAAGAAACCATAACTTTACAATGAGATAGTGAATACAAGGAATATTAATTTACTCAGATTGCCAGGATTTTAAGTAGAAATGTACAAAAACGTATAGCAAAATAGCATCTTTCCATCACTGCTGTCTTTTCTGGTCCTCATATAATGACTCATCTATCTGTCTGATAACCTTTAAAGTTGTTAGAGTGGAAAAATAACATGACTTAAGCCAGTAAAATGCCTAGCATTGTCAACACCAAAATTTACAGAAGACACAGCAGGGATTATTGGTTTCGTCAATGTCAGAGATAAAAATATTGCAAACAATCTCACTGTAACAAGTTTTAATGTTTTAAGTTACTCGAAGAAGATAAAGAAGGGCTCATGTCTCTGAGGAAACATAACTCATTAATTTAGCAACTTCTAAAGTCTGATAATATAAGCAGAAGGGAAGGAATGAAAAAAGCATTAAAGATGAAAACAGAGAGTAAATGACCCATTGGTATGCGGTTTGTAACGTGAATCCTTGATGCTGAGGCATCTGGACCTGGGTCCTGCCGTTATAGGAAGTACCTGGTCAGTGAATCAGCTCAGGTGTATGGCAGAGAGGAAAGCAGTTGCAAGGTTTCCAGGGAGGCCTGTTTTGCTATAGCAGCAAAGATAAAAGCACCTCATATGCTGGGTACCTTCCATGCATTACTGATTTAATATACTCTCAGAAACCTCAGTTTCCTCTAGTTTGTTCTTAGGAAAATGAGGGCTCAGAGCTGTCACATAGTACAAAATCAGGAACTGAGCAGTTTCTAAACTCTCGAGCACCCAGTGCTGCCCTTTCTGGTTCTCCCAGGCTTTGGTGCCTGGAGCACCATGGTGACCATGTACACCTTCAGCCTTCATATCTCAGCATTTCTCAGACACAAGATCAGTCCCCCCCAGCCGCTGGAGCCCTCTTTGCAGCAGGGCAGGTTTGGGGATGGTAACCAATTCAGACAGAAGGCTGCCCGTGCTGGGTCCTCAGGAGGAAGATGGTGCATGAGCCTCTGGAGATTCAAAGCAGGACCTGGACAGAGCAGAGGGCCCCGCAGCCCTGCCTGGAGGTCCAGAGCTGTTGGGAATCCGCCTCGGGCCTTGGGCTGCAGCATGACCCCAAGAACACAGAGCAGGAGGATGGGGCACCTGCAGGAGCAGGCAGTTATTCAAAAGGTAAGTTTGCTGTCTGTGCATTTTAGGTAAAGGAATGCACGAATGAGCATAGGCACAGACACACACAGAGCGAACAACTTTTAACGTTTTGTAATTTTATAATTTATCCATTACCCATGAGTTCTCTACAATACCTGCATCCTAGTTTTGCCTGTTACAGAATGTCTAAGATTAGGGAAGACTTATGGGGAAGGTAACTCAGCACATGCAAAGCTGGGGAAAGGTGACCAGAGAGAATGAGAGCATCCGTCTCCTGTGACTGGACAGGAGACTCAGGCCAAGCAGAACCCAACCTGAAAGACTGGCTATAAGAAGGTCACGCCGGCCAAATCATGCTCCTCCCTCCAGCATCACCTGCTTTGGGATCTGGGTTGTCAGTGGTTGGTTGCTATGGTAACAGTGATGGTGTCATTTCCAGACCACTTCCTTCACACTGTGTCAACACATGTTCAGCAATTCCAAAGAAAAGTGGTGTTTTCGTCAGTTTGTGTGTCCATTCCAGAACATGACTCTTGGGTCCCTTATGTCAAAAGCCTCCCATTAAAAGTTTAAACATTGAACAAGACTAAGAGTGGAAATTGTCTCAAAGAGTAGGCACGCTCTGGTTCCCTTCCTGTGACCCTGTAAGGCCCAGGCGACCAAGGAAGGAGACATGGTTGGCCCTGTCACATGAGTCCTCCGGGACCCTGCAGATTCTCCCCACAGCCTTCTGAGGCAGCAGGAGCCCCTCTGCACAGCTGAGGTGTCCTGGACATGCCTCCTTCCTGCCCAGGGCCCATGGCAAAGGGGACCCTGACTCAGGTCTGGTTCCAGAGGAAACCAGCACTGGAAATGCACGGAATGGGAAGACAGTGCACCACCGGAACCCAAGCGCCCCAGGGTCTGCAGGGCACAGATTTCAGAGTGAGCCCATAGTTCTCTTTAAATATAAACTGTAATTTAAGAGAGAGAGAGAGAGAGAGAGAGAGAGAGAGAGAGAGAGAGAGAGAGAGATAATGCCAAGGGAGATCCAAACGCTGCTTTGTGGCCACCTTGCTGCACTTATTAAAATGTCACATTTTTTCTTTTCTAAAATGCAATTTGCACGGAATTGCTTCTTCGATGTAGTCTTAGTAGCCCAGACGCCGCAGTGAAGGCCATAGGAAAGTGTGGATGGACACGCACTCCATGGAAACCTGGCCTTGAAACGCACCGCGCTTCTCAGGCAGCGTCCACCTCACGCTGACTTCGCGCTTCACCTTGAGGCCTGCGTCTGTTTCTGTTGTAAGGAGGCATTGCCATGGAGCCACCGTCAGGGAACGCTGAGAAGAGCCGTTCAACCGAGTCACGACGTCATTCCCGGAGCCCAGAGCCCGAGTGAGGGAAGCATGTGGAGCCAGGTCGGGTGGACGGCATTGGCCGCCAGCAGGAACCAAGCAGGGTGAGAAGCGAGGAGAGGCCAGAGTGGGCATCCTCGCGATCCCAGAAGGATTTCACCGTGGGAGGCTGGGACGACCCCAGGCAAGTCAGGGGCCGTGTTTGCGCCTCGTGCGGAGGTGCCGGAAGCTACGCCTTCTCACATGTCTCACAGAGAGCCCGGCAGCTGCGGATCGGCAGTAGTGGGAGCCGTGTCCATTGCTCTCCGACACGACACGGGCGGCAAGGAAGGAGGAGGAAGAGGGAACTCAGCGAGCGGTCTCGGGCCGGCCGAGGGCACCTGGAGCGTGGCAGGGGGAGCGGAGAGGGGCTGCGGGGCGCTCGCTCGTCTGCAGCTGGCTGGGGAAGACTGCTGATCCCGGAAGCTTGGCCCGCACCCCACCCGAAGAAAGACTGCTAGGCCGGGAGGAAGGAGGACGAGGACGGTGATGCTGCCCGGTCCTGCTCTCCCCGAGGTGGTTGGAAGGAGGGGTGAGGTAAGTGCCAGGCTCCGCCGCTCCAGTCAGGGACCTGAGACCGAGGTGTAATCCCGAGCCATGGCTGGCTTCGGAACACGGAGTGGGGACCGCAGAGCTGCTCCACAACGCCTCTGCAGCCGAGCCAGCTGTGTCCCAGAGACTCCAGCTCTGCCACGGTCCGCACGCACGCGCCTCCCCGCTCCACTGGCCAGGCAGGCAGTGCGAGTCTGCGCCTCCTCTCAGGGACGTCGCACGGCCTCTCGCCAGGGCCCAGCCCCTCCTCGGCCTTGTCGTGGACTCCCCTCCCCACCCAGGCAGCGTCCCCATCCGTCCCCGGAGCGGGCCGAGCTTGGGCCTAGACCCAGGTGTCCCTGTGGTTTTGCCAGCGGAACTCCGCGCTCGGCCTGCCTCACAGGAGGGGCACCCAAGGGCAGCGCGTGCCTGGCTCGTCCTCCGTCCTCCGTGGCAGCGCTGCTACTCGGTGTGCTTGGGCTACCACGCTGGCGGGGTTTAGAAAGCCTCTGACTGCCCTCTCCATGTTGTGCTCCCCGTGGCCCGAGCCCCGGCCACCCTCCCGACGGCCCCGCATTTCTGTAGAGAACTAAGTGATTTGAATGCTTTGGGATGGCTTCCAACAGGCCTGTTGCTTTGGTTGTGTTTTGGCCAAAGTGGACTGCTCTAATTACCCACACCATTTTGGCTGCAGCAGCTTCAATTTTTCTGTCTCCTCCTTCCTTTATTTTAATGAAATAATGAGAATACAGCAGCTGAAAAATCATGTCTCTTACCAACCCTGTCTCTCATAATTTTGTATTGTATTCCTTAATTCATCGTGTTCAATGTCTTAAAAATGTATTTCCTGGTCTCCCTTTTGCCATTATGACTTTTTCCTAGCTAGAATATAAATGTGACTATATGTATATATGTATCAAAAAATTTATAACTTTGACATCATAGAAAAAAGAAGTCAAAAATCTTCACAAAGCAGTTCAGCATCTTTGCCTTTGCAAGGGAAATACAATATTTAATGAGATATTATTGAGTTAATTCATACTCAGAATACATTTGTCTGAACTGTCCACACTTAATGGGACCAGTTTTTTCCTTATATCCACCAAATGTCATAAGGAAAACATGAGTTGGATTTCAGATGGCCTCACCAGCTCATCTTTTAGCATCATCACTGGACTGCGAATGTATATTAGTTTCTTGATCATTTTGATCTCTAGCACTGACCTTTAATCTTGACGCAGTGTCACCATGCAGTGTAGCTATTATAAGCTTTTGAATTATACATGTGACCATAGCATAGCAATTATGCATATAAAGTCTCTATCTCAAGATTGAGAGGTAGAATGTCCTTTCTCTTAAACATAACCCAAAACATTGAGGAGAAAATGTCACTGTTATTTCCTAAGCTCGACCTTCTGACCTATCTGAATTTTCAGTTCTGTAAGAGGTAAATCAACTCATCATTTCCATGTGAAGCCCACAGTTAGAAGACAAAACCTGGACAGCTCGGCCCAGTAGCAAGGTATGAGAACGCCAGGGGCATCTAACGTGGGATTTTATCCTCTCTGTCCAGGGAGATGGGGGACAGCAGGAAGAGCCCTGGGACCTGTGGGCCCAAAGGTGGCCCATTTATCACTGTGCTACCTTGTACGAACTCATCATGAAGATAAAACAAATTCACAAACACAGGTGTGAGCCACTCCGCAGCTCCCCACCTCTGATAGTCATTAGCCAGCCCTATTCTTTGGATTTTAAGTTTTACAGGTTGCCACAGAGATGACTTTGCTTGCCCAGCTGGGGTTACTGTGGATTTTCATTGCACTCTAATACAATGTACTGAGCAGAGCTGTCACAGTGCTTTCCTAGATACATTCCTCAGCTGACATTTCCATCTTCTTCCTGCTTGTGCTTCTGACACTGAGGGCAGTGTTCCCCAAACATGAAAAGAATGAACAGAGAGAGCGGAGGTTTTTAAGGTCAAATGTACTGTTAGTTAAACCTGAATTTGTTATAAGGTGTCTTTATCACTCAAAAAGAGTTAAGATCTTGAATATCAGTTCAACAACCAACACTCTATTGAGTCTTTATGAAATGCTTCTCAGACTTCAGGGCACATAAGAATCTTTTGAGAAAGGCATTTAAATGCAAATTCCTGTGCCCTGTGAATAAAATCTGATTTCATGTGTCTGGGCGGAGCTCGAGGATTCTGATTAGACCCCCACATGTCCTGCAAAGATGCTTAGTGAACTCTCGCCCTCTGCTTAGGAGTCAGCTCAGGGTTGAATCCTCGCACTCTGGCTGTCCACCGATGGTTCCCACACAGCTACAAACAGGAAGGGAGGCACAGGACGGAGAACCAGAGGGGAAGACCCTGAGCTCCACGTCATAATTAGCACACCTCAAGAACTTATTCTATGCAAATGACTTTAGATAACTTGCAACTTATTTTGCAGCTACCTCCACAAGCTCAATTCGATCTTGTTACTTTCATTTTAAAATTTTTAGGTCCACTTATGGAAAGTAAATATATACAAAGCTAGATCTATAGACATGTCGTACACCCAAGTGTTGTCAAAGGATGTCCTAACTAAAACATAAATGGCTCAATACAATTAATAACATAGGGGCCAGGGCATGCTTATTTTTCAACAGGAAAAAGATGCTGTGGCCATCATCTTAGAATATACCACCGTGGACCAAGGTGATGGATTCACTCCAAGCAGCACAATGCTACACCCCTGCTGAGAGCCATGCAAAGGCTGCATCTGGGCGATTCCCCTCACCTGCTACAGCCCTGATGCACTGCCCACTGATGAGACCTAGGAGCAAACAGCCCCAAACCAATCACAGCTCACCCTGATGCAGCTGCCATTTCCAAACAGAAGGCGGATGTAGAGGACTGTAATATTGATTATCCCCAAGGCAGGCTGTGAAGTTATCCCCACAATTGGCTTCTTTATAGAAGTGAGTCTGGCTGAAGCCTATGTGCCTAGGTCAGGGTAACTCACACCCAAATTCCATTCCCACAACTAAAACCTCCTGACTAGAAAGACAATGTTCTAATTACAACCATGTATTTTGTCTATTCTGTTCCTAATTCAAGAATGCTTTGTCTTGTCCTTTATGAGGCTTGTTTACATTAACTTCCATAGAAACTGCACGTAGCTCGCCTTTACCCCAATTGATTGCCAATAAAGTCAGCGCCTGGGACTGGCTAGGGCCTTTGTCGGCTGCACCGGCATTGGGCGTCCTGCCATCTGCTTTCTCTCTTCTGGTTCTGTCTCTTAGTGTATTTATTTCTCAGGCCTGCATCATATCCTAGCAGGAGACTGAAACTTAACTGCAAGGGTCTACAGTACCACTTCTCTCTGCAAAAACAAACACAACATAAATCCAATGAAACCTCTAGGTGCAAAAATTTTAAACCTCTGCCCCGCCCCCGCCTAACAAGTGGGAAGAGACCCAGCATTCAGAGCACAGGCCAAGTGCTGGCTGCACGGGAGTCACCTGGTCGTCGTGAAGAGGCTGAGAGTGGAGCAAGCAATCCAGAGCCCGGGGCCGCCTAGGCAGGGCGCCCGCCTCTCTCTCTGCAAACCTCAGCGGCTCAGTTATTACCCGTCCTAGCCATCCCTTCCCAGGTGCCTGGGCAGGAAGGACAGCCGCCTCCACTGCCAGCTCAGGACCAGAGCTGGATGAAAGATCCGGTTGGCCCTCAGGGTTTATCCCGGGTGCAGAAGAGCCCAGCTCCTTTGGCCCAGCATGACCCAGGTGCCAAACCACCCCTGCGGCTCCACCTCCTGCCACCTCCTGCTTTCCATGGCAGCCTCTGTTTCTCCATGTTGAGCTCCCTGTCGGCTTTGAGCCTGCTCTCTCCTTCCCCGTTCTTGGAAGCTGTTTCCTTGCCTGACAGTCCCCACATGTTCTTAGTCACATCCTCATGCCCCGCCCACGGCTTCGATGAAAATCAAAGGCCCCGGATTGGTGAGTATAATGAACTTTGGTGGTCTTCAGTACCTGACAAGGTTAGATAACTGCTTGACTTTTGTTCACAAGCTGGATGCTGGCTGTGCCTGTGGAGGTATGCACAGCACTTGACCTCTGAGGATGCAATCGCTGGGACACTCGGGAACACTGGCCTCTCTGCACACTGTTCCCCACAGTGAACGCCTAAAGGTCCTCCTGTCACCCTGACGGCCTCCCATCCTCGCCCAGCAACTCCCAGACTACAGCAAGGACCAGGACAGGCAAGCGAGGCTGCCCACTCCTGGTGTCCCTGTCAGAGTAAGTGGGGCTTGCGGGTCAGGAGACACACATGTGGCATAGGTCCCTAAGAGAGGAAAGAGGACCCCAGGCTGGAAGCCTCAGGAGAGGAGACCACAGCAGGTTGGAGAGAACTGGAAGCAAGTGCAGGGCTTTGTAGACAAATGCTGTCAACATCTTCCACGCGCTCCTCAGCGCTGGCCTTTGCGTGTGTCAGGCAGCCAGACCTGGGATTCAGAGGCCAGGGTCCTGCGCCCACTCTTCCGGGGTTGAGTCTGGAGTCCCGGAACCCACAAACCCTCGGGGGTGGGCAGGCCACAAAGGTTGCTGGCTGACTGCTCACATGGCACCACCACAGATCTGAAACCAAGCCTTAGAGCTGGAAAGGCAGGGGACAAAAGATAAAAGATTGCTTCACTTGTTGCTCAGTATCGAGGGCACACGTTAGAGTCTTCGTCACAACGTGCTGGTGGGCTCTGTGTTTCTGATTTTATAAAAAGCAAGCCAAACACATTAGGTTGTCAAATGGTAAAAATAAATAATTCTTTTTCCTTTTGAAATGTCAAGGGACAACAGGAAGACTGGAGCTATCTTGGGATGACAGATGTAAGCCATTTTATCTTAACTGTCAATCATCTGAGTAAACCAATTAAAAGATAGTGATTGAGAAAGTAGATTTTAAAATGACTCAATTATAAGCTGTCTACAAGAAAGTCACTTCAAATATAACCATCTGTGCACATTAAAAGTAAAAGGATGGGAAAAGATATATTAGGTAAACATTAGGCAAAATAAGGCAAGTTTTTTAATGGATCGAGATCCAAATGAACAAAAGAAAATAAAAGCACCATTTCTCGGCAAAAGTCTCTTTACTATCTGCCAGGTGAACGAACAGAGGGGAAAGCTCAGGACTGAGAACTGTGTTCTATCCTGCTGGCAGGTGGGGACATTCCTGGGTCAGCCACGCTGGAGTCAGAAAAAGCGGAGTGGGGCAACTGTAACCACGACACTTACAGGAGGGAGAGGAAGCTTCCGCACTGCTCTGTGGAACCTAACCTCAGTTTTGCCAGCCCCAGCCCTGGAGGTCAGGAATTTCTGTTGTTTCCAAGCCACTCGGACCCCAGTCTTCTGGACAATGCCAGGGTAGACTAAGACCTCTCCCATTTATGACAGTTTCAGGACTCGGAAATACTGTCAAAAATATTTCACAGGTCTCAAAGACGGCTGGCTGATGCCCGACCACCCTCATCTCCGGCACAGAGGACCCTGTTGACTGTCTAGCCACCAGCGTGGGGCTGCAGCCTCATTGCCCGAGTCTGGCCCAGCACCAACCCCAATCACCCCTCGTTGAGGAGAGAGGTGGCCTCAGAGGAGAGGAACGTCACTTTCGGGAACCCAGAGGTCAGCACACAGCCCCTGGACCAAGAGTTGGCCAGCCACAAGTGGGTCCTGCAGCATCGGGACCCACACACTCCCGACTGCATGGCTCGGGCGGCGTGGGGATGCACTCCCTGTCAGGCTGCAGATGGCAACGTGGGGTATGTGCCAAAGTGGCTGGTGGGGTCCCTCCCTTCCCACACAGTGTGGTCTGGTCTCCCACAGCTCCTGTGCCCAACCCCCTCATCAGGGTGGACGTGAGGTGCGGCCAGCGTCACTGCTGTGTGCACTGCCGTGTCTGCCTGAGCCAGAGGAAGGTCCCAGACATGGGGAGATGGGAGCCAGCCTATGGGCTCTCCTGACCCAGGGGTGATGAGGAGGAAAACTAGAGACGCAGGACCAGGTTGAAACCTAGGGCGTCAGGGGCTCATGTCTCCCTTCCACAGGGAGCTGAGTAGGGGGCACCTCAGCTTTATTCACTCAGACACAGCAATTAGAGTTGCGCAGCATTAGAGTCATCTGTCTGCCTCCCTCCATGGCACCTGTCCGGGAAACAGCAGGATCTCAGGTGTTCTTACTTCTCCCTGCAGCGTGTCAGCATGCTTTCATGCCCTCTCTTCTCAGGGCTCACCAAGGCGGGCATTAGGCCTCAGTCTTCCCAGCCGGTCGCCCCCAGTGGGGCCCTTCAACCTCCCACACCATGAGCTGTCCCACAGCCCACAGCCATCAGATCCCCATGCCGCAGACCCTGGCTGGAACCAGCCAGAGCCGCATCCCCCAACACACAGCCGAGTTCAGGGGAACCTGTGCTGCGGAGGCACCGTGTGAAAGCCAGAGACCCCTGGGCCACAGATGGGCAGATCCAGTGTGAGCGCACAAGCAGCAGGGCAAGTGAAGCAACACCAAGACTCCAAACGAAGGCAGTGTGTCCCTCAGTACTGGTCCCAGAGATGACAGAGAGCTCGGGGAGCGTCCCAGGGCTCTCGGAATGAGGAGCTCAGGAAGACAAATACAAAGTGCAGCTCAGACCCTCAGCAACAGACTGCAAAACCAGAGGGAAGGGTATCTGCACTTCAGTGTGAGTCTTTTGAAATATTCCGCTTGGAAGGAACGGACGGAGGGGAGAGAAAAGGAAGAAAGACAGACAAAGAGAAAGAAACAAAGATGCACAACCTTAGAGACTTTGGGGACACCATTAAATGCAAACAAGTCACATTTTTGAGTGCCTCAAAGAGAAAAAAAGGAATAGAAAAATCTATTCAGTAAGATATTTGAAAACTTCCTTTCCTGGGGGAAAAGATGGATATCCAGAGGTAGGAGGGCTCTGGGACCCAAACAGATGTGCTGGGAATGGGCCTCACCCCAACGTAAACCATCAAAACCATAAGAGAAGGAGGATCCCACAAACAAAAGGAGAAGGACACCAAGTCATACTTCAGGAAGTGCCATTAGACCAACAGCAGTTTTCTCAACAGAAACCTTATAAGCCAGGAGAGAATGGAGAGACAGATTTTAAATCCCAAAGAAAATAACAGTCAGCCAAGAGTATGTACCCATGAAGGCTCTCCTTCAGAAATGAAGCCCAAAGGAAGACTTCTCAAGCTAAGCAAGCAGAGGGAATTCCTCACAGCCAAGTCAGACTCTTGAGGGGCCCTGCACCCTGAAGCCCAAGAACAGGGACCGCCATCAGGAGAACATGCCACTAGGGGCACAGACGGGCAGCGGGAGTGAAGGGGAAGCTGCCCCATCTCAGAGAAGATGCGGAGGAAGTAAAGCTCAAACAGGAAATTGGACACAGTGATGACAGCGAGCCCTCATCTCCCCATAACACCTCAGAGGCAGGCAGACAAAGTCCATCAGCGACAGCACAGACTGGCTAAGCCCAGGCCGGCTGCCTGCCAGGGACTCGCCTCACCGTGAGGATGCCACAGACCCAAGGGAACAGATGCTGAAGGTGAGCCTTGGAAGTGGGCCCCACACAAGCAAGAGCAGCCGTTCATTCCTGCATCCAATGGAAGAAAGACAGAGGCTGCAGGGCTGGTGATGATGAAAGGGCAGCAGGGCACCCACATGCCGTGTGCACTTAAGGAGGGACAAAAGCCTACAAAGACACAAAGGAGATCATTACATAACTATCAAGGTCAATTCAACAAAATAACCATCGTAAGTGTACACGCACCCATTGCCAGAGCGCCCCATTTCATAAACCAACACTTAAATCTAAATGGGAGGCAGAACCAAAGATGCTCCCTGCACCCTCACCACCCCGCCGGTCATCTGGACAGGACACTGGCATGGGGACAGCAGATCCCGGGGAAGTGACGCTGACTGGAGACTCCCTCCCACTTCTGGAGAACTGGTGAGGCATCCTCCAGAACCTTAGCCACCAGCAAGTGTCCAGCAATAATCCTCCGCGTTAGCCACCAGCAAGTCTGAACAAACTTTTTAAGAACCCAAATCATATCGTGTATCTTCTTTTCCACAGTGAAATAAAACTAGAAGTTAACAACAACAGCCAGAGAAGAACAGAAAGGGGATGAAGAAAAGGAGTAAGATATGCTCTGTGCATGTCCCAACTCCACACAAGGAATGCAAACATTACAGACTACAAACGTGAACTAATAAAAACTAACAAAGGAAACTACAAACTCAGGAAGACTTAACATGCTACTGAATGAACAAACTGAATCATGGAACAAAAAAGTCAGTTTAAAAAAATGCATGCAACAAATGAATATATAAACAAAACATACTAAAACTTACGTGATACAGCAAAAAAAAAAAGCATCTCCCTAAGAAGGAAATTTATAACAATAAACATCTAGTGTGAAAATACAGAACAGTGCATCTCAAAGATATATAAATACCACACCCCAAATTAGATGGAAAGAAATAATAAAGATCAGAAAAGGAAAAAAATAAAATATACGGTATTTGTCATACTGTCTCTTTCTTCATCACTAATGTTATTCACTTGGGGGTCTTCTGCCTTTTTTCTTGCCTACTCTAGCTAAAGGTTTGTCAATTTAGTAATCTTTTCAAAAGAGCAATTCTTTGTTTCTTGGTCATTTGTACTGTTTCTAGCCTCTTGCGAATATCGGTCTGTAATTTTCATGTTGTGCTCATAGCTGGGTTTGGTAAAACAATAATGTGGGCCTTGAATAATGACTTTAGAAGGGTTTTGTCCCTTGCAATATTTTGGAATAATTGAGAATTCCTCTCAGTAGCTCTGATGAGTATAGATGTGGAAATTCTCAATAAAATCAAATTGAATGCAATAGCACATCAAAAAGATGATTTACCATGATCAAGTAGATTTATCCTAGGAGTACAAGGGTGATTCAAGATAGGGGAAGCAATAAATGTAATATATCACATCAACAGATTGGATGATGAAACCAAATGATCATCTCAATAGATGTGGGAAAAGTTTGTGAAAAAACTAAACCTCCCTTTGTGACAAAAATCCAGAACAAAGTAGGTTTCCAGCACACCTTGTTACTTGCTATTGTTAACTGGTTCTGGAGGTGGGTGGTGGCTAAGTTGATGAGTTGATGAATAACAGATTGTTTTGGCTGGAAAGGGCAGCCGTCTCGAGGCCCGAGACATGCATAAGTCCTCACTTGCACATCACTCCCAGTACTCCTACCTTCGTAGTTCCTGAAGCTTTACCCAGAGCACTCAGTCAAGAAAAAGAAAAAATGCATAAAAACAAGGAGAGAGGAAGCAAAGCTTCCCTGTTGGCAGATCATATGATTATGTATGAGGAAACCTAGAGACTCTATCCAAAGACTACTAAATCTGACAAATTCAGCACAGTCCCATGATATCAAATTCATATACAAAGCTAAGGAGCTATTCTTATACACTAATGTTGAATTTTCTGAGGGAGATAAAATGAAAGCAATCCCATTCACAATATTTACAAGAACAAAATACCTAGGAATGAGTTTAACCAAGGAAGTAAATGTCCCCTATAATGAAAATTAAAAAACACTAATAAAAGAGATTGAAAAAAATGAAAAAATAGAAATCCCTCCATGTTCATGGACTAGAATACTTTTTAAATGTCATTATAAAGCAATAGGCAAATTCAATCCAATCTCTATCAAAATACCAATAACATTAATCCCAGAACCAGAAAAATATAATCTTAAAAATTCACATGAATAGCTGAGTCATGAATTCATATGAATAGCATGCTACTGGCATAAAAACAGACATAGACCCAAAGAACAGAATAGACATCCCAAACATCAACCTGTGCCAAAACTATCCCCATAAGCCTATCCCAAACTGGGCCAAATATTTCTCAGCAGAAGTGCCCAGGTGTATTCTGGGAAAGCACAGTCTGTTCAATAATGGTGCCCAGGAAAGTGGGTGTCCACGACCCTTATTACCATTAGTACAAAGACCAACTGAAAACGGATCAAAGACATACATGTGAGACCTGAAACTAGGAAATGTTATAAGAAAACAGAGCACTTCAAGATATTGTTATAGGCACTGATTTTTTGGATAGAATTCCAAAAGCTTGGGAACCAAAATAAATAGATGGGACTGGAGCAAACTAAAAAGCTTCCGCATAGCAAAGGAAACAATTGACCGAGTAGAGAGACAGCCTACAGAATGGAAGAGAGTATCTGAAAACTATTTTTCTCACCAATTATAAAAATCCACTAAAATGGATTAAAGATTTAAATGTGAGAGTCAAAACTATGAAATTACTGCAAGAAAACATAGGAAAAATGCTTCAAACACTGACTGGGAAAAGATTTTTAGACAAAACTCCAGAAGTGCAGAAAAGAAAAGCAAGACAGACAAATGGGATTACATCAAACTAAAAAGCTTCTGCACAGCAAAGGAAACCATCAACAGGGTGAAGAGACAGGTCCACATCAGGAGAAAATATTTGCAAACTACATCTGATAAAAGTTTGATATCTACAAAATATCAGGAACTCTAAAAACTTAGGAGCAAACAAAAACATTTAAAAATAGGTACTAGATGTAAATAGACATTTCTAAAAAAGAGATATATAACTGGCAAATGGTCACAAAACTTGTCCAACATCACTAATCATCAGGAAAATGCAAATCAAACCACAGTGAGTTATCACCTCACCCCATAAGAATGTCTATGATTAAAAAGACTAATGATAACAAGTGCTGGCAAAGATGTGGAGAAAAGGGCTATCTCGCACAGTGTCTGTGGGAATGTAAATTAGTGTAGCCATTGTGGGAAACCATCCACATGCCTTCATTCATATGTAGACTCTGAAGAAGCTTATGGCATAGAGTTTGACACTAGAACAGAGGTCACTGGCAGTTGGGGACAGTAGAGGTGGGGAGAAGTGGGGACAGAGGCCCAGTTAGATAGGACTGCATATGTGGTGACTGCGGATAATGTAACTGTACATTTCAGAAAGCTACAAGAAAAGACTTTGAAAGTTGTCACCAAAAAGAAATAGTAAATGTTTGAGGAGATAAAAAGTTTAACTTGATTTAAATATGCAACGCATACATATTTTGAAACATAACATACTGCCCCACCAGTATGCACAATTTCAGTCTTTCATCATCATTTAAAAGCTAAAGTAACAAATGAAAGTTGACCTAGGGGACCAGGCAGGTGAGAGGAGCAGCTTGAAGCTCCGCATCCCGGGCCTCGCCCACACCACGGTGAGGTCAGCTTAGCCGCTCTGACGCCTCCAAGGCCCAGTCCTCCCCCACCCCGCCCCACGCCGCATGCCTCTGGCCTTTTCTGCTACCTGGTCCCACACTACAGAGGCACAGGGGAGTATAAAGACCCTTGTCCTGAGCGCCACAAGATAGGGCAGAAGACAGTAACAGAAAGAGGGCTCCTCAGGCTCCTCAATGAAAACTGAAGCTCAGCGGAAAAGCAAAGAGCATCTCTACAATAAAGGCACATCGGACCACTATACTTGATCTGCTGCTTGCTTGCTGAGACTCATTGACTCGTATATGCACACGGATTCCTACATTGCCTACTGTGACAGCAGAGAAATACCCTGAAGGAGGCGCATAATTTTTATTGCTATTTGCAAAAAATAAAAAAGGTTTTTTTCTCTTATTTTTAATTCTTAATTTTTACTCTTTTTACTCTTCAAATTTTTACTTTTCTTTCTTTTCTTTCTTCAATATTTTCTTTTTCTTGCTCTCTCACTCATTCTCTCACTGTCCCACATTGCTCCTCATCTCCCCATTTGTTCCTTTCTGCACTGCGGATTTCTCCCTTATTGTTCTTTTCTTCTCTTTTTCCTTCTCTTATCATTAGGTTTAAAGGAAAGTAAATTTGGCATCTAGCCTCCCTGTTGCTGTTAGGTGATTCTATTCACATCTTTGTTCTTTCATTCTGCCTTTTTCTCTTGCCTTTAATAACTTCTTAGAGTTTGTGTGATCTTTCTGTGTCTTCTGGCCTCACTGCTAAACTTACCTGTTCTTTCTACCTGTCCCTCCCTCCCCAACTCCTTTTAACTCCCCACCCTAAAGGGGAAAGATGCTATACTGAAGAGTTTCTTCATTATAAACTTATGTTGGGTTGGTCCTCGGTTTTAATTTAACTCACATAGTTAAATGTGATAGATTAATAACTACCACAAATTAGCATTTTCTAAGCTGTGCTTGATGCTATGGTATTGCTGACTATGTCATTTGGGCTAACATGTTGTGATTGATCTAATTAGTTTTCCTTCCTGGTATAAGGAAAATAAAATAGCCTCAAAGTCATTAGAGTCTCAAAACCCAAACACAAGCTATATCTGGAAGACATCTCTGAAAAGCAATCATTCCACAAAGGTTTTAAATACAAGCAACAAAGATACCTACACATTAAGCAATTTTGAAACATCAACCCAGGAATTAAAACCAAGGACAGTACCAAAAACAAAAATGAGAAGACACTTAAGCAAGGCACAAAAGCAGGCTTCCACACCACAAAAAGGAAATTCTGGGGCAAATGAGGTGGAAAAGTCTGATAAGCAACCACTTGGATACCCTGAACTGATAGCACAGGAAGTAATAAAGCAGATGCATGAGGCTCTAGAAAAATTCAAAACAGAAATAATCTCCCAGATAAATACAGACATGGTGAGCAGAGTGAAAGACATGATTAGAAGCTCTAGAGCAGAAACAGATAAGAAAATAGATGAGA